>JAPTHN010000226.1:0-276498 GCA_026936325.1 Platynereis dumerilii | reverse complement strand
ATATCAGTGTCACTGCTAAGCCAGTAAAAGATGCCTCACATGGGATAAATGTGTGACATGTTGCAGATTCCTGCAGTCCTGTCCTTTCTCCCATCTCATCGTATTCATGAGTACCTAGAACTGGGAAACTTTCCTCAGCATGAAAGTTGATGCAAGGAATTAAAGTTTATTTTTTGGAGTGACACCCTACTGCTCTAATGTTCAATGAAATCACTGAACAATTCCGACTCAACCAAATAGTTCCTGTCTTATCACTGGAAAATTTTACTTACTCATGAATGATTCTAACATAAGAGTCCTCAAATTTTCTAATTTTAAAATCATGTGATGATGCGCCAAGCTTCTGAACTCTAAATAAAAGTCCTTGAAGTTGTTTGCATCTGTTCATTAATGCCGCCATGAAATGAAAGCAACATAATACAGCAACAGAGAAACAGACATCAGGCATCGAACTTAATGCACTGAGTATCGATTTCACCAACAGTCATGTCTTATCACCACCACCTTTGCAGGAGGACGACCACACTGATTGTACTCTTCTTATCTGTATCCATTTGAACATAGCAGTCCAATTACACTGGGCTGTCACACTGGTGCTTTACTACTAAACAGTGGTCTGGTCCCATCTCAGGGGAAATTGGAACTGTAGTTATTTGAGACAAGAGATGAGTGCCAGGAAAAGAACTGATCGGTCATTTATGTCTTCTTCTGTATGGTTGAATGTTATTTTTCTGTTTTATATACAGATGAGAAAATAAAAACCTCTCTTCTCCGCGAATTTTGATCTATTGGCTGGTGGATGGATGACATGGACTTTACGTTCTGTATGTATGCACTAGTCTTTGTAGGTTGATTAGGACAAGAAGAAGACACAGCAAACATGTGATGATGCATGATTGAAACTGCAGTCCAACATAAGTCCAGCTGACCCGCCAGAGCGGCAATCGAACACAGGACCCAGCAATTTAAAGGCCAGTTCGCTACCAATTGAGCTGACCTTCCCTCCATATAAACCTGTTCTCTCCATTATTTTTGTTTACGTACTACATGTAAGGTTAAATCTGCTGGGCTACACCGTATGATTTTTGGTTGGCACGATAGGATTTCTTTCATCTCACATTCAGACAATATCCAAAGTTTGAGTTGTTGCCTGACAAATTATATGAGCATGCTATTTTACAATTTATTGGCATAATTCAGTTTCCAATAGACTCTATACAAGGCGCAATTCCACAGAACATGTTTATTGTACAAATGAGTGTCATGTTTCCAGCACCAGAGACATTTAAAAGCTGACTTTTGATTGGTCTTCAGGGTCAAATTTCCTGTTCCTGATTGAAGACTCTTCTATATCAAAACAAAAAATGTTAACCTGTAATGTTCCATTTGTAATGTCTCTTTGGGGCAAAATATAGTTTCCATGGTTTATTACCTACCCATTCGTACCAGTACAAATGGTCAAACAGCGATGGTTTTTAGTCTTGACAATATTTCTGATTCATGAGTCTTCAGGGGCAATTTTTTTGTTCTGTTTTTCTTCTTCTTTTTTCACTTTTCCACAACTTTTTAACTAATACAAATGTATGGCAAAGCTAAGTGTAAAAATGAACAGATAATCAACATTTTGGCATAGATGGATGCATGGGGTTTTAGTCCTACATTTATGTTTGAGCTGGTGATCAGAGGTTGAATTGAACGCATGACCCAGCCATTCAAACTTATCTGTAACACCCTGGTAGAGTTAAGGTTAGCATTTTGTATATTATTTTTTTCTAGTCATGTCCTTTGAATGGCGGAAACTTACAAGCTGAATGCAGTCTAACGTTCCGTGCAATCACCAATCAAGATGGTCACAATGTCATATTGCTATAGAAAGAACGGATGGATGAATGATGGGATTTTCCACTGGGAGACCATTTTGTAGCGTCATGATGCGCGACATTTATAGATCGGCAGCTGTAGTATATCCATTACAATATATTCATAAGATGATTTGCACGCCAAAAGATTTTGAGCTATTGAGCTGGATGCAACTGAGGTGTTTCGCTGATTGCCACAAAAAAAAAGAGTCTTGACAAATTTTTTAAAATCGGAAACCAAAAACATGACATAGGCAGAAGTATATATTCTAGAGGTCGTGAAGACAATTTTTCATATGTAGGCAGAAACCTTGGTTTAAAATGTGCCCGAGAACTACAAACCAAGACATCCAAATGAGACATTGATCAGAGCTTTGCAAAAAGTTGGTCTTCCAGTGATGCAAATTTGGTAATAATGACTGGGAGACCAAATCTGCCCACTGGCAGACCATTTGGTCTCCCAGTCACTATGTTAAAAAATGCACTGTGATGGGGCTTTAAATCCTTGATTCATGCACCAGATAATTTGATAGGTAACAGTAGGAGGACATTATGGGAGAAGAACGCAGAAATTGGGCGAATTATTATTGAAACTGCCTCCAATTGAACCTAGAACCCAAAGTTCTACAAACTGAGTGACCCCCTCCTGACTATACAACAAATACAGTACAACCCAAAATCAAGTACGACTACCCCGGTGAGATGAAAGACTCAGCACTTCTTTACCCTTTCACATCTTGTGACTCCCTCCAAATCCCTTCCTACATTTTGCTACTTCAAACTGCCTTTTAATTCACATCCGGCCAACACCAATTCAAACTCCGTCACCCCCATTGTGTTTGATTTCGTTGATATTGTGCCCCTTTATTAATTGTAATTTCATTGACAGCTGTTTTAATAGAGCTCTTAATATGGGATAAGGTTAGACAAGAACCTTGTCGTCACGATCATGCATACACATGATTGTGTGACAAGCCCCAGCAGGGAGGAATACTGGGCGAAATCATACATAAATATCAAAACATGTCATTTCCTACACTGTTTTCTAAGTCCCTGTATTATACACATTATCAAACTGTACTTGCCTACAAGGTTGAAGACGTTTGCATTCATTTTGCACAATTCTGTTGCTTGGATATCGCCTCTTAAGTCACTGAACTTCAGATTAAAAAATTCCAACCTCCTTCAATGTTCATTCATTTTGTAAACATACCAATAGCCTCCCTGTCAATTGAGGTCATAGCCTCTGAATAGACATAATAAATATAACCTTTTTGAAGCATGAAGGAATTTATCACTGTAACTGTGAAACTGGTAATAACAAACAGGTGTGAATGTGAGTGAAACAATGTACAACCGTGATTGTCTTAGTTCTTGATTTCAGCCATTTAGTTATGCAGAGAAATCTCATTGGCTGATCCTCTCAGGATTATATAAGAAACAGTGACTGAATTTGCCCACAATTAAGTTGACCAGACCGCAAAATTTCTCAGATAACAAATTAACAACTGAGAGAAAATTTTAGATTTGGGGCCACAGAATTGGATTTGAATGGATATGTTTATTTACATAACTTTTACACTTACAGTATGATAATAAATAAAATGCAAAATTGCAGAAATTATAATCAAGAAAGTCAAATAGCAATCCCTACATGTGATCGATGCTTATGTATTGCCAACAGAATTACTTATTAATACATGTACTTATTTTCAATTTAAACATATCTATCTATCTATCTATCTATCTATCTATCTATCTATCTATCTATCTATCTATCTATCTATCTATCTATCTATCTATCTATCTATCAGAACACAATGTCATTTCAGTTGCTGTCACAAAATGCGTCCTGGATATGACATTCATGGGAGCAAATTAATCACAATCAAATAGTCTCACAACAACCAGCCAATCAGGGTTGTTTGATATTTAATCACTTGATAGAACTCATGCGAAATATTTACAATCTTTTTCACAGTTTCATCTTATTAAGTTTTTTTGTGACGACTTGATAAATCAATCCAATCCAGTATATCACAGTTATGATTGGTAGACAAAATAGCAGTTATCTGTTTCTCAAATATCACAAGAGAGGGGGGTACACCAAATTGCCGCAACAGATTCTGTGCGGAAAATTCGACCTGTAAAGCATTAGTGAACTGCCCGCCTAGGATAAGGTTGTGGTGAGGAGTCAAAGGTAGTTGCAAGGAGATTTTGGGTGGACAGGAGAAAGGAGGGGAAAAAGGTGAACAGAGGACTTCCGACAGCAAATTTTCTCACTTTATTTTGGGTTGTACTGTGTCTGTCATTAGATGATCCGTCTGTATGAGGCCACTGTCGTATGCACAATAAACATTGATTACAGTGTCATGTTAAAGTACAAGGATGGGCATCAGTGGAGCTATCAGCATCCTTATGGGAAATCACATTGTTTTTTCGAAGGCTGACAGCCCATTGTTTCCACTGCTCTTTGCTTGATGGAGTCAATCTGCATATTGAACGTTGATACAGATTTACTGTGTATTTCCAAAATCAAACAACAGCTAAAGCAATGAGTTGTCAGCATGGGAAAATCCATGGTTATTTCCCATAAGAACGCTGATAGATCCTTTGATGCCCATCCCCGTACTTCAACATGACACTGTAATCAACAGGTACTAAGTGTCTGCAACTGGGGTCTCATACTGATGAACATTCTAATGACAAACATCCTTTGTGTAGTGGGGGACGGGAATTGATACAGTAAGTAGCAACTTCGGTTGCAAATTGCTGGGTTCTTTGATGAATTTTCGCTCTGGCTGTGTCACCTGGGCTGTGTCATGGCCTTTATTCTTTGCTGTGATTCAAGTGCATTAAGCAATGGACGATCAAAAGAGATGACCATTTCTGTGGAATTAAGGTGCAACATTGCTGCTGTCAATATGAATTTGACCTTAATGAGAAGTATATGCATTTGTAAACAGGTAAGGGCAATCATAAAATGTTTTCAATTGTCCTTGATAGTCAGACCTTGCCAGTGATTAAGTGATGAATTTTTCAGAGCATCTCCTTAGGCAAATTTTCTTACATAACAAGTTTTGTTGGCAGAGTATTACTTTTTTAGTCACTCCTGTCGCTCTTCAGATGAGACCAGAACACTGTTTAGTAGTAAAGCACCAGTGTGACCATAGAAATACATAGAACGGACATGAGGCTGTGTGATGCCACCTCAAGATGAGGTCACCAAATCCGCCATATTGGAACTGCCCTGAGACATGACGTCACAATAGACTAATTATGATGTGACGTCATGCCATTGTAATAAGTGACATCACTGTTATTGGTGATGTCACGGTTTCATTGTGCCAGGATACAGTGCAGTTCCAAGATGGTGGATTTGGTTGCTTCATCTGCCAGAACCTCATGTCCGTTCTATGTATTTCTATGAGTGTGACAGCTCAGTGTAATTGGACTGCTATGTTCAAATGGATACAGATAAAAAGAGTACTATCAGTCTGGTCGTCCTCCTGCTGGAGGAGTTGTCGGTGTAAAAGATACTCAGTGTTTCTAAGGTCATGCAGATATACAAGGGTCAGTGCCTTCATGGGTTGAAGCATTGAGCATGAGTAACGTCAAAGCTCGATGTCGCTCAGACTAATTTTTTGCAGTTGCTTTTGTTATGGTATGTCCTGGTGAGTTAAATATCATGATAAGAACAAGCCATATAGGGTAGCAAAAATCAATTCCTACAACCCAACAATGGATGAACTGACTATTTCAAATTGATGGTCCCTTCCACCAGTTTTTTTATTTATGCTCATGCAATAGGCTAACCAGGACAGAAATAGGACATATAGGCCAGTAGAAATTGACATGAATTTTGGCATACCTAGACATCGCCGATAACAAGCAAGTTTTGATACCGTATGAAAGCTCATGATCCAGAGATTCGGAAAAGGTGGTTTGTTTGAAAATCTGTTTCGGGGAAATTGAAATACAGCCGTTTCCAAGGCAACAAGTCAGAGTAAAATGGAACTTTTCCAAAATCTTTAGAATTTGATATCTTGTGAACTATGTACACTAGAAGGACCCTTTTAGTGTCAAAATATATGTTTTCTGGAATGCCCGATCCAATCAACCTATTTCCATATCAGTAGGAGACCACCCTCATTTGCATATTTGACATTCCTTATTAGGAAATCACATAATTTTTCACGTTCCTGAGAAATTTTCTCTTGCATATTCACATTTAAAACTTAAAATCTAAAAATGTTTAATGATTCTTTAGCAGAAAGTCTTAGCTTTAATTTGATGCTACTCGCAGTGCCCTACCATGGATACACTCCATAATATCACCATGGCAACAAAACAAAAGTTTTCAATCAAGCTCCTACAGTATCTTGCACTTCCATAAACAATCCTGTTTTCACAGGTTGTATTCATGACATGGCAACAAAATTCACTGGATGTATGGGGCAGTTAAAGTCCCCAATGTATGTAATATCATCTTCCATATAAGCATTTCCATATAAGGAAATAAGCCACCCTAATGCAAATTATGGCAAATATCCCATTAAATTCAGTGACAGATAGAGGACTCCTGTACTTGACATGCTGCTGATGAGTAATGGCTAGTTCTCACGACGGCGATTTGAGAGCGACGCATCAAGAGAAGTCATTTCTTGGAAGGTTGTGGCGTAGAACGTTGGTTTTGGCACATTACGTAATCAATTAGTGTCATGTGCGACGCTTAAAGTTAGTAGCCGCGGTGAGTCTTGAGGTGTCCGCGGCGCTTCTTAAGCTTTCTTCGCCGCGTTACGCCTCTCTTTCCTCAGCGCAGTTCCAAACAGACGCGTCGCACTTTGTTTTGGAATTCGGCGAGGCTGCTTTTACTTCGCCCAATGTTGTTTCCTCTTACGCCGCTGATGGTTGTGAGGCAGCTACGTCTGAAATTGGCGACCTGCGACGCATCAGGAAACCTTCGGCGTACACCCGAGGTAAGATGCGTCGCTGAAAATGACAGCCTCGCCGAAGACTGTAAGGATGCAACGCCGCATTTAGGGACTTGTTACTGCGTAACTTGATGGTTCATCGTCGCACATGCATTCATAAAGCGCCGAGGACATTACAGGCGCGTCGATGCTGACCTTCTTCGTCGTCCTTGCCTTAAGCAGCGACGAAGGTCTCTTAAGCATCGACGAACGTCTGTTGTTGCAGCGCTGCGGCAAAGTGTGTTTGGCTGCTGCAGGAGTCACTTTTGGTCATTATAAAAAGGGACACAGAGGACCTCCTTGCTTCATTTGCTGATTGCCCTTCAATGAGAACACAACGACTGCCTACTGAACATATGCATGATGAATGAAGAAGAAATTATTGTTGTGGCTGGTGCTGCTGCTGTTGCTATCGGAGCTGTCTATTTGAGACAGAGGAGGAGGAGGGCCAGGAGACAGAAAAGGTGGTGGATTCGCAACTGGTTGCTGCAGAGGGAACAACATGGTCACTTCCATCAACTGCTGCCTGAACTGCAAGTGCGTGACGTGTCCGGCTACTACAACTACACTAGAATGCCCCCTGCCATCTTTGCTGAAATCCTGGAAGCTGTTGGACCACTCATCGCTAAGCAAGACACCAACATGAGGAGGGCTTTGGAACCTGGTCTGAAGTTGGCTATCACCCTGCGGTACATGGCAACAGGAAACAGCTACAAGTCCCTAGCTTATGCTTTCCGTGTGGCACCCAACACCATCTGCAACTTCATCCCTGAGGTCTGCCTTGCCATCGTTCATGCCTTCGAAAGACAGCTGGCACTACCCACACAGCCTGAAAGATGGAAGGAGATAGCCAAGGCTTTTGAGACGAAATGGAACTTGCCCAACTGCATTGGAGCTCTGGATGGCAAGCACGTCGCAATCCGATGTCCCAAGGCTGCAGGCTCCTTGTTCTACAACTACAAGGGATTTCACTCCATTGTCCTGATGGCCCTCGTTGATGCCAACTACAAGTTCATCTATGTGCAGGCTGGCTGTCAAGGAAGTGCATCTGATGGCGGCGTCTTCAGGGACACAGTACTTCGACAACTCCTGGACGAGGAAGATCTAGGCCTACCACCTCCAGAACCTCTACCTGGCACAGAAGACAATCCTTTCCCATATTACATCGTGGGTGACGAGGCATTTCCCCTGAAGACATGGCTGCTCAAACCAGTGCCAAGAAAGAACCTTGACATTCCTTCCAGAGTCTACAATTACAGGATTTCAAGAGCCAGGAGAGTGGTGGAGAATGCCTTCGGTCTGCTGTCAAACAGGTTCAGATGCTTCCTGACCACCATGCCCCAACGACCTACAAGAGTGACATACATCACAATGGCTGCTTGTGTTCTACACAACATTCTGCGAGACAGAGTAGGCGTCCACCATGCCCGTGACAATGAAGTGATGGACAGAGAAGATCCACAGACACATGACGTCACTGAAGGAGTTTGGAGGGGAGACCGTCAATTAGGAGACCTAGGAGAACCACTTCGACACGGAAATGCCTCCAGAGATGCCAAGGCTGCTCGAGACTACCTACGTGACTGGGTCAACAGTCCGGCAGGAAGTGTCCCTTGGCAGTTGGAGAAAATCTGAAGAAGATGCATTCAAAACAACAAACCCCAGGTCCTTTTAAGGGCCACCAAATCCTCCCAATTGAGCTGGCCATGTACACATCCTATGTTGACAAAACAAGCCCAAAAATCAATCAATCAATCAATCCCTCCATCCATCTATCTATCTATCTATCTATCTATCTATCTATCTATCTATCTATCTATCTATCCAAGTCCAATCCCTGCAAAGTGACGACAACTGCTTTTCTTTTGCTGCAGTGTATATATGTAACGAGCATTGTGTTCCATCTATCAAGCTATCTATCTATCTATCTATCTAGCTATCTATCTAGCTATCTATCAAGCTATCTATCTATCTATCCAAGTCCAATCCCTGCAAAGTGACGACAACTGCTTTTCTTTTGCTGCAGTGTATATATGTAACGAGCATTGTGTTCCATCTATCAAGCTATCTATCTATCTATCTATCTATCTATCTATCTAGCTATCTATCAAGCTATCTATCTATCTATCCAAGTCCAATCCCTGCAAAGTGACGACAACTGCTTTTCTTTTGCTGCAGTGTATATATGTAACGAGCATTGTGTTCCATCTATCAAGCTATCTATCTATCTATCTATCTAGCTATCTATCTAGCTATCTATCTTTCTATCTATCTAGCTAGCTATCTAGCTATCTACCTGCCACTTGAGCTAGACAAGTGAAATTACAAAGTGATGCACTTGTACTAGTGCAACCAACCAACACAATTTTTAAAAGCAAAGCACTTGTACTAGTGCATTACATTTTAATTAAGAAATTCATGCACTTGTACTAGTGCAATAAAAATATGTTTATACCAAAGAATGCAGCACTTGTACTAGTGCTGCACTTGGTATGTTTTGGGGCAAAGAAAGGGGGAACTAGCACCTTGCTTTTATGAAGGTGATTACTTTTAATGAAGGCCAGGACCGGACTTTTGTTTTGGGGGACTTTTTTTTTGGGGGACTTTTTTTTTGGGGATTGTCAACGTTTTTTTTGCTCTTTTTTGGCTCTTTTCGGTCAACACAAGCTCTTTTTTTTTTGTCAACATAAGATGTGTACGTGGCCTGCCCTTTTGGGAGGATTTGGTGGCCCTTAAAAGGGCCAAGGTTTTTTGTTGTCTTTGCTGCATGTGGTCTTCTACTTTCGTGGAGAAAGGAGACCTGAAGTCCAACTGGGCGAAGGGGAAGGCTGGTGCTGGTGATGGGCGGCCGGTTGACCAAAGCTGGGTCCAGGGGGGTAGCCGTATTTCTCGGGGCTGTCCTGTGCATCCATCATCAGTGTCATGGTGGAGTGGCTGGGCTGCATCGGGGTGTAGCTGGGAGTCTGCCTGGAGGATCCTCCTTCCCTGGGCTGGTGCTGCTGGTAGTGATGGCTGCTGGAAGCCTGGGGATGGTGCTGGTGGTGTGATGGCACATACGTCGAAGAAGGAGGAGGATGAGGAGGAGGTGGCATCTGCAGGCGCTGAGGAGGATGAGGAGGCTGGAAGGTGTGCTCCTGATGCTGTCTTGACTGGCGGGTGACCTCATCATCCCAGTAGAGGGCGGCCTCTGCAATGGTCCTGACCATCTGCCTCCTGATTTCATGGCTGGCGTGCACTCCCACGTGGTAGAGGTCCTGGCACTTCATCCTCCAGTACTCCTGGTCGGGTGTCAACTCCTGGTGGTCGGGGCACATCTTGCAGCCAGAGCCTTTCAGGATTTTCTTGGCGGAGGACATGGCTTGCATGCTGCCTGCGATGACGTGCATGGCGGAGTGCATGGCTTCATCTCCTGGGGCCTTCCTCTTGGTTCCCTTGGCAGCGGCTCCAGGCTTTGGTGCTCCAGGGAAGACTTGGGACTGCTGGCTGTCCTGTGCTGGCTGTTCAGGTGGCAGGTCCGGCATGTCATAGGAAGCTGGCAGGGAATCCTCAGGGTTGTAGCTTTCATCATCGGAGTCTGAGGCTGGCCGGTTGGCAGACAGTTGAGAGATGGCGGACAGCTCCTTCCCTGGCTTGTGGACGATGGAGTCCTTCAGGAACCGACAGTTGTTCAGGATGTACTCGTCCCTCTCTGTGAGCTTCTCCTTCCTGGCGGCTCCTGAAGCTTCAGGCCTGACGAGTCTGGAGAAGTGAGTGCGCACTGTCTTCCTCCAGTTGAAGATGTCCTGGGAGGTGTACTTGGGGCCCAGCTCCTTTGCTTTTTCTGAGTCCAGCAGCAGCTTCTCGTTCCCCTTGTAGCCTCTGGTCCCCTTCATGTACAGCACAGGATGCTCCTTGTACCAGTTGATGAGGTCATCTTCTTGTTCAGCTGTGATGCCCAGGTTGTTGCGGATGTTTGGCTTGGGGGCCTTCCCTTTGCCCTTCTTGCCCTTGGACTTGGCTTCAGCAGCTGCAGGGGTGTCATCAGCAGAGTCTTCTTCCTCCTCGAAGGTGTCCTCATGGATGGCCACTCTGTCTAGAGCAAGAACAGGCTGGCTCTCTGCTGTTTTCTTGGGAGTCTGCTTCTTCGGAGTCTGCTTCTTTGGAGTCTGCTTCTTTGGAGTCTGCTTCTTTGGAGTCTGCTTCTTTGGAGTAGACCTGGCAGTAGGCTCTGGAAGACCCGTGGAAGACTTGGCAGCAGGCTTGTCAGCAGGCTTGGCAGCAGGCTTGGCAGCAGGCTTGGCAGCAGGCTTGGCAGGCTTGTCAGCAGGCTTGGCAGCAGGCTTGGCAGGCTTGTCAGCAGGCTTGTCTCCTTCCTCTTCAAAGAGTTCAACTGAAGAATCTTCTTCTGTTGTGTTGTCTTCTGGCCGGCCCTCGAAGATGGTCTCGCTGACGACAGTGGCTTTGGTGGTTGAAGTGGTGGTCTTCGTCTGGCTGCCAGCTGTAGTGGAGGTGTAGAGCCCAGGTAGAGAGAGGTCTGCCATGGCTGTAGTAAAGAAGGCAGTCACTGCAGCATCTGAAGGTTCATGGAGAGGAGTTGCAGCTGGAGTTGTAGCTGGAGTTGTCACTGGAGTGCTCCCAGGAGTGTGGAGTGTTGACCTGGTGCTGAGCTTGGTTGGTGCCCTGGTGACGACGGTGCCCTTTCTCCTCTTTGGTCCCATGTTGTAGCAGCAATTTGAAGTACAATTGTAGCAACAAAAGTAGCAGCAAATGTAGCAGTTGATAATAGTGTCGTGGATTCTAGGTGTGTTCTGGTCGAAGGTCTGAGTGGGTATGGTGCTCTAAACTGGCCTCCTCTATATATATGCAGGGTGCGGACCGCCTCTTTCCCCCTCCTTCGCCCCCCCTGCTTCGCTGCTGCTGCCCCAGCCGCTGCGCAAAAAGAGGGTGACACGCAGACAAAGGGTTGATGCTAAAAATAGAACAACGCATGCACTCAGGCGCCACTCTGTCTGCTGCATTGGGGGTCCAAAAGACGCGGCGCGCACCCTCTCACGTGCGTCGAACATGTGTCTTTCTGCGACGCGTGTCTGAAACATGTGACATGAAGCAAGAGCTTTCTGCTACACTGCTGTTTCTGCGTCGAAGCTCTTCTTTGTGCGTCGCAACTTTAAAAATCTGCGGCGCGCACTGATTTCTTTTTACGCTTCTTCTTGCTTCACCACTTCTTTCCTCGCAAAGATTCAACCGGTTGAATCTTTTTTTCCTGCATCGTCAAATTTCTAGGAATTGCGTAGAAAGACCTCTTAAAGCGACGCATGCTGTTCCTGTTGCGCCGTAAAGCCTAAATTGACGGCGAACATGCTCAAATCTTTGCCCTTTCCTGGAAATATAAGAAACGCCGTCACTTAAACCCTCTGTTACGTCTCCGTGAGAACTAGCCATAAGTCACTGAAAAATCGACAGAAATCATACAAAAGTCAAGCTAAAGCCATGAATAATAATTGAAATTGATATAATAAATAGAGATATTGAATTACAGCTGTTTCCATGGTAACCAGTTTAACTAAAATAACAAATTATTCAAATTCTTTTTAAGTCGATATCTTCAGACGTACGTGCACTAGCAAGACCATCTAAGTGTCGAAATACATGGATTTCGATATGCTCAAGCTGATCAAGCTATTGCCATATCAGTAGGGGGTTGCCCTCATTTGCATATTTGACATTAATTATAAGAAAGTCACATCATTTTCGACATTTATGAGAAATTGTTCCATATATTTTCACAATTATGACTTAGAAATAATAACAAATACAATGTGTTGGTAGCAAACAGCCTTAGCTATAATTTAATATACTACCTGCAGTGCTTCAACATGGATATGCTCCATGCTATCACCATGGAAACACTACAAAACTTTTGAATTGAGCTATTACGATATCTGTCATCTCCTGTAAATGATCCCAGTTTTCGTAGATTTATGAATGATATCAATACAAAATTTACTGAATGTTTGGAACAGATGAAAACCCAATTTGGGCAATATTTCAATGATGAACAGAGAAATTGAATTACAAGTGTTTCCATGGCAACTGGTTTGAATAATGACAGCTTTTACAAATGTTTTAAAAATGGATATCTTTGATGTGTTTACAACGGAATGACTGTTGCAGTACTGAAATATATGTCTCCCTGTATTCCTAATCATGCAGAGCTTGGGCCATCCTCATTTGCATATTTGACATTGCTTAAAATGAAATCTCACACATTCCCATATTTATGAAACATATTTTCATTACCGTAATATGGGGTGAATCGGGACAGTTTTGGCCGTTTTTACCCCGCAGGCTATACATAGCCTACGGGGTTCTGCAGTGCTCAACGAGACTAGTTGCTGGGGATTTCGTCAAGCATAACTCACTTTGTGTTGCTCATATTTCATTCAAATTTTGCCTGTTATCTTATTTTGTCATGCAGATGGGAATGACAAGTTTCCAGGCATTTCTAGCAATTAGATGTGCGTAATTGATTGTTACCAAGAATCTCATGTACACTGTCAAAAATTACTGGAATTATATATTTCTTCTACATGCTCCAAAATAGTGATGTCAGTGTCAATAAAATCTTCAGACCTGTCAGAGTGTCCGTACGTCCGTACGGTCCGTCCGTCCCCGTACGGACGCGGACGGACGGCCACACGGACAGAAGGATGGACGGACAGACGCACGGACACACGGACGGACACACGGACGGACGGACACACGGACGGACGGACGGACACACGGACGGACACACAGACGGACACACAGACGGACGGACGGACAAAAGGACGGACAGACACAAGGGACAGACACACGGACACATGGACAAAAGGACGGACACATGGACGGACGGACGCACGGATGGACGCACGGACGGATGGACACACGGACGCACGGACGGATGGACACACGGACACACGGACGGACACACGCGGACACGGACGGACGGACACACGGACGGACGGACACACGGATGGCCGAACGGACGGACGGACACACGGACGTACGGACACACGGACTGACGGACGCACGGACGGACGGACGCACGGACGTACGGACGGACGGACACTTTGACGGACGGACGCACGGACGGACGGACGCACGGACGCATGGACGGACACACGGACACACGGACGGACCGTGTGGACGGACGGACACACGGATGGCCGGACACACGGATGGCCGAACGGACACACGGACGGACGGACGGACACACGGACACACGGACACACGGACTGACGCACGCACGGACGCACGGACGTACGGACGGACACTTTGACGGACGGACACACGGACGGACGCACGGACGGACACACGGACACACGGACGGACGGCCGGACGGACACACGGACTGACGGACGCACGGACTGACGGACGGACGCACGGACGTACGGACGGACACTTTGACGGACGGACACACGGACGGACGCACGGACGGACACACGGACACACGGACGGACCGTGTGGACGGACGGACACACGGATGGCCGGACACACGGATGGCCGAACGGACACACGGACGGCCACACGGACGGACGGCCGGACGGACACACGGACTGACGGACGCACGGACTGACGGACGGACGCACGGACGTACGGACGGACACTTTGACGGACGGACACACGGACGGACACACGGACGGACGCACGGACGGACACACGGACACACGGACACACGGACGGACACATGGAAGGACGGACACATGGAAGGACGGACACAAGGAAGCACGGAAGGAGGCATGGACGGATGGACGGACGGACACACGGACGGACACACGAACGGACGGACGCACGGACGGACGCACGGACACACGGACGGACACACGGACGGACACACGGACGGACACAAGAGATGTGGATCTCCACCTTAGGCAATGTGAACTGTCACAGTAAACAAGAACAAGTAAGTTGCAATGTGAACTGTCACAGTAAACAAGAACAAGTAGGCCTAAGTTTTTACAGCAAATCCTTCACAGTGCACGTGCTTATATGTCATGTGTCATGATGTGGGAAAACAAACCAATAAATTGTCAATCTGAGGTGCCAGTGACATGCCACATGTGTTGTTGAGGGGAAGAGAGTTGGGTAAAAATACCTTTCAAATCCTGTTAATGCATGACCTGTCAACACTGAGATAAGAGGGTGCATGGTGCAGTGTGTTTTGTTGAAGGTCCCATTGTTTAAACAAGTCAGGAAAAAGAATTACCGCAGACAATAAAAAAGAGCAGTGCACTGTTATTGTTTGCAAAAACACTTTAAACAGTTCAAATGGGAAGTATTCAGCCTCCTTTGAAGTAACAGAGCAGAGGTGATGCATAGATCTGCAATTCTGCATCCATGGACCTATGTACCAAATGAATCATTCAATGAGTTGTCGGGATTTTTAAAATCCCCTGGTAGAAGGCATATATATATATGTTTACCACAGTCTACAAAACCTTCATACTTTCTCCACTCCATTCATGGTCCCAAGTGAACACAATTCTTGGCTGTCATGAAAAACAACTGCTATAGCACATTTTATAATGGTTTCAGGGTAAATCAACCAAATTAAAGTGCATACTGGGACTTTTGGTGATGTCTTTACTTCATGTGTATTGCACTCCCAGCCATGCCATGATACTGGAGTTGTCTGTCGCACTTTGCAACCGAGTTGTTTACGTGCTTGCACGGTATTTTTTTTCTTTGCAAACAATACTGGAATTTCTTACTTTTGTATGCATGTAACAGTATCCGAATGGTCTCAATGGCTTCACATAGAGCCGGCGGGGTTTACGTGCTTGCACGGTATTTTTCAGTTATAGAATGGCCACAAATCAACCCAGAAATCGAAATATGGTGTCAAATTGTGTCCAAGCAAAAGGTCTAACTATCCCCAGGAACATCAAGTGATATCTTAAATTTCCAATGATCAGGGCCCAGAAAACCATTGTCCAAATCAACCCCTCAAAACTCCTTACCTTCTATGAGTGATTGCAACTTGTGAATAAACATTAGAGAACAAGTTATATATGCACACAAAAAAAAAAAATTGAAGAAAATCTCAAGTCAATTTCATTGATAATGTGCAGATTTATAAAAATGTGATAAAAGACAGAAAACATTTGAAAACTGTAATTTTCTTCGAATTTTGCTTGTGACTGATAATTCTGGACTAAATCCACCATGGATGATGCCAAGTTCAATAATATTCATCAAAAAGCCACACCAGCACACTCAAATGAAAATAAGTAGGTTTATTTTGTTCAATCCCGAAACTTTGCCATAGACCTGGATCTGAACCCAGGACCAAACAAACACAATCCCATATCCAGTCTTTAATTATGGTCTCCTAAAAACACATTAGACAGATTTTAAAGTTTGCTGCAAGTTTGGTGGCTCTAGTATTTATACTTTATATGATGCATGCAAAGTTTTAACCAGCGTGTAAAATGTCATTTCTGCAGTGACAGGTTTAAGGTGCTGCAGCTCCTCACTGCCTGCAGTCAGAAGCCCAAATTTTATCATAACATGTGCTGGCATGTTTTCTAGAAATTTACCAAAAATCAAATTCCTAAGGCTAGTAGAAATAGGTTTCTTTGAGCAAATACAACGTTTCCCTGTTCTGTCCTGATTCACCCCAGTGTCCCTATTCAACCCATATTACGGTTTATTTACCCCAAAATATTAAAAAAACCTCTTTGGTAGGAGGGTCATAATGTGTATTGCAAACAAAATGTTCCCAGCTTTAATCGGAAGATATTTTCAAAGCCCTACCATGTACTTTAGGGGCCAGAGGTATCGACCAGACATTGGCTGGTGTAATAGGTTGTTGCATATGGATTGATTCTTTTAACCCTGAGGAACAACTTCCAGGTGGACAACCTCTCCAGTCCAGTGTTCAATGAGTTTTATTCAAAATGGTGTCCAAAACGGCCGCCATGCATGCACTAACTCTTAATTAGCTTTGGAAATATTTCTCCAATTTTTTAAGGTGAAACATCAAATTAGGGGTTTCCAAGGAATTCAACAATGATGGTTTCAGGGTTATTGGAGGCGATTTATGACCCCTATGTGATAAATCCATTTGAGAATGATTGAAAGAGAAATTGATTTTACATCTCATCGGAATGACACCCAGTCACCCACCTGGGATTTTGATATTGAAAGTCCACTGAAAATATTGTAAATTGACTGCCCCAGATTCGAGCCAGAGCCAACAAAGACCCAGGAGTTTGGACTGGAAACACTTGCTTAGTTCCCTATTATCATGTCAATAAAGATGTTACCATGCTGCTCCATGCACCTGTCAATCCCCTACCACTAGTCCACTACCAAAACTTGTAGACTGCCAAATTGACCAAATGGATCAATCAATCCATCAATCCAGAAAATGAAATGACGTTAAATCCCATGTAGGACTGGCATTGATAATAAGGAAATGAAAGAGGACATAGCAGTGAGTCGAAGGGTGATTGAAACTGCTGTCAAACACCATCTAGGTGACCTGGTCAGAGTAGAAATCTGGCCCAGCACCCAGCGATTGGCAGCCTAGTGGGCTAACCTTATCCTAGACACCAGACATTTCAGACCATTTCATAAGCTACCTATTGCTGTTTGTTACCAAACCATTTTAATAAATCTGTGTAATCTATCAAACTAAAATGGGTAATCTATTTCATCCATATAATCTATCCATCTAATTAATGCAATCTATCTAGCCCATGAATCCATCCATAATATCCACCCTTGTCAGTCTGTCGATCTATCTACTATCTGTCTATCAGCAGCTGGGTGGCCAAGCGGTTAATGTTCCCGCCTGCTCTGCTGAAGGTCTTTGCCTGCATGGGTTCGAGCCCCGGGTGGGGAACCCATAATTTTCAGTGTACCTTCATGAGCAAAATCCCTGCTGGATGTCGTTCGGATGAGACGTTAAATTGGCGGTCCCTTGTATCAGTGTCTATGCTGGGCAAGTAAAAGATCCCTCACATGGGGTAAATGTGTAACATGTTGAGGACTCCCGCTCTCTCCCCCATCTCATCAATCAACCCTCGCGAGTGCCCAGAACTGGGCTGAGAGGGCTGCACTTACCATCTATCTATATCTATCTATCAATCTAGCTATCTGTCTGTCTCCATCTATCCATCAATCAACCCATCCATATACCTGACTGAAACTGTTGTAATCTGATCTCTTGTGACCTAGTATAATGATGATATACATTTTCAGGTCAGTAAACTAACCAATATAGGCCTACATTCAAATGTCACCATGACATAGTTCCAAGTCAGCTCATTTGCACAAACAGAACATGATACACAATTACACATAATTTCAAAACTGTGGACTGTGATAAAACACTAAAGAAACTGATTTAACAAGCATTTGGCCCTTTACCTCTAGTTCTTGGGAATTTTTAGAGATAATTTGAAATATGCAAAGAGTAATGGGTCATCCTGGTTAAATAAAGATCTTTGACGAGTAATTTTAGATTTTCTTTGCTGATTTCAAATTCCCTCTCAAAATGTCCATTCTCTCATTAAGACTATATACATATCATACAAACAGTTGTTATCCTTAGTCTTAACATGACTTACAGTGATTTATAAATTGTAATTCACTCACAGCTGCTCGTCAAGTACAGATAAATATGAAACAATTTAGTATGAACATGGAAAATAAAGTGATCGCATTTAAGGAACCCCCTACTGATATGGGAATAGTTCAATCTTATTCATTGGGCCTACCAAAAGCCATATAATATTTATTCTACACTAAAAATGGTCTTTTAGTGTACAATGTATGTACATACATCAAAAGTTATTTACTTTTACTAGATTTAAGATATATTAATAATATTCAAACTGGTTGCCATGGGAAAAGCTGTAATTCAATTTCTCTATTCCATTATATGACACAAATTGGTGTTTTTAATTGTCCCACGCATCCAGTGAATTTTTTCACGATGTCATCAATACAATAAATTGAAACTAGGATTGTTTATGGGAAGTGCAAGATATTGCAGGAGCCTGATTCAAAACTTTTGTTTCGTTGCCATGGCGATATCGTGGAGTGATACCGAGTGCATCCATGGTAGAGCATTGCAAGTAACTTAAAATTTAAGCTGAGACTTTCTGCTTTAGAATTGTTAAACATTTTTAGACTCAATAAACAGTTTTAGATTTATAAGTCTTAAATGTGAAAATGCATGAAAAAATACCTCATAAATGTCGAAATTATATGATTGCCTAATAAGGATTGTCAAATATGCAAATGAAGGCAACCACCCACTGATACGTGAATAGTTACATCAGTCTCGGCGTACCAAACACCAGATATTTCAACACTAAAATTTTCTTTCTAGTGTACATATATCAAGTTATCTCCGTTTAAAAGCTTTCCGATATTTTTATTTCGATTTAAACCGGTTGCCATGGAAACAGTTGTAATTCAAATTCTCTAGGAATTATATTCATTTTAATCATCATCCGTTGCTTCAGCTTAATTTTAGCATGATTTCTGGTGATTTTCTAGTGACTTACTCATTAGTAGGATATCAAATACAGGAGTCATCTATCTGTCACTGAATTTAATGGGATATTTACGATACTTTGCAATCAGGTAAGATGGCTGTTTTCCTTATATGGAAATGCATAGGGGGCTGGTAATATTACATAAATTATGGTTTTTAACTGCCCCACAGGTCTAGTGAATTTTGTTGCGATGTCATGAACACAACCTGTGGAAACTAGGATTGTTTATGGAATGGTAAGATTTTGTAAGAGCTTGCATCAAAACTTTTCTTTTGTTGCCATGGTGACATCATGGAATGCATCCATGGTAGAGCACTGCAAGAAGCATCAAATTAAAGCTAAGACTTTCTGCTAAAGAATCATTAAACATTTTTAGTTTTTTAGGTCTTAAATGTGAAAATGCTGGAAAAGATTTCTCAGCAACGTGAAAAATTATGTGATTTCCTAATAAGGAATGTCAAATATGCAAATGAGGATTACCCCCTACTGATATGAAAATAGGAGTATTGGATTGGGCATACCAGAAAACATATATTTCAACACTAAATCTGTCTTTCTTGTATACATACTTCAAAAGATATCCAATTTTTAAGGTTTTTGGAAATTTTTTATTCTATTCAAACTGGTTGCCATGGAAGCAGCTGTAATTCAATATCTCTATTACTTATATCAGTTTCAATTATCATCCATTGCTTTAGCTTAATTTTTCCATGATTTCTGCTGATGTTTATGTGACCTACTTGTCAGCAGTATATAATAATACAGGAGTCATCTATCTGCCACTGAATTTAATGAGATATTTGCCATAATTTGCATTCAGGTGGCTGATTTCCTTATATGGAAATGCTTATATGCTTGGTAATATTACATAAATAGGGGTTTTTAACTGCCCCACAGGTCCAGTAAATTTTGTTACCATGTCATGAACACAACCTGTGGAAACTGGGATTGTTTATGGAATGGTAAGATATTGTTGGAGCTTGAATCAAAACTTTTGCTTTGTTGCCATGGCGATATCGTGGAGTGTATCCATGGTAGGGCACTGCGAGTAGCATCAAATTAAAGCTAAGACTTTCTGCTAAAGAATCATTAAACATTTTTAGATTTTAAGTTTTAAATGTGAAAATGCAGGAAAAGATTTCTCAGGAACGTGAAAAATTATGTGATTTCCTAATAAGGAATGTCAAATATGCAAATGAGGGTTACCCCCCACCGATATGAAAATCGATCGATTGGAACGGGCATACCAGAAAACATATATTTCGACACTAAAACGGTCTTTCTAGTGTACATAGTTCACAAGATATCAAATTCTAAAGGTTTTGGAAATATTCAATTTTTTTCTGACTTGTTGCCATGGAAACGGTTGTATTCCAGTTTCCCCGAAATAGATTTTCAAACAAACCACCTTTTCCGAATCTCTGGATCATGAGCTTTCATACGGTATCAAAACTTGCTTGTTATCAGCGATGTCTAGGTGTTCGTCAATTTCTACTGGCCTAATAGCAATAAGGCGTACAATGACTGCAATCAAATGTATAGATTGGGAATCAATCACAAGAAAATGCTACGTAGTTAACTTTCCCCCTCCCCATAATAAAAATAAAACTTCTGTATATTACATCGAGCAAGCTACATTTCAATTACTTTGAACTTGAATTTCACCAAAAATCTTTTGGAAGTATGATTATATTCCTAACATGCATCTTCTACGTTGAGATATTTCTTTGAAAATTCAATCATGAAGCCCTTTGAAAAGTTTTATTTCTTACACAATGCAAAAATGACATTAGAATCATCTTTCAGATTTAATCTCATCTATCTTTCATGATCGTAATACCAAGCAGCTGTTCTGAACATTTCCTTTTGACAGAATCTTCATTGAAAAAAATTGGATCTATTAGATTTCATTTCAGAGGGAAGGATTTCGAGTTTGGTTCTGACAGGTCATTTTGACTTCTTCTGATTTCTGAAAGATTCAATATGAAAGAGTCATGTTCAGGAGAACTGTCCAATGAGAGATTCGTATTTGGATTCTGGAATCATTTTGGGAAATCTGACAAGAGATGAAACAACAAAAGCAAATGTTGATATAATGTGGTTAGGATGAGCAAAAGTGGCTCAAATGGCAATGGGCATTTCCTGGGGTTTGTCATAAATGCAGATTTGCTTTTCTGAAGTTGATTCCGTTAAAAGTCCAATACTGTTAGGCCTAATTCTTAATTTTAGATTGGTAATATTTTACAAGAGAAAATATATCACACTCAGAGTCGGGCAGAATGCAAACCAACTCCCGACTCCTGACTCCTTTGCCACCCATTTTGTCTATGGATACTTGAGATACTTAAATGTTGATTATAATTTGTATTGTTTTCAAATTTTTTTGTCAAGTTTCTGACTTTTTTGAGGAGTTAAGAGTCATCAAATTAATTTTCAACCCAAATTTTGACTTCAACTACACCCAAAAACCTCCGACCCTTTGTCTCCGACTCCTTCTCAAAAGCCCTGCTGAGTACTGAGGTATTAAGCAGCGTTTTTTTTTTTTTTTATCATTTATAAGTCCAAAAGTATTTGAAATACATTCTTATTCCCTCTGGCCACAGGAGTGGGTTGACATTGACATGGAAGATCATCCATTTGGATATCTCCCCATTCCTTTTAAATAAAATTTTATGCAATCTGGAGTTGTTATATTATTAGGGGTTTTAATTGTACTGAGTTTAAGATACTTTGGCAGGTTGTAGGAAAACACAATAAAAAAAACATTGAAGTCTCAAGTGATATGGTCAAGATATATCCCGGATTTCACTTTCCTTTAAATTATATCATATTTGGAAGCTTGCATGACTCTGTTGGAATGAATCAATGTTATTCGAGATGACAGACCAGTATTTTTCATAGTGTCTACATATATATTATGTGTTATTTAGAAAGTACCAGCCACCATAGCAAAAATCACATATGTGATCTGCTCCATCAAAATGAGTTCTAGATTAGCAATCAACTGTATAGCCTATCTACCAAGTCATCAAACATAATGTTGTGGAGTACCAAAATGTTGTTGATGATGAAATGTGCTAGAAATGAGCAAAACGTGTCAAAGCTCACATTTGAACATATTCTTAAAAAATGTAAACAAATTTCACCAGATTGGCTCGCATTCTTATCTCAGCAACGACCAGAAATTCAAACGTCATTATTTTTAATCATGATATTTCATGTCATGGATGTTTTAAGGCGACCCTATCTTAGGATGGAATTGTGAAATCTAAACATATATGCGCCATAATTTTAAAACCTAATACGGAAAAATAAAAAATTGCAACTAAATATTATAGAGACTGATCTGAACTAATTTCGGTTGAGCAGGTCACACTTGGCTAATATCACTTCCCCTGAAGTCATATCGCATACGGAAAATTTCGTTTTCTTGGAAGCAATCCATGTTACTTGATATGATAGACAAGTATCTCTCACTGTATCTGCATCTACATTTTATTTATCATTTAGAAAGTAAAGGCCAACATAGCAAAAATACATATCTTATGTCTAATATTAAGTCATATCATATTTCGATACTCGCATGCCAGCTTTTGGAAGCAATCAATGTTATATGAGATGACAGACTAGTATCATCTACATCTCCATTACAAAAAAATAATAAAGGCTGCATGGCATAAATGAAGTATATCAAAATTGATATGATATCATATTCCGATACTCGCATGCCTTCTTTCGCAGTATGTACCTCTATTTTGCACATATATTTTGAAAAAAAAGGCCACATGGCATAAATCACATGATTATAAATGTCAAAGTAACTAATATCAATGTTCTATAAGATGACAAACCAGTATCTTTTGCATATTTAAAAAATGAGGCCACATGGCATAAATCACATATATCAAAGTAACTTATACCACCTACCTCTGATTACAAGCAGCCAAGCACAGATGGAGAGGGTGAACAAGTCCATCTGGCTTTGGTCTCTGTACATCTTGCTTTGCTATCTGGAAGTTGCTCCTGTCACATCATGCCATCTGTCCATCTGCAAACAAAAATATTGCACTGTAACCTTGGAGGTACAAGAGACACCTGGTCTCCAGTCTCTTGCAAAAAATGCATGTGTTATAACATTTTTAACGGATATATACAAAGAGAAATGTCCTATACAATCTATGAAAACTTACATACGCAGAGATCATTCCCATTGGTGAAATAAACCAATCATACATGTAGAATTGAACAGTTTTCATGGTCTGGTGATATACTGAAGATATACTATATATGTTGACCATGAAATATAGTTTCATGCTGTCTGGCAGATATATAATAGAATCGACATAAACTCTTTTTAACAGCGTCTAAATTTATTGGTAACTTTCAGTCATTGGATAATAAAAATAAATTTGTTGAAATAATGAAATGCAAGGAACCTGAATTACTAATTAGTCTGGGGAAGTTCTTACAATTAGCCGATGTGTAAAACAGATATCTCCTGCATCCACATGATTATGCTAGTAAATAATGCTCTGTATATAATAGAAGTAAATGAATGCTTAACATGATACACACAATTGTTTTATAAAATGTCTATTTACCAATTTACCATATCTTTATTTGTATATTTATGTAACATGTAACATCAGTATGTGTAGTGTGACTCCTTAATTAGTTATTTTAAAACTGGTTGCGTAACGATAAATAAAATATCATTAGATTACTTTTTTTAATGTCCTAGATAACTCTCCTAAATTTTTTTAGTAATAATTATATATTTAATAATAATCTTAACTGGTAATTAATGGTCAATGAACAAAATTTATAATGCTATATAATATATATATATATGTATCTGAAGTACAGGACCTGAAAAACATGGACTAAAATGTGTATATTTCTATTTCTTAATTATTCGACTAATTGGGTGGCTGGAACCTGCATTAACTTAAAACAATTATTTTATGTTATGTATGTATTGTATATGTATTGTATGTATGCAACCTTTGCGGATATATCAGGGTGTATTCTATGTTTTTATTATTATTTTAGCCTATGTTGTTCCTAATTGCTTTTGCCTGACATATGTATCATTTTTGATATTTAAATGTCTAATAAAATTTATATATATATATGATATAAATTCCATGGATTCATTGTACATTTAACATTTTATGCCAAAAATAATTATAATATGTAGATGGATATTTTCAGATCCTAGAAAATGTCAAATGACATGGAATATAATTGAATGCTATTATTAGTCCTAATCAAAGATTGTTATGTGATAATGTGAATGATATGTTTTTTTAGTAATTCAATTTAAATCGACATATCGTCAAAAGCCCATTAAATCTGGCATATTGAAATTGAAACAGCAATTATTGTTCTGTAACTAAATTCAGCACCAAAATTGCAAAGCCAATCAGTGGACACTAGTTGTCGTTATTTCCAAGCTTTAAGTAAAGCCTGGAACAATCCGCAAAACAATAGAATGTACAATATCTGACAATCACCAGCAAAGTATGTCCTCCTTTCATATATCCCTATGCCCGCAATTATGTACAAACAAGCATGCCATTGTTCTTGCAAGTAGCACATAATTCTTAGTACCGTAATGAAATTAATGGAGCATCTTAGGAAGAACAAGAATTACTCTTGCATTGTACCATTAAGCACCATTGTCTGAGTAAGAACAGCTTTTGTGTGTTAGCAATGCCTTTATATTGAGTGTATAGTATTTCTTCCATCTACTCAGTGGTACAATTGATGTGATTTTTTTTTCTGTCTACAGTAAAATGAGAAAGGAGCGAATAATTATATTTTATGAGGAACGATGTTGTGCAGAACACATTTCTTGACATTGAGCTCAGTGGCAGAGCGACATGCTCCTGGACTCTTGAGACCAAAATTCCAACCATGACAATTTTATCCTGTGCCTAAAATGTTTTATGGCTTATTAGCTTACAGGTGATTTCATTACCATGCGATTCTTGTCATTCACACTTGGCTGTGAGGAATCAATGCTAAAGCAGTACTTACTACGTTTGATAAATCCAATGTGTGACGTTCTGTTGCTTCTAAACCAATCAAATTAACTAAAACTGTCATGTATTTGGTGAGTCTAGAACCTAAGAATCGCGTACTAATGAAATTACCTGTAAAGGAGGAGGAAAACACAGCCATTACTGAAGGATTTTTGAAACTGCTGTCCAATAGACAAGGTGACAGGATGGAACAGGAATCATGAAAACACAGGACCAAGGGTCTGGCAATCCAGACCACAAAGAACAGGTCAAATTAGGACTTCTGAGACATGTTTCTGTATATTTATTAAGTTTAGATTTTTATGAAGTGGCCTGTTGCCCCAGAATAACACTGGCAAATCTCAGTAAGTACATCTATTACTGCAATTAAGGACTGGATCATAAAAGTCATATTCTCAGAAATTCCAAAATATGACCTACTAGCCCCATCACAGTTCAGCCTGCATTTTCTTCAGGTCACAGTCAATGTTGCAGCTTTATAATTGTAACAGTTGTAGTTTGTAACTCACAACATTGAAAAGAACTTACAGCTGCTTTTCTCGCACAAATACAAGCTGCAAAATTCTCACTGTATGCTCTTCTAAAACAAATTGAGGCACACAACAATAATTAGCCCTTAAACAAAAAGTACAACTATAGAAAGCAAATAACCACTTTGTTCCTGACAGAACCACAGAAAGGCAGCTTTTGTAATTAGGAAAAACCTGGTAGGCGGTAATTATGTGTCGGGTGTTTATAGGGTTGTAAATGATGAGAAGAACAGTTGCAAAACTATTGTCAAGCTGCTCTTTCCTTTTTTGGAGTGATTAACTATACATGCTATACATTGTACTAGCAAAAATTACTATTTTAAAGTGCCTTTGCCTCAATTGAGTGCCAATTGAGTACACACATAAAAATCACACAAATCCTGATGGGTTCTTAAGCAACCTTAAGAGCGATTATCTGAGAAAATCAACCCTCGACCGGAATGTGGTCCGTCACCGAATCGTTTTATATTTTGTGGGATGGAAGTACTATGGCCTGAGACATCAGAAAAAATTTTTTGGTCCGGTCAGATAATTGGTTGCCATGGTAACCATGGCTTCATTATTTTGGACCAAATCAGCAAATTTGCAAAAAACGAAAAGTCAAAATTATGCATATTTGGTTCATAATTCCTCCAAGAAAATGGCAATATATTGCTGCACTACCCATTGTGTCTGGAAAAGTTACTCTTGAGCTGTGTAATGACATTGTATTTTTAAATCTGGGGTCAATGGGGTCTGTGTAATAAGGGGCTAGAAAATGTATGTTTCGAGCTAGAAAGAACTTATAAAATTTCCAATATTTAAGGGCCTCATATCTTCTATGGAGGTACTAGTTGGGCAAAGCCAAGGGTGCACATGATGAAACTGACCTTTCTTCTATATGAATCAACAATAAAATCACGGTGGAACCATAGATTGAGCGTATGAACGAAGGTGGCGCCACCTATGTTTTCGGATATTTCGAGATTTTGCGAAAAAGCCTTTCTTTGAAGTGGTGCCACATAAACAATTATTGTGTCAGAAATCTCAGATTTTTTGTTGGTACATTTCATTTATTACCCTAACATGGCAGGCCATCACTGAAAATATCCCAGTTCGAAGCCTCTGTGTACCTGGCAAATGGTAATAAATGACTTTACCTTTCAATGTGCTTGTACTGGTTACTCTTTAACAGTGTATTGGTATTGTATTTGGAATTCTCGGATAAATGGAGTTTGTGTAATAAGGGCCCAAGAAATCTATGTTCGAGATCAAGAAAAGCTAACAAAATTGAGCATTTTTGGGGCCCCTATATCTTCTATGGAGGTATTAGTTGGGTGGATCCAAGAGTGCACATTATGAAACTGACCTTTCTTCTATATGAATCAATAATAAAATCACGGTGGAACCATAGATTGAGCGTATGAACGAAGGTGGCGCCAGCTATGTTTTTGGATATTTCGAGATTTTGCGAAAAAGCCTTTCTTCCAAGTGGTGCCACATAAACACTTATTGAGTCAGAAATCTCAGATTTTTTTTTGGTACATTTCATTTATTACCCTAACATGGCAGGCCATCACTGTTACTATGGCAACAATTCTAAGTCAGCAGCAGTGCCCCCAAGTGAGCATGTTTGCCAATTTCGTTAAAAATGCCATTTTTCATGAAAATATCCCTGTTCGAAGCCACTGGTAACTGGTAAATGGTAATATGTGACTTTACTTTCCAAAGTGCTTGTACTGGTTACTCTTTAACAGTGTATTGGCATTGTATTTAGAATTCTCAGATCAATGGAGTTTGCGTAATAAGGGCCCAAGAAATCTATGTTCGAGATCAAGAAAAGCTAACAAATTTGTGCATTTTTGGGGCCCCTATATCTTCTATGGAGGTACCAGTTGGGTGAATCCAAGACTGCACATAATAAAACTGACCATTTATTGATATAAATCAATAATAAAATTATGGAGGAACTATAGATTGAGCTTAGGAATGAAGGTGGCGCCACCTATGTTTTTTGATATTTTGAGATTTTGAAAAAAAGTCTTTCCTTGAAGTGGTGCAAAATGAACAATTATTGTGCCAGTAATCTCAGATTTTTTTTTACATTTCATTTGTTACCCTAACATGGCAGGCCATCACTGTTACTATGGCAACAATTCTAAGTTCAGCAGCAGTGCCCCCAAGTGAGCATGTTTGCCAATTTCGTTAAAAATGCCATTTTTCATGAAAATATCCCTGTTCGAAGCCACTGGTAACTGGTAAATGGTAATATATGACTTTACTTTCCAAAGTGCTTGTACTGGTTACTCTTTAACAGTGTATTGGCATTGTATTTAGAATTCTCAGATCAATGAAGAATCAGCCACTCATTTACTCTTTCACACCTTTTGGCTGCTCCTGAATCACTTCCTAGCTTTTCTTTCTTTACACCACTTTTTAAAATTACATTTAGATAACACCAATTTAACTCCATTACCCCCATTGTGTTTGATTTATGAGATATTGTGGCCCTTTGCTAATTGCAATTGCATTGTTACCTGTCTTTTACATAGACTTGTCACATGGGGTAAGGTTGTTGTGAGGAGATTTCGGGTGGAGAGGAGAAAGGAGGGCAAATAGGGTAAAATAGGTAAACGGAGGACTTCTGACAGAAAATGTTCTTACTTTATTTTGGTTGTACTGTATGTATAGAGACACAAGTTTAGTAGCAATTATACCCTGTGGAACCTAGTTGGAAAAGAAGAGTACATGTTTTAAGCCTCTGCAGCACCTTAGTGAGCTATGCAGCACATGAAGATTGAAGAAAAATACAAATTGTATTAATTGCGATAAAAATGTTTTCTCTTTTTCATACGCGTAAAAATAGAAAACTGAGAAAGAAATAATTTATTTAAATAATACTCCAACCACTTGAAAACGGCTACCCCTCTACTGATTTCAATCATGTGACATTTTCGAAAACAACTCTTTATCCATCTCACTAAAACTGATCTCAAAAATATCTATTTAAAAAAGCCCCCCTCAGGTTACCTGAGGGTTAACACTTACAAGGTGCTCAGTTATTTTGTAACAGCTAAATTATATTTGCTATCGGCCTAGTATGGAGCCAGTACTGTCTTTGTGATAAATCTGGATCAATCCAGACCTCTCTGGGTAATCAGGATTGGTTAATTTGCACTCCTTTGACTACTGGGTCATTAAAATATTTGAATTGTGAAAAAAAAAAAATTGCCGAAGAAAGGTTTTGAACCCACAACGTTTGGAACTCAGAGCAAACACTCTACCACTAACCTAAGTCATTGTCACTACTGTGAACTGAAAAAAAAAAGGGTCAATCCTGAGGGCTTCAAAACAATGCGAAATGCATGGACCATTAAACAAAAGGCTTGTTTCTTTTTTTTTAGTAAAAGGGCGCACGACTTTGTAGAACAGTGAAGTGTAAAACAAATGTGTCGAATAGAGCTCCAGAATTACTTTTCATATGATTTCCATATTTTATGCAACCAAGTTGATTATGTCAAGCTAGCTTGCCTACAGTGAACAACTGGCAGTAAAACGTGGACAGTAATACAAAAGATCATCATTGAATACTCACCTAACCATGCATGTTAACAAAAAATTGATCAGTCTTCAACTTCTCACTCCACGGTTTCAAGGCGCTGTCCTGGCATGTTCAGTAATTTCCACAAGAGGGAGCAATGAGTAACTGCCAAATCTACATGCTGCAGCAAATATTGGCTCATTTCTTCTAAATTACATTTTAAAAGATTGATTTGCTTTCAATGTTATTAAGAATTTTCTGACCTCTATCCCTTTATCATTTATGTGCAGTCAGTTTTGCTGAAAACTGCTCAGCAGTTAGTTCTGCCTTAATCCACCAGGGGGTTCCATGTTGTTTGGGGCAGCTGCCGATCGGACTCAAAAAAGAGTGTATAACAAACTGATTTGGGGCAACAGGTCAATATAAAATTTAAATGGAAAATATAGGTGGCAAGAAACTGTTTTCACTAAAATTGGAATTTCTTATAATATAGGTCATTGAGTACCAGTGTATTGAAGTGGGCTATTTTCAAGGAAAAATGACATTCTTGAGGAAACTAGCAAACATGCTCAATTGGGGACACTGCTGCTGGCTCAGAATTGTTGCCATGGCAACAGTAATGGTCTGACATGTTAAGGTAACAAATGAAATGTACCCAAAAAAATCCTGAGATTTCTGACTCAATAATTGTTTATGTGGCACCAAATTACTAAAAGCCATTTTTCGCTAAATTTCAAAACATCCAAAAACGTAGGTGGCGCCACCTTCGTTCATATGCTCAATCTATTATTCCACCTTGATTTTATTATTGATTCATACTAAGAAAAGGTCAGTTTCATTATGTACAATCTTGGATTTACCCAACTAATACCTCCATAGAAGATATTGGGGCCCCAAAAATGTAAAAATTTTGTTAGTTTTCTTTACACCGAACATAACTTCTTGGGCCCTTATTACACAAACTCCATTTATCCGAGAATTCAAAATACAATACCAATACACTGTTAAAGAGTAACCAGTACAAGCACATTGAAAGGTAAAGTCATTTATTACCATTTGCCAGGTACCAGAGGCTTCGAACTTGGGATATTTTCATGAAAAATTGCATTTTTAACGAAATTGGCAAACATGCTAACTTGGGGGCACTGCTGCTGACTTAGAATTGTTGCCATAGTAACAGTGATGGCCTGCCATGTTAGGGTAACAAATGAAATGTACCAAAACAAAATCTGAGATTTCTGACACAATAATTGTTTATGTGGCAACACGTCACAGAAAGACTTTTTTCGCATAATCTCGAAATATCCAAAAACATAGGTGGCGCCACCTTTGTTCGTTCATTCAATCTATTGTTCCACCGTAATTTTATAATAGCTTTAAATTATTAAAAGGTCAGTTTCATAATGAGCACTCTTGGATTCACCCAACTAATACCTCCATAGAAGATATAGGGGCCCCAAAAATGCTCAATTTTGTTAGCTTTTCTTGATCTCGAACATAGATTTCTTGGGCCCTTATTACACAAACTCCATTTATCCGAGAATTCCAAATACAATACCAATACACTGTTAAAGAGTAACCAGTACAAGCACATTGAAAGGTAAAGTCATTTATTACCATTTGCCAGGTACCAGTGGCTTCGAACTTGGGATATTTTCATGAAAAATGGCATTTTTAACGAAATTGGCAAACATGCTCACTTTGGGGCACTGCTGCTGACTTAGAATTGTTGCCATGGCAACAGTGATGGGCTGCCATGTTAGGATAACAAATGAAATGTACCAAAACAAAATCTGAGATTTCTGACACAATAATTGATTATGTGGCACCACTTCAAAGAAAGGCTTTTTCGCAAAATCTCGAAATATCCAAAAACATAGGTGGCGCCACCTTCGTTCATACGCTCAATCTATGGTTCCACCGTGATTTTTTTGTTGATTCATATAGAAGAAAGGTCAGTTTCATCATGTGCACCCTTGGCTTTGCCCAACTAGTACCTCCATAGAAGATATGAGGCCCTTAAATATTGGAAATTTTATAAGTTCTTTTTAGCTCGAAACATACATTTTCTAGCCCCTTATTACACAGACCCCATTGACTCCAGATTTAAAAATACAATAACTCTGCGCAGTTTAAGAGTGACCATTCCACGAACAATGGGTGGAACCACCCTATATTGCAACTTTTCCACTGGAAATATGTGCTAAAAATGTGTAATTTTGACTTTTCGTTTTTGTCAATTTTGCTCATCTGTCCCAAAATAATGAAGCCATGGTTACCATGGCAACCAATAATCTGGCAGGTCCAAAATTTTTCTGGAGAACTTCTATCCCATAATACTTCAATCCCACAAAGTTTGAAACGATTCCGTGACGGGGCACATTCCAAATTTTCAGGAAATCGGTTGATTTTCTCAGATAATTGCTCTTAATGAAGCTTTTCAGGATAAGGGAACTTAGCTGGCTACTAAGAATGTCCCCTTAAATGCCTATGTTATGATTTCTGTAATGCATTACATAATAATCACACTGCAGGTTTGCTAAGCGAAACATATGTTTGCACACATATTCAATAAGATTATTAAAAAAATTTGCATAAAACGGTTCGATTACCCCTCTTAGTGACCTCCACTAAGCCTTAATGGACATACCCTATCAGCGTGCCTCGGCGGCCCAACGTCGGCCCAAAGCTGGTCCGATGCTGCTGACATCGGACCGACGCCGGGCCGACGCCAGACTGCCGAGGCACGCTGACAGGGTAAGTTCTTAGTAGCCAGCTAAGTTCCCTTATCCTGAAAAACTTCATTACAAAGCGCATTTGTCTATGCATATTAAGAGTTATATTAATGGACAGGTAAAAATTGCCAGAGGCAGGGTACAAGGGGATTTACATTATGAATTATTCGCTAATTCAAAGATATCAGAACAGGAAATGAAGTGAAGGACTTTTGAAACTGCCATTTAATAAAGACCTCTCCTGGGTGACCCAACCTGAGCTGGGATTGAACCCAGATAATTAAAGCTAGAGAAATATTACTCGGATAGGCCAACCTAAAAATTAAATTACTTGTGTAAATTCCAAAACAAATTGAAAATTCCATTTCTGAAAATTTGGTTTACTTGATACAAAATCCTTAATTTCTGGTTTATCTTGTCCCTTTGCTATGAACAAATTCCTTGTCTGTCTGTCTGTCTGTCTGGATTGTTCTCCTTTTCTGACCTCAACTTGACTTCAGGCCAAATCCGAGTTCTCTAAAACTGTAGTGACACATTGATTGAAATTCATTGAACTGTCTGGAAGTTGGATGTAGCTCTTGGACCGGTCCATTGCTAATGGCTTTCAACAACTCACTAAATCAATGTGACCACATTTTTGAGACAGCCTACCTCTTATAAATACACTGGTCAACTGCTTAAATGAAAACTGCAAGCCCCTAAATAAAGAAACATCCAGATCTTTGCTCTTTATTGAATAATGAATAATATAAAGCCTCAATCATAAAAGTTAATGTGGATAAACTTTAGAAGTATAGTTCATTCAGCACATAATTTTGAAGACTTGCCTGCTCACAAACAATGGTATATAAATTATAGAAGAGACTCCACATTGTTGCTGTAAAAGCAGGCAAAGTCTGGTGACAGATAATCAGTGGTGGATCAAGACACGGTCATCTAGGGGTGGCCCGGGCGTGTTTCAGAATTCGCGGGCCAGTGTCTGTATCTTCCACTGGGTAATTTCTAAGGTCTAAAATAGCATACTTGAACTGGCCCTCTTTCAACTGGAATACTGGGTATGACATTTGTTTCAGTTTAATTGACAATTAAATTAATTAACCATCTTAATCTGTGGTTTGAGTCATGATGAGACGAAAGGGTTCAAGTATACAATCCCACGTTGATGACAATGTATTAGTAGACAAGCAGACAAGTGTAAGAACGGATATCATTAATTCATAATCGAAATTCGACCTCATACTAATTTCTATACACTTTCGTCTGTACATTACACATCGAAAAATTCCTGGTGGTTTTCCGAACCAAGTAAAAATGTAAACAAGGTAACGCAAAATGGACAACACTGATGAACGAATGTAATCCTGTTAATTTTGTCATTGAGAGCACCATATGAGAGAAAAGAGAAAGAAAACAAGATCCCTGTTTTTTCCTTAAATACATTAAGTAGTTTACAATGAGTGAAACCTTAATGCCTTCAATACCCTCAGCAGTGGCGGAGCTATGGGGGGGCCTGGGGGGGCCAGGGCCCCCCCAAATGGATAGGTGGCCCCCCCACTGGCCCCCCCATTTCAGATTTGAAAAATTTGAAAAAATTATTGGAGCAGCAACATATATCGTCTAAAGCTGTTGCCTTAGCTGGCGCTAACTTATACCCAATTTTCTCTAGAATGACAGTTGCCCTTTGAAAAGCTCTGAGGCATTTGATAATTTTTTATTTCCTTATTTGAATATATTTAGCAATATGTGTACCGCGCGCAAACCTTTTAGTAATATTCCAAAAGGAATCTTTCTGAAACAAGCTATTGATTGTTATTATGTTTATTTAATTATCTGCCCAAATTGTTTTGTCGTTTTGCCTGAATCTTAGAGTTTCCCAAATTTTTTTGGGAGAGGGTGACTAGTGACTACTCCCCCTTCCAGTTTATGCCTACAGTGTGTCTCATGTAGCATGCGAACTGTATTTTAGCAGCACTTCAACTGCCTGTATAAAAGCAATGCATGAGCCTGGACCAGTGGTTTTGGTAGAAACCCATCTTGAACTAAGTTGTGAGTGGCGCTGCAGTGACTTTTATGACGTCACGGCAATTGTTGAACTCTGTCAGGTTGCGTCACCTATGTAAACATCTCGAAATGTGTTGCCGTCAAGCGAAATTGCCCGAAAATCGGCAAAAAAACGGCACCAAAACATCGCGAAAATGTGATCAACAAATTACAAAATGGCTATTCTATCAGTGAGTATGTGTATTTCTGCTGTGAGACTTGTAGATGCTGAGAAAACAGGCCAAACATCAGTTCGCATGTTGATGAGACAAACTGTATGTATCTAGAGATTCCATGCTACAACTAAAATCAGGGGGTTTGAGGACAGGGGTGCCGGAAGGAATCGCGGGCGGCAGGGGCGGTTAGATAAAAAAGGGCAAATCATATTCGCGCCAATTTCGCGTGAAAAAATTTAAATAGAGAGTCACTAATAATTTTGAAAATATGCCTACTTACTTATTCTGACAAATTTGTGCCTAAAACTAGTATAATAAGGCCTTATAATGTTTTTTTTGCTTGAAGATCTAAAGGGCACTCTTGCCCCCCCTGCCCCCCCCTTCCCCCCCTGTTTGAGGAAATCTTTCCGTCGCCATTGCTGAGTTTAAGAAATAATGCTCCTTTGAACTGTTTCTAATTAAATAGATCTGATTTACCAGAGTGATTTGTACGAACAGCTCAATTTTTCATATGTGCATGGAATTTCCCTACATTTTTGGCATTTGTGTCATTTGCACAAATTGCTACTACCTTTAAGGCCCATTCGAGGAGTTGAGTAGATTTCCATCAAAAGGACTTTCGATTTAGACCTATGAAATCAGAAAGAGGACATTCTGAGCACAAATATACTCAAAACTTGCAAAGACAGTTATGAAAAAAAAAAACACGAAGAAACAAGAGGACCATTTCACTGCAAAAGAGATACTCTTTGTGACTCATGGTAATTGATGAGGTGTCATTGTCATACTTTTTATATCGGAACCATAGGATCTGTTTCATTATTTTTTGATAGGTCAAAACTGATTTTAGTGTAAGTACGAGATGCATGGTCACTCTGTTTATCAGTCACAAAAGATCAGATGGTCAATATTGCTAACTGCTAAGTCGTTCGTAAAGAAGACTCCTAACGCTGTGTCAATTTTTATCTATGTAATGCCGCAAAAATTTCGCAAAAATGCTGCGAAAGGTTGGCCCCCCTAGTTCAGACCCTGGCCCCCCTTGGCCCCCCCACTCATGGATTTCTGGCTACGCCACTGACCCTCAGTTCAGGTTACCATGTATATTTTATCCTTTAAGGTGTTTTACTTTACGACAAGGAAAATAGGCATCTGTCTGAATGTCCACTTCAAATTTGCAATCTCAGATTTTTTTTTTTCAAACCTGCCATATGTGATGCAGTTATCAGCATATTTAACACCAACACTGATATATTTGACATACAAGACTGCAACAATACCATTTTGATTTTGAAATGCAGTGATTTTGTGAAATTGCATAATTGAATAAATGAGATATATAATTCCAAATCAGAGAGTATTAAGAATAATGCAAATTTACTGCTTTCCCGTTGAATGTCCAGGGAATAGAAAAAATCTCACAGCACAGCGAGCCCGAACCAAATTTGGGGTTAAAAAAATGCCCCAGCATAATGATAGGCACCGTTACGTAGCTGAAGATGAGACGAACAAGCAGATGTAAAAAACAAAAAAATCTGTTGAAAACTTTTTGAGATATTGCAATTTTTCAATTTCTGGTTTGTCACATTCCTTTGTTTGGTTGATATTCCATCTAACTGGGGTGCAAGTCACAAATTCACGTGAGAAAACTTCAAAACAACATTTTTTTGTGTTTTAGATGATATTTTAAAATAGACAGAATGTTGCCTTTATTGGGAAAAGTCCCATATTGATGTTGTGTGTGATAAACTTCTTTTTGGGTATTTATAAAAATTGTGCCACAAGTCCTAGAGAAAGATTTGCTGTCTTTACCTTAATCTTTAACACGGAAATACCACAATTTCTCGATTATTGACACAAAACAAATCATATAATAGTTGTTGTTTAATAAAATTGAAAATTAGAGTTGTAAAAAGATATGGCTATTCTGAAAATGTATAATTCTTCATGAAATGCATGGTTATAAACACTTAGATGTCTGTCTGTGTGCTTGCATTGACAGTTAGGTATTTAAAAGAAAGAAGAAGTGTGCAATTGGTTTTATGGACTTCGGTATCTTAGTTTAATCAGTTCTTTCACATTCATTTTATTAATAAAATCACAGAATTATCAAATATGGTGAATGGATTGGATGTCAGGCAATGAACAGGTTTGGAACTTCAAATGGACATTTAATATACAGTGTATTAGCCATTCAGAACACTATGGTTTGTTAATTTGTTATTTTATTCCGGTACTTAGTTGAAGTTAATGACAGAAGACCACGGATGATCTTATACTCAAAAACCTATTATTATTCAATTGGATTGTAGTCATAGAGTATTATACAGGTCAAGTAATGTTAGATTATTCAGCTAACATTTTTGTTTGTTTCATAAAATCAAAATAAAGTGAAGTGTTTTCTCCTTACTCTCCCTCATTGATAGGATAAGAATATTTCAGTACAAAAGCTCTGTCAAATATGTGGGCACATACGTTTCATAAAACTACCTGCTAATGCCCGGGGAATAGTTGAGCATGCAAATTTTTGCAATTCTGATGAAACATTTACACTTTATTTGGAAATAATGCATGCATGAGTTTGTCACACCTTTTTTTTGCATTAAATGCAACAGCATAATTTTTTTTTTCAAAAAAAGGATTATTATGTCTTTTGAATGATATTTTCCATCATTGAAACTGATTTTGCAAAGGAGGCGCTCATTTAACAGACTTTCCACATGACTTGTGATGTTAAAAATGGGGTGTGATAAATCAGAAAGTGAAAAAATTCATTATCTCAAAAAGTTTTCAACAGATTTTTTTGTTTTTTACATCTGCTTGTTCGTCTCATCTTCAGCTACATAATGGTGCCTGTCGTTATGCTGGGGCATTTTTTTAACCCCAAAGTTGGTTCGGGCTCACTGTGACAGGGCATCTCAGTATGTCAACCTATACAAATGAGTAATACCAACAGTCCATGTTTCTGCATCAAGCTAGCTATAACTCTGCTTAATGCTATCCCTTCCATTTTACAAATTACCCTCACTTAGTATATACAACATTGTTATGTCATTTTGTTGTTTTGGTATGCGACTCTCAAATGAAGAGAAATATAGAGGGAGGTAGCTTAGCTATCAATTCTTGTTAGTTTGCTAATTGCTTGCTTTGTTTCTATTTTCTGACATCTCTTTCTTGTCATACACTCTTAACAAAAAGGTTTATATGGAACCTTTAAAGGTTCTTTAAGATGATATAGATAAGGAACAATAAAGGTTCATTATTCAATTTTTAAAAAGGTTCCAATAGCAAACAAAAGCAACATTTAAATAATGTAGTTGCACTGGACTCCCACAATGCAACCCCTTTCTCTCATTTTGGGAGCATAGGGTCCTATCATAGGCCTTCTCACCAAGTATTGAACTTTTTCAATTCTGTTGAACCATTAAATAAGTGCCGAACCTTTTTTCAACCATGGTTCTTTATATGGACCTTCAAGAAACTTCTGCGTTAAGAGTGTAGTAGACATATCATTCTCACTTCATCTTTCTTTATTTCCAGGAAAAAACATGCAAACTGTGCATGCAGGAAAATGTACTTTATCTCAATTGTATTCAAAATTAAGCTGTATAATCTATGACGTGTGCTTGTAGAATATTTTATTAAATAGATGAATCTTTGTGATGCTGTTATATTGACCTGACAAACCAGGGTTTTGGCACAGGCAATGATCACATGCTTTGCCCTTATTCTGTTGTATTATACCAAGGTGTATTGTTCAAGCTCCTCTTACAGGAATGACAACCGTTGTGTGCAGTTATATTTGCTGAAGTTGCTATAAATAGTATTCTTGGGATATCCCATGGCCACCAGGCCTGTTTTGTTGTGGCTGGGAAACAGGCTATAGTTTGCTCATCAAAGGGCAGACTGAGGTTCCAATTTAATCAAGATATGGCTCTGTGGTCTCCTAAATTCTGATTGGCTGTCAAAGGGAATTCCCTTGTGATGTATGCTGATATGGGTGCACACATAGGTAAGATTGGCTAAACAAGGTTTAATGTGAGTCTAAATGCAGTGTAGTGGGTGAAAATCATCTCTAAGTGTAGCTGAGAGACTATTATCTCACAGAACCTACAAGAATATTGTGAAAGGCTGCTCCTTGAGCAATTTTAATCAATTTTCTATATTTGCACTCCACCAGGTGGCACTTGAACCATACACCTTCCTCTCTATCTCTAGAACTGCTAAGCCATTGTGAAATCAGCCTGTGGTTTTTGTACAATAGTTGAGAAATAAATTTGAATTGAATGTCATTCAGTCACATATTAAACAATGTTTGGTGTCATTACGATGATTATTCTAAATGTTTCTGATTAACAGATGTAATTTGAAACTGTTTGGATAGATCTTTTCACCAGGTATATACTGGGAGAAGCCAGTTACAGTTGGAAGGATTTGAAATCAATTGATGTTAAACTGTGCAATCAATGTGTCAAGACCTTTAGGATTTTGTTTGAGACTTTGCGGACTTCTTCAGATTGAGTTTAAGGAAGTATAGAAACTTAGAAGAAATAAATCCAACGCAAAGGATGCAGTTTCTTAAGATTATAATAATATATGTGACCTGCTCCACCAAAATGGGTTCAAAGTCGGCCTCCTGTCATATCTATGTATGAAAATAACTTTATTCTACTGGAATTAAGCTTTAAAATGATGTTTAGTATGTTTTGATATCTCCATCCAATCCAAAGATATGGCACCTCAAACATCGATGATACAAAACATCAAACTTTGACAAAATGGCATTTGAAATTCCCGCCATTACAATGAAAGAACTAAAAAAAATCAATAGGGACACTCAATTTAGATAATTTAAAATCAATTTTTTGGTTAAATGGTCTTAAATATTCAAAGAAAATTACTTTTGCTAAAACGTGGTACCAACAGCTAAAAACAATCAAATTGTGACCTTTTGACACATTTTGCTCATTTCTGAGAAATATATATATATATAGAATTTTATTGGACAACGGAATATCATCAAGATACATGTGTCACGTAAATCAATAGAAAAAAATAAAAACATCAAATAAGATAGGAAGTATGTACAAAAGAGGGATAGTACCTAACTACAACTAAGAAGGAGTAATTATAAAATATGTAATGCAATATAATGAAATCGAAACTTACAATATAAAATACAGGTTAGGTCAAATTCATAGAATAATTCATTTCGATACACTACTGTAGATAAGTGAGCACCAAAAGGATTACTAATTTATGAATAATTTATAGCACATATTAACAGTTAGAATTTAATAAAGCACCATATTTGCAATTCTACAATCTAGTGATGACTGATTCGCAATAGAACAGCAGTAAATGAAGCAGTTAATCTTGGTAATACTATCTACAGCACACAAAGTGGTATAAAAAGCAAAAGGTATACAATTATGTACAGACAGAATAAACATCACAATAAATGGAAGCACCAATAATACATTGTATATGTCATATACAAGAGAAAATATGCATTTTAATTATGTACAATAGTGACAGCAAAAACAATGGCAAACACAAGGAAGCAACGCATCAATATGCCACGGACCACTCAGTCACCAGGAGCAATGGGGCCTACAGGCCTAATCATAGTTATCAATAGCCTTAATTCTCAATTTTCAATGCTGTGTATAGAAATTTGCCAAGAGCATAATTCAAGTATAAATTTTTCGATGTCAAAATTTGGTGAAATTGTTCAGCTTGGCTAAATACTAGAAAGTCATCAATTGTCTTGCCGGCTACCTCATATAAATCTGTTCTTAGGTTTGTCCATCTTGGGCAAACTATAAGACAATGGAATTCATTTTCAACAAGATTTAAGTTACATTTATCACAAATACGATCTTCTGCAGGTATATAGGGACGTTTATGTCTACCAATTTCAATATTGAGATTGTGAGAACTTAGTCTGAAACGTGCAATACTGGTATACACAGATTTAGGCAGATTGAAGTTAAGATATGGTTCTAATCTCATATCAGATTTGAAAGATTTGTACGTTCTTAGTTTTGGGTATTTTGTGTTATCATTTATATCACTCATCATCTTATCCTTAGCCTGGTCATACAGGCATGCTATGGTTTTATTCAAATTGCATTGCATAAGTTCTATGTTTAACTTGTCAGATACTTTGTTAAGTCTTGTGAGCCAACAAGGCACACCTTTCTCCTGAAGTTTAATTTGAATGTCTAGACATTTATGAAGAAGGATAGGACATGTTTTACTTTTTAGTCTGTCCAAGTATTTCAAGGCCGAGGACTGTTGCCTTAAAAGTAAAGGAAATCTACCAGTATCTGCTAAGATTGCAGTGGTAGGCGTTTGACATCTAACACTAAGCATATTTTTGAGGAAGTTCAATTGTATCTTTTCAATGACATTATTTTCCTTCTCAGGGAACCACACTTCACTGTTGTATTCCAGTATAGGTAGTATATGGGTATCAAACATTTTAAGACTTAATTTAGGTGGAAGATAACCTACAGTAGACCTTGTGTTTTCTTTGAGAGCATACATAGCTTTCTGCGCTTGTGTCGCCAGATGTGTATACATTTCTTTATGTATATCTTTTGAGTCACACAGCACATGACCTAAATATTTATATGAGCTGACCAATTCCAACTCTTTGTTATCAATTGTAAATTGGAATTTATTCACACTTTTACTCTGTGTTTTGCGAATAAACATAACTTTACTTTTTTGAGAGTTAATTATTAGATGCCACTTCCTACAATAAGACTCAACATTATTCAATAGAGTCTGCATTCCATGCTCAGTCTCAGAGACTAGCACTAGGTCATCAGCATATTAAAGTAAATGTGTAAAAGTTGTTCCATCTATAGAGACACCACAGGTTTGGTCTAGAAATTCAGCCATGTCCGACAGATACAGATTAAATAGCTTAGGACTGACTATACCCCCCTGGAGAACACCATGGGTGCTGTCGATGCTTGAGCCTAACTCACCGTGCCATCTAACTCTAGCTTGTGATTTAGTGAACATACTACGAATGATTTTGACCAGTTTACCACCGTAACCTTTTTTGATCATTTTATAATAGAGAAAGCTACGATTGACAAAGTCAAAGGCTTTAGAAAAGTAAATAAAAGTAATGAATAAGTTTTTGCGCATCGATTTTTGATATGATATGATAGAGTCTATTATGAAGACGTTGTCGCTGGTCCGACAACCTTGGGTGAAACCAAATTGGTGTGGATCTACTTTATTTGTAGCTTCAATTTGAAAAACTAATCTTTTATTCACAATTGATTCAAATATTTTACCCATACACGCCATCAATGTAAGCTTTCTATAATTATCAGGTTCGTTGTAATTACCCTTTTTATGCAACGGTTGTATTACTCCCTCAGCCCACTTATCGGGATAATCTCCTTTTAACCAGACATAATTGTACAGTGTTGTGAGAGGATCTAGTAGATATTCAGATAGGTGCTTGCTTCTGTACTTCATAGACAGTTATTGGATGATTAGTCATATGACCATCGGAATCATTGATTAACTTATCCAACTCTTGTTCTACTTTTTCAAGAAACATAAAGTCAAATTTAGATGCTGAGTCACCTGGTGGTGATTGCATACTTTTGAAATATACTTCGAAGTCATTAAGGTTTACAATACCAACAGCTGTAATTTTGTTATTCTTTTTAAGTTTATCCCAGTATTTCCAGTAATCAATTGGGTTTTTGCGTTCTAAATTATTCAATTCAATTCTGATAGAATTCTGATACTCTCTCTTCTTTCTCTGTACTGTTGCCTTGTATGATTTCTTAAGAGATTGATATTGAATAAGATTATCTTCTATGTCAAGACTATGCTTTTGTGCATAATCATTTGCTAAGCGTTTAAGTGTTTTACATTCATCATCAAACCATTTGTTACATGGAAAGCTATTATTAATTGACTTCTGATATTTTTTTGGGACAATTATCAGAAATGGCAGTCTCTAGGAGTGTGTAGACACTGTCAGCTGCCTCATTTACCCCACCATCATTAATAATGGAATTAATAAATGCATCATGTAGCGCAGCCCCATTAACATTGGTAAGAGATTCAACTAAGTTAGTTAGAGCACTGGAGTCATATATATACTTGTAATATCTAATGCAAGCTTCATTATGCATGTTATGTCTAGGTTGCTTATTATTCAAACTTTTACACAATCTTAAGGAAAACACCAAAGGCCTGTGATCAGAATTGGTGCACAGGGGTTCTAAAGCAAAACTAAGAAGTCTTTGATAGAAAGATGTGTCACAAATTAAGTAATCAATTAAATATATAATGCCTACTTTGAACTCATTTTGGTGGAGCAGGTCACATATTTCATTCAAATCAGGCACACTCTAAACACAGGATGGTCAAGATGACAACTCTAGAGTGGTAATTCCTGGTGCCTACACCGACAACTCCTTGAGTCAAAATTACTAACAGGTTGTCAATGTTACAAATATTGAATTAGTAAGATGTACAACTCTGGTACTCAAAGCTATACCAGATGGTGATCAAACTGACAACCTTTTCGGACACTTACATAGTCAACTTAGTCATTATGATTATGATAGAATAGTCAAAATGATTTTCCAGGAAGTTAGTACCAAATTTTTGTAACCATTACTACCCTGAAGTAGTAATAAACTAGTCACAGTGACAACCAAGTGTATAGAGTGTCTGGAATTCTACTTTCAACCCTGATAGAATTTTTTTTTTTTTTTACATTCAACCAAGACTTTTTGTTCTTACATGTAGGCATGCAGGTTTAAGGAAAAAAGACTCAAAATGAAAGGAAAAACAATTTTACTTTTCAGATTTGTTATCATATTAAATGTAGCATTTCCGCAGTTACAAACTTCCATCCTTCTAGAAATATTTTATATAAAATATTCCAGCACTTTCCTCCATCTTCAGTCCCAAACATACGACTTGTCATTGGATAAATACTTGGCAAATCCATTAGCTCATGTTATCGGGGAAGTTTACCCTGCCAAAGTTAATGGGTTATGTAAATTGAATCAGAACGATCCACCATTGAACTGAAAGGGTGTCACATTTTATCAAGGAAATCAATATCATTATATAACACTGGCAAAAGCTTTGGAAGATTACGAAGTTATGTAAATGAAGCCGTTGGTGGGCTTATCAAATCAGTTTGGAAATTAAACATCTAGCCAAATTGAGTTTCTTGCCACCTTACTTACAGCTTGCTTTGATATTTTGGTAAGACTTCTTCCTACAAACTCGTAATATCTGATCAACAGTCTGTTAGATGTGACACTCAAAACCTTAACAGTCAAACTAATTTCTGTTTACATTGGTCATATCACACTCTGCAGACCTGCTTACTAAACCAGTGGCAGACAGCAAGATGTGATTCAATAGTGTCCTTCAAGCAACTGACCACTTCACAAGACTCGACCATGACTTTTACACTATGCTAGACAGCTTGGAGAACTATTTCCACAAGCCATTATCAATGTCAACATGCAATGTAGGTGACTGCCAAGGGGTTGTCTTCAGTGCCAAATAAAATTGTGTCTTGGTCTGGCTTCTGTTTATCCTCAAGGAAGTTGACCTTTTCGTGACCTTTGACCTCTTTGTTTGACCTTGATGCCAAAGTGATCAATGAGTTGACAAAAAAAAAGAGCAAGAGTGCCGGAAGGAAACGCGGGCGGCAGGGGCAGTCGGCGAGAAAGGGCAAATCTAATTCGGGCAACAAAAATTTAATGTAGAGTCAATAATAATTTTAATAAGTTTTCCATACAGTGATACATTCATGTAGGCCATTGTAGGGCCTACAGTGAGGGACTTGTGCGCCCATCAGCCGCTGACCGTTTTCGATGTCAACAAGTGATGAAGTGGTCTGCCGGTCCAGACAGCCCAGTAGTGCCAGATTATGTTTGTTTTGTGTGGTGTTCCTCAAGGGAGGCAACCTTTTCCAAACATAATATCAATTGACTTTCATTTTTACCCTAGTTTGACCTTTGTTGTGTCAAGGGGGTTGATTGGTTTTTAAAGGTTATGGCCTTCAAATTGTGAGTGGATCATATTGGTTAAATGTTCAGATATAATATGTGAAGTGCTATACATACGTTACTGATAGTTTTAATGGTATACAGTGTATGTATGGCAATATGTAAGAGTTACAATGATGTAGATATATGCATGATAATGTTCTGAAAGTAAACTAAAATGCATAAATGAAAAATGTAGAAACAGTTGTTGTTCTATTTGCATTTGTCAAATGATATCTGTTGAAATACACCAAGCATTTAGCTTTTTTCAAAATTCTTGATAAAAGCATTTAGCAGAAATGAGCAAAAGTTGTCATCTGACGATTGCAATGACTCATTCAAGCCAGACTGTGTCTTTATAATGTGCCATCTATGGTCAGTCATTACAGCATAATCTTATCTGCTACTAATTTAGGCCTCATGGCAGGATACGCCCTCAACCCCCTGGGGTTACCACTGTTTTATCATGGGGTAACTGAGGGTAGTTGAGGGATGGCGAATTTGGTTGAGGGGAGGCGAGTTCATTTGAGGGGAGGCGAGGGGAATGAGTTTAGTTGAGGGGAGGTGAGTTTAGTTGAGGGGAGGCGAGTTTACTTGAGGGGAGGCGAGTTTAGTTGAGGTAAGTTGACTTCAGTTGAGTTTAGTTGAGGTTACTTGAGTTTAGTTGAGTTAAGTTGAGGGTAGTTGAGGGAAGCTGAGGGAAGCTGAGTGTGGCGGAAGTGATAAGGGGTCAGTTGAGGGTAAAAGAGGTTAAGTAGAGGGTGCTGAGTTTATGAGAGGGTTTGGGGGGTGCATCCTGTCATGAGGCCTTAATTTGCTAATACATGTATCTCCGTATATTAGTACGTAGTTTCAGGACACTTTTATCGTCTTTGACCTCCCCCTGACTTGCACCTTTGACTTGCTGCCTCATTATTCTTTTGGGACAGTTACGTTCACAGTGGGAAGTGCCAGACCTGAACCTGACATAACAAAGTTAGCACCGTATTTATCACCCGCAGGCTTGGGGCAATGACAGACAACTAACAAATTCATGGAATAGTTTTTCAGTGCTATGTCTAGGCTTTAACACTATTTGAGCTTTTCTTTCAATAGTGATGTACACTGAGCAGGAATTCAAATTTACACAACACAGTGACTACTCAGTTAAATCTAGATTTAAGAGTAGTCCAGCTAATTTATTTTTTATTGTATAACTTGGTTTCAATTCTCAGGTGAACAAACTTTCTCCTGATAACTCAAAGTCCTTAGAATTTGTATCATATTTACGGCAGTGACACTTACACCCAATCTTACAATAAATATCTCCTGGGGCTTAGATCCACATGGGACTTGTTGCAAACCAAATCATGCTGAGGATGTAAAGTGATTCCATTGGCAGATGAGGTGAAGTTTCTATGTTAGGTGAATGGCTAAGTAGGCCATTAAGCTAGGCAATGTTGTTGTGTATTACCACTGGGACAGGTCAATGTTCTTGCTAAATGTGCTGGGAATTCCAAAAGTTCTTCTGTGTTAAGAAGCTAGTTTCGTTGTCAGATCCTAAACACCCAGGTGTTATATACATATATGTATGTTCTTATGTAAAAGCAATGTATTCAGCTGCGGAAACTGACATACGCCTTATCCAGTGTTGCATCTGCTTGGAACACCGAACTCTATTTTCCATAAATTTCTCCTGGAGCTTAGTTCCATGTGGGATTTGTTACAAACCATACAATGTTAGCGAAACAAAGGAGATTCCTTGGAGAGATAAAGCTGAAGTTTCTATGTCGCGCTGTTCAGCGTGAATGTCTAAGTAGGCTGTGTAGCCAAGCAATTCTTCTGTTAATTACTTTTGGGACAAGAGCCAATGTTCTCCGAAAATGTGTTTTGGGGTTGTGTCTAGAATGTCAATGACTCTGTAAAACCAATACTCTTGGTATTACACAAAAATAAAAATTTAAGACATAGAGATAGATACATGGATAAAGAAAATTGATAAATATATTGAGAAAAAAAAGGTAGTTTATTTTTCAAACCTCACGTCGTTATAATAAAGTTATTACATAATTGTGGAAAATTACTAGAGCTAGATAACCGTAGTCGTAATTACCTCATATCGCGAAAAGATTTTACATTTATATTGGTAAGCAAAAGTAAGTTATTTAAGTATCTAAAAAAATAATAAATATAAATTTAATGGGTTTGTAACAGATTTCTTGCTGTAATTATGTGATGTGGCTTTCTTACTCCCTGAGTACATCAGGAAGCCTTTATCATAAGAAGCATTCATTATCTATGCTACAGCAATCGACCATATTACCGCGGTTTTAATAAGCATCCATTACGGGAACTGCTTGGTGCACAGCATTTCAGCTTCATGTAATTGGTTGACAGCAGTTCACAACCAATCAGTTGAAGCTATAACACTATTTGATGAGCAGCCAATCTTGAGAGAAACTCATGCTTATTCAAACTGCTGTCACAGATTGCAAGGACATTTTCCAATGCTCGTGTAGATATTGACCAGTTTCCTTTGCAAAGTAGCTGCAATCCTTTTATGACAACCATATCTGGCTGGGGTAGGTAAGTACTTATTCTTCTGGAAGCTTTAATCAATACATCAGCCTGTTGCAAGGTCACAAAAATGGCTATTATCCAAAGCGATGGTGTCATTTTCCATTTATCAATTGATCATTTGGCGTAGAGTTAGACAAGATTGCAATGCTAACACACAGGATGGTAAGGTAAATAAAGATACCCCTCTTATGTCAGCTGATGTAAAGAGATTCATATATTTGCTCAGCATAAAAGGTTTCTTCTGTTCCTTAAGTGTGAGAACCTCTGTTGTGAAGTGGTTTATTCGATGCAGTTATGGTCAACAGGTCACAAAAGAGGGAGAATAATCACAGAATATTTTGAGTCTACTTATGGCAGAAGAAGAATAAGGAGGAAACAATGGTTGGTGCAAAAATGTCTCAAGCAAATTCCATTTGCTGCATTGTAGGGTTAAAACCCCACTTTTTTAAGAAATGATTACTCTATTTGCCAACTAGATCTTCAGTGAAACACTGATCTGTGCATTATCAATGTTTCTAAAAAGGAATACAGAGTGTAGTGTTAAACAAAGTTTCTTTCACAACTAGCATCTTTGATTTCTTTCATGGTTAACAGGTCATAATGGGATGTGCCTTTCCAAGATTTGTTTGAATATTGTGTAAAAATGTTTATAAAAACAACAGTTGATATGTTAAAAACTCATTTTCATTAACTGGCAAAAAATTGCCCTGATAGGCCAACCTGAAATATTACATTATTTTTGTAAATTCCAAACAAATTGAAAATTCAATTTCTTAAAAATTGGTGTACCTGAATCTTTAATTCTTGGTATATCTTGTCTCTTTTTTGTGAATAAACCTCTTTTCTGTCTGTCTGTCTGTCTGTCTGTCTGTCTGGATTGTTCTCCTTTTCTGACCTCAACTTGACTTCAGGCCAAATCCGAGTTCTCTAAAACTGTAGTGACACATTGGTCTAGATGTTGGATGTAGCTCTTGGACTTGTCCATTGCTAATGGCTCTCAGCAACCCTCTAAGTAAATGTGACCACATTTTTGAGACAACCTACCTCTGGTCAAATGGTTAAATGAAAACTGCAAGTACCTAAATGCAGGCAGATCTTCGTTCTTCATTGAACAATGGATAATATAAAGCCTCAATCATAAAATTTAACGTGGATACACTTTTGAAGTATAGTTCATGCAGCATATAATTTTGAAGTCTGCCTGCTCACAAACAATAGTATATAAATTATAAAAGAGACGCCACATTGATGTTGTGAAAGCAGGCAAAGCCTGGTGACAGGTAATCAGTGGCGGATCAAGACACAGTCATCTAGGGTTGGCACGGGCGTGTTTCAGCATACGCGGGCGATCGTCGCCACATATTTCCTTCAAGATACTGTTATTAATCTCAGTGGTCTTCCACTGGGTAATTTCTAAGGTCTAAAATACCATACTTGAACTGGCCGTCTTTCAACTGGAATACTGGGTATGACATTTGTTTCAGTTTAATTGACAATTAAATTAATTAACCATCTTAATCTGTGGTTTGAGTCATGATGAGACGAAAGGGTTCAAGTATACAACTCCGCATTTATGACAATGCATCAGTAGACAAGTGGACAAGAGTATGAATGGATATGATTAATTCATAATCGAAATTCAAGCTCATACTAATTTTTATACACTTTCGTCTGTACATTACACATCGAAAAATTCCTGGTGGTTTTCCGAACCAAGTAAAAATGTAAACAAGGTAACGCAAAATGGACAACACTGATGAACGAATGTAATCCTGTTAATTTTGTCATTGAGAGCACCATATGAGAGAAAAGAGAAAGAAAACAAGATCCCTGTTTTTTCCTTAAATACATTAAGTAGTTTACAATGAGTGAAACCTTAATGCCTTTGATACCCTCAAATCAGGTTACCACGTATATTTTATCCTTCACCGTGAATTACTTTACGACAAGGAAAATAGGCATCTGTCTGAATGTCCACTTCAAATTTGCAATCTCAGATTTTTTTTTTTCAAACCTGCCATATGTGATGCAGTTATCAGCATATTTAACACTAACACTGGTATTCTTGACATACAGGACCGCAACAATACCATTCTAATTTTGAAATGAATGGATTTTGTGAAATTCCTAATTAGAGAGTAATAACAATTTACTGCTTTCCCGTTGAATGTCCAGGGAATAGAAAAAATCTCACAGGGCATCTCAGTATGTCAACCTATACAAATGAGTAATACCAACAGTCCATGTTTCAAGCCTTAACTCTGGTTAATGCACTCCTTCCATTTTACAAATTACCCTCACTTAGTATATACAACATTGTTATGTCACTTTATTGTTTGAGTATGGGACTGCCAAATGAAGAAAAATACAGAGGGAGGTGCTTACACCATAAATTCTTGTTAGTTTGCTAATTGCTTGCTTTGTTTCTATTTTCTGACATCTCTTTCTTGTCATACACTCTTAACAAAAAGGTTTTATATGGAACCTTTAAAGGTTCTATAAGCTGGTATAGATAAGGAACCCAAAAGGTTCATTATTCAACTTTTAAAAGGTTCCAATAGCAAACAAAAGCAACATTTAGATAATCTAGCTGCACTGGACTCTCACAACAGAACCCCTTTCTCTCATTTTGGGGGCATAGGGTCCTATCATAGGCCCTTCCCATCAAATATTGAACCTTTTCAATTCAGTTGAACCCTTAAACAGTGCAGAGCCTTCTTTCTTCCATGAGTTCTTTATATATACCTTTGAGATCCTTTTGCGTTAAGAGTGTAGTAATTATATTATTCTTACTTACTTATCTTTCTTTATTTCCAGGACAAAATATGCTAATTGTGCATGCAGGAAAATATGCTTATCTCAATTGTATTCAAATTAAGCTTTTTCATCTATGATGTGTGCATGTAGAATAATTTATTAAGCAGATGAATCTTTGTTATGCTGTTAAATTGACCTGATAAACGAGGGTTTTGGTACAACAGTTGAGAAAAAAAATTTGAATTGAATGTCATTCAGTCACAGATAAAACAATGTTAGGTGTCATTACGATGATTATTCTAAATGTTTCTGATTAAGTGATGTAATTTGAAACTGTTTGGATAGATCTTTAAACCAGGTATATACTATATATGCTGAGAGAAGCCATTTGCAGTGGAACGGATTTCAAGTTAATTGATGTTAAACTGTGCAATCAATGTGTCAAGACCTTTAGGATTTTGTTTGAGACTTTGCGGACTTCTTCAGATTGAGTTTAAGGAAGTATAGAAACTTAGAAGAAATAAATCCAACGCAAAGGATGCAGTTTCTTAAGATTATAATAATTTATTTCACTCAAATCAGGCACACTCCAAACACAGGATGGTGAAGATGACAACTCTGGAGTGGTAATAGGGAGCGTCTGAACACAAAATACACAAGGTGGCACCACAAATAGGGGCTTCCTGCTACGACGATTGCAGCAGGAATAGCATGGTCAGAATGGCCAAATTGCTCTCCTGACCTTAATATTGGTTCTATTTCCCAAATTAAAAAAGTTTCATTCAGTGGATCACATTCCCTAGCTGATGCATTTATCAGATTGGTTTCTTTTCCATCACCTTTTTCAAGAATTAGCCTCTTTCGCTGAGGATGTCACATTTTGGCAGATTTTGCTGTCTTAAAAATCATTTTCTGAGTGATGTCTCAACATAGGAAATTCATTTTGTTATTAAAAGTTGCAAATTTACAAGAGGAAAGATCAGTGATAACTTTTATATTTTTTAATTATAATTTTTTCTTCAAAATACTAGAGTGAATGACCCAGAAATAAGGTTTTCGACTATTTTTGGAGGATATTGTGATGTTCCGAGGTAAAAAGTCTGCTACAAAGTTTCAGGAAATAAATGTGAATAAATCTCATCATCAAGTACATTATTTTCCGATTCCAAAAATGTAAAAAAAAGTATTGTGGATGCAATAGTCATCGATTTATGACAACATATGTTTTTAAACTTGTGTGTCAACTTAAGGAATCACAAATGATGTCACAAATCAAAATGCTGCACAGATGCACATTTTGCTGTCATAAAAAATATATTCTCAGTTATGCTTGACATAAGAAATTAATTCTGATGTTAAAAGTTGCATATCAACGAGAAGAAGGAAGAATGGTAAATCATATTGGGTTCAACTAATTTTTCGCCTCAGAATACTGGATTGAGTGATCCAAAAATTAGGTTTTCGACCTATTTTTGACAACATTGTGATGTTACAAGATCTAATCTGCTTGAAAGTTTGAGAAAATTTTTTTCACAACTTATCATCAAGTGCATTAATTGCAAATTCCAAAAATGTAGTAAAAACAATTTCGGGTGCAACAGTAGCCGATTTATGACAAAATGCCTTTTTAACCTTGCATGTCAAATGAATCAAACTCACGTAACATACTGCTATTTTCTTTGCTTATTGCAACTTTAGGCCATAGATGTGACCAACACAGGAGTGGACTGAACGATTGTAAAAATACCAAATTATTTTACATTTTGATGATGGGTACATAAACACTATTAAACAGCAATGTTGGATAGTTTTCAACCTTTTAGGCGTGCAATATAATGCCGTTGGTTATTTAGGAGCCGACCAGATGATCTTTGGGGGTCGGTACTATGGATTATTGGTGAAAATAAAAGTTTGTTTCCCTCCTGACATAGAAAAAAACTGTTTGTCCAGCACATGAAAATAAAATAAAAGTTTTGTTTCCACCTGTAGTCCTGTACCTTGGGTACAGTAATGTTAATATTGCTAAAAAAGTTTGTTGCTCGTCCCCAAGCGAAAAGAATTTTCGTCCATGCTTTGCGAACGAAGAAAAGTTTGTCCCGCGGATAAAATCCAGGGGCGTCACTTTCATTTTAAAGTGGTGGGGCAAATTGGGCTGAAGCCTTCAGGCAATAATGTCCCAGAAAATCCTCAAAATTTTTCCCCACATGACACCCATGCTTAGGTCAAAAAGCGGTGGGGCAAATGCCCCAACTACACTCAGGGGCTCAACTAGAGGTTGTGGGGCCCGTAGGAACAGGAAGGCTGGGGGCCCTACCCGCACCATCGGACGTCATTTAATAGGTCTGGTCATCAGTTGAAAATTTATGTTGGTTTATTGGACAAATCTTCTATTCTTGTTTCAGCTAAATATATCATTGGCTATTGCCTGTCTGATTTATGTGAAATTAGGTAGGCTACCAGGGTAGATTGAGAAGTATGTACTCAATTAAAGCCCACAGATTTCATTAATGTGCCTACACTTGGAAAAGCATAAAAGACTCAGTCAGACTCAGACACAGTTTATTATGCCTATTTAATATTACCTTATCAGTACAAATTAAAATTTTATCAATCTCAAGTTACTTTAGTCCACCATTGAAGGGCCTTGCACAGCAGTCAGATGCACACAAATAAATATAGATATTGTCTAACCACTACCACATTATCTTGTTTCATTGACAATTTGACATACTGAAATGGCTGGTTTTTTCAACCTCCCACATGCATATATACTAAGATTATTAGGCCTAAACATTTCATCCTAATAAATTCACCACCATCTATACACTAAACATCCCAGCCACTTTCATGCAGAAAGACTCTGGGGGCCCCCGAACTGTTCCAACATTTTTCAGAGACATAATTCTGCCCGCCTCACTTTTGGACTTAATTTGAAGGGCCTCTGTTGGCCCCCGAACTAATCCAACATTTTTAAGATATGTAATTCTGCCTTCTTGACTTATTGACTTACTTTAAAGGGCCCCCACTAATCCCTCATTCATGTTAAAAGACTGCAGGGTTGCCCCATAACTATTCCAACATTTTCAGGTAGCTAGTTGAGCCACTGCGCCACCTCTTTCAATTTTTGTTTGATGTGTCCCTTCTTTTGAAAGAAAGCTTATATATTTTTTTTATCTGTGGGGGCCCCTAAAGGAATTCAACATTTTTTGGACCAATAATGTATTATATTCTATAATTGTATCAAACCGACGTTAGATAATTTAAAGGGCCCCAGGCCCCACTTCAGAGTTTTTGGTTACCTAGTTGTCTTATATTTGACGTGTCACTTCTTTAGAAATTAATGCAGATACAATGCTAATTCATCGATGATTGACCCCTAATGGAATTTAATAATTTTTTATTTTGCTTTTAATTTTTTTTACCCCACTTTGGGAGTGGGGGCCTCCCTTGAGGGGTGGGGGCCCCCTGAGGGGTGGGGGCCCGTAGGGCAGCCCTACCCAGCCCCCATGGTAGTTGAGCCACTGACTACACTGAGACCACTGATAAAATCCATAGCCCCCACTATCCTCTCGTCTAAAATAAACGCGAATTTGCATTTTTTGACAGGAGCGTAATAACAATGCAGTCATAATCATGTTTTTGTTTCAGATAGAGGCTCACTAGGTTGCTATGGTGTGTCAGAGCCTCACTCTCATAATGCAAAGCTGTTTCAAAGTAGATTCTGAAATGTGATATTACCATTATTGGGCCTGAGCTACAACACCGCATGTTTTTAATCTTTTATGAGGTTAAATTTAATACACAACACAGTTTTAAAAAATAATGCTTCCTTGCCATTTTGGTGAAATGAATAAATTCTTTCTTGACAGTCTCTAATTATTTCTCTGAACGTGCACTGTATTGTTTGAGACTTTGAGTATGAAATTATATTTCAGGAGATAGATTATGGAAGTATTTCCCCGATATTGTCACCTTCGACCAGTATTTTCACTCGATTATTCAGGTCTCCTAGTCTCTGGTAACAATATCAGGGAAATACTGCCCAAGCCATGGGATAAACTAAAACAGTATACTATTGGTAGGTGGTGCTGTGCAAGAACTGTTATATGTGATCATAAATTTTTGTTCTAAAAGTTAAAAAAAGCCTGGAAATGTGACTTCTCAAGTTTGTGTTTCTTTTGGCCCACTTGTTTAAATGTATTTCGTAATAAATCAACAACTATTGCACTCACAAAATTTTTGTTCATACTTTTGGAATCTTTATAATATTATGATATACTTGATGATGGCTTGGGTTTAAAAAAAAGTTTCGCTCTACACCAGACTTCAAGCCTCTAAACACAAAATGTCACTGGAAAATGGACAAAAATAGGTCGAAAACCCAATTTTTGGGTTGCTCAATCCAGTATTTTGAAGCAAACAATCAATTTATGCAATGTAATTTACCATTGATCCTTCTTCTGGTGGATATACATGCAACTTTTAACACCAGAATTAATTTCCTATGTTCAGCTGTAACTAAGAACATATTTTTTATGACAGCAAAATGTGCATCTGCAGAATTTTGATTTGTGACGTCATTCGTGATTCCTTTGACACACAAGTTAAAAAATATATCTTGCCATAAATCGGTGACTATTGCGTCCACAATAATTCATTTTACATTTTTGGAATCAGAAAATAATATACACTTCAACCTCACCTTACGACCACCTCTCTAATACGGGCACCTCGCCATTACGACCACAAAGGCCTGGAACCGAATATTTTCCCTTTCTTTTATGTTTATTAAAACCTCTCTAATGCGGGCACCTCGCTAATGCAGTCAACTCGCAAATGCGGGCACTTCCAGTGAAACAAAAGGGCCATTCTGACCTAACTTATTATTATTACGGGCAGTGTATCATTAAGCAGTTGACACTGTTGTATCAAGCAGAAAATGCGAATCGGCGACTCCATGTCTGGCCGTTTGTTGGCTTTACTTTATTGAAAGCAAGCCCATTGAAATCTGTCAAAAATCATAGGCCGAATTACATAAATTGAGTTAACAACTCCAGTTTGTTTTCTAAGTGAAATTAAAGGGCAAGCTCTGACTGAAGTTTTCTTAAACGCAATTAGTCCTATAAGACACTAATTGAAATCAGCCAGTATTTCTTAATTGTGCCATATACACTTTTAAGACAGCCAGCCATTACACATTTATTATCTTTTAATACTAAATTTGAATATTAAAATAATTTGATTTAACAAGCATACAATTATTTGGTCCCACAAATCCACGATTCTTGGCAGCAGAGCAAGAAAAGGTGATTGGCACCACTTGTGCTGCTAGGCCTAAGGAGAGCCAGTTTGAGCAAGATCAAAGGCTAATGTCTGAATTACGGATTTTTAAAGACTACAAAGTCTACATAATATATATACATAATCATCATGATAACAATTAAAAATACATTATCAATGCATATAATATATTACCTTCAGAAATGTAATAAATGTCAACTCTTCTAAATGGAATTAATGACAATTAAATTGCACTTCACACCTTTTGTATCAGAAAGCACAAGGCAGTGTGTGTTGACCAGTAAGCCAGCACCCCCTAGTGGCACTGGAGTCGCCCCCTAGTGGCGGCCCCTAGTGGTCAGTTTGGGAAAATTGACAACCTCTTCATTACGGCCACCTCGCTAATGCGACCACTTTGGCTAGGAACCACTGGTGGTCGCAATAGAGAGGTTGAAGTGTACTTGATGATGAGATTTATTCACATTTATTTTCTGAAACTTTGTAGCAGACTTTTGACCTCGGAACATCACAATATCCTCCAAAAATGGTCGAAAACCTTATTTTTGGGTCATTCAATCCAGAATTTTGAATAAAAAATTATAATTAAAAAATATAAAAGTTATCACTGATCTTTTATCTTGTAAATTTGCAACTTTTAATAACAAAATGAATTTCCTATGTTGAGACATCACTCAGAAAATGATTTTTAAGACAGCAAAATCTGCCAAAATGTGGCATCCTCAGCGAAAGAGGCTAATTCTTGAAAAAGGTGATGGAAAAGAAACCAATCTGATAAATGCATCAACTAGGGAATGTGATCCACTGAATGAAACTATTTTAATTTGGGAAATAAAATCAATATTAAGGTCAGGAGAGCAATTTGGCCATTCTGACCATGCTGTTCCTGCTGTTATCATGTTAGCAGGAAGCCCCTATTTGCGGCGCCACCTGGTGCATTGTAACTTCGGCCAACACTCCCTATTCCTGGTGCCTAAACCAACAACTCCTTGGGTCAAAATTACTAACAGGTTGTCAATGTGACAAATATTGGATTAGTAAGCTGTACCACTCTGGTAATCAAAGCTACCAGATGGTGATCAAACTGACTACCTTTCGGACACTTACATAGTCAACATAGTCATTATGATTATGATAGAATAGTTAAAATGATTTTCAAGGAAGTTAGTACCATATTTTTGTAACCATTACTACCCTGATGTAGTAATAAACTAGTCACAGTGACAACCAAGTGTATAGAGTGTCTGGAATTCTACTTTCAACCCTGATAGAAATGGTTTTTTTTACATTCAACCAAGACTTTTCTTGTTACATCCAGGAAGGTTTAAGGAAATAAAAAAGGCTCAACATGAAAGGAAAAGCACTTTTTTTCAGGTTTGTTGTCATATTAAAAGTGGCATTTCCGCAGTTACAAACTTCCATCCTTCTAGAAATATTTTATATAAAATATTCCAGCACTTTCCTCCATCTTCCCTCCCAAACATATGACTTGTCATTTGATGAATACTTGGCAAATCCATTAGCTCATGTTATCGGGGAAGTTTACCCTGCCAAAGTTAATGGGTTATGTAAATTGAATCAGAACGATCCACCATTGAACTGAAAGGGTGTCACATTTTATCAAGGAAATCAATATCATTATATAACACTGGCAAAAGCTTTGGAAGATTACGAAGTAATGCAAATGAAGCCGTTGGTGGGCTTATCAAATCAGTTGGGAAATTAAACATCTTGCCAAATCGAGTTTCTTGCTACCTTACTTACAGCTTACTTTGATAATTTGGTAAGACTTCTTCCTACAAACTCGTAATATCTGATCAACAGTCTGTTAGATGTGACACTCAAAACCTTAACAGTCAAACTAATTTCTGTTTACATTGGTCATATCACACTCTGCAGACCTGCTTACTAAACCAGTGGCAGACAGCAAGATGTGATTCAATAGTGTCCTTCAAGCAACTGACCACTTCACAAGACTCGACCATGACTTTTACACAATGCAAGGCAGGTTGGAGAGCAATTTCCACAAGCCATTATCTATGTCAACATGTGATGTAGGAGATTGCCAAGGGGTTGTCTTCAGTGCCAAATAAAATGTGTCTTGGTCTGGCTTCTGTTTATCCTCAAGGAAGTTGACCTTTTCGTGACCTTTGACCTCTTTGTTTGACCTTGATGCCAAAGTGATCAATGAGTTGACAAAAAAAAAGAGCAAGGGTGCCGGAAGGAAACGCGGGCGGCCAGGGCAGGCGGTCGGAAAGGGAAAAAATCTAATTCGGGGACAAAAATTTAATGTCGGGTCAATAATAATTCTGAATATAAACGTAAGATATCTTGCCTAAATTTACACCTCATAATACTCTTTCTTTATGATCTCTGCCCCTGTTCTGGCACCCCTGAAAAAGAGAAGTGTTTTAGAGCAGTAATGGACTGAAATTTCCAAATTTATCTGTGCAGCAATGGCCAGCTTTTACACAACAATTGGCATTTTGTGACAACTTGAAAAAATCACTTAATGAATGTGGAAAATATCAACTATTCAATAGATTTTAGAGGTATTGCTCTGAGGTAACACATTCCCACTGAGAATCAACCATTTAAAAAGCGAAAAACAACAGCACAATGAGCACAAGCACAACAAATGCTAACACAAATTCAACCCAGTACAAAATCGTACAATTCAAATCGAAGACAAATCACTATAATGCGTCACACCCAGCAACAATAATAATATTGTATGATTCTATAAATATGAGATCACAGAGAAATATAATATCATTAGCAATTTCCTGTATTCACTACAGTGCACTGGTAAACCATGATTGCTGAATGAGTTTTCAATACAGTGATACATACATTCATGTAAGGCCTATACAGTGAAATAGTCATTGATCCAGAATCAAGGGACTTGCAGGTCCATCAGCCGCTGACCGTTTTCGATGTCAACAAGTGCACTCTAAAAACTGTCGGGACAAAATTGTGTTTTTAGATTCAAAATGGATTTTTTAAAAACCAAATTTCAATGCAAAACCAATATGGATTTAAAAAGAAATCCATGTTGGTTTTTTGCATTGAAATTTGGTTTTTCAAAAAACCTTTTTGAATCTCAGAAACCTATTTTGTCTGATATTTGTTAGAGTGTGATGAAGTGGTCTGCCGGTCCAGACAGCCCAGTAGTGCCAGATTATGTTTGTTTTGTGTGGTGTTCCTCAAGGGAGGCAACCTTTTCCAAACATAATATCAATTGACTTTCATTTTTACCTTAGTTTGACCTTTGTTGATGTTAGTGTCACGAGAGTTGATTAGTTTTTAAAGGTTGTGGCCTTCAAATTGTGAGAGGATCATATTGGTTAAATGTTCATTTATAATGTGTGAAGTGCTGTACTTCACAGATAGTACTCAATGGTATAAATACGGCAATATGTAAGAGTTTTAATGATGGTGATATATGCAAGATGATGTTTTGAAAGCAAGCTAAAATACAAAAATTACAAATTTAGAAACAGTTATTTTTCTATTAGGATTAATTTTGTCACATAATATTTGTTCAAATACATCAAGCATTTGGCTTTGTTCAAAATACTTGATTAAAGCATTTCGCAGAAATGAGCAAAAAATGTCATTTGATCATTGGCAATGCTGCATTCAAACCAGATGTGTGTATATATTGTGCCATCTATAGTCAGTCATTACAGTATAATCTTATCTGCTATCAATTTGCTAATACATGTATCAGGACACTTTTATCATCCTTTGACTTGCACCTTTGACTTGCTGCCTCATTATTCTTTTGGGACAGTTACGTTCACAGTGGGAAGTGCCAGACCTGAACCTGACATAACAAAGTTAGCACCGTATTTATCACCCGCAGGCTTGGGGCAATGACAGACAACTAACAAATTCATGGAATAGTTTTTCAGTGCTATGTCTAGGCTTTAACAACATTTGAACTTTCGATAATGATGTACACTTAGTAGGCCTTCGAATTTAACAACACAGTGACTGCTACGGAATGTATGTTTAATCTAGATTTGAGAGTAGCTCAACAAATCTTTACTTTTGTGGAATTAGCCCGATGACTCAAAGTCCTTAGCATTTTTATTGCGTTTGCAATAGAGGCTCATTATGATACACACAACCTTACAGTACAGTTCTCCTAGGGCTTAGATCCACATGGGACTTCTTGCAAACAAAATGTTAAGGATGTTTAGGAGACTCCATTGAGAGATAAGGTGAGGTTTCTATGTTAGGTGAATGTCCAAGCAGGCCATTAAGCCAGGCACTTTTGTTGTTTATTACCACTGGGGCAGATCAATGTTCTTGTTAAATGTGGTAGGAATGTGCCGGCAATGCCAATGGTAACTTTGTTTTCTACTTTTCTGCTAAATATTTACATCACTTCTGTGAACCAGCTTAATTTCATCTTCAACTCCATCCTTTCGAGACATCAATGCGACATGCTTTCATCTTGAAAGATGAGAGAAACTTTTGCTTTGATGCAGTTTTGAAGTTGTAGTGTCATGCTACAGTTTAGCAATTGAATATTGTCCCTGTTCAATCAGAAGTATCAGTGTGTAAGAATCTTTGACCTTCTGTATTCCGTATATGAACTGTCAAATGTCTCTGAAAGATCTAGTAATGATGCGTTTGCAAAATGTCTTAAAAGTGAACAAACTTAATTTTTAGCCGGAAAATATCTTTGAAAAAGTTAACAATCAAACTGAATCTCTGTATTTTTTACTCCTCTTGTAAACAGAAACATTCCTTATTGCAACAGAGGAAGACTGGCCTACCCATGAAAAATGTATCTGTGTTAATTTGTCAATGTCAAATGTAAAGTGTGTAGCTGGGGAAAATGACAATACACTGTCTCCATTGTTACATCTGCTATTCACATCCAACTCAAGTTTCTGTAAATTCATATATTAGGGCTTAATTCCATGTGGGATTTGTAACAAACCATAGTATTACAATGTTAGGGAAACAAAGGAGATTCCTTTGAGAGATCAAGCTGAAGTTTCTATGTTGTGGTGTTCTGCGTGAATGTCTAAGTAGGCTGTGTAGTGTGTAGCCAAGCAATTATTCTGTCAATTACTTTGGGGACAAGAGCCAATGTGTGCTGGGGTGTGTGGAATGTCAAAGAACCTGTAAAACCATTACTCCTATGATTACTTACCAATAACAATTGGGATATATTTAGAGATTGACAGGCAGATGGATCAGTGAATAAGACAGAGAGATTGTTATAAACAGGAATATAGAAAAAAAAGGCTAGATAGATTGCTGAAAACTCGTGCTAATAAAAAGTCAGTAGCCAATTGGATTAAGTAAATTTATTCATTAGCAACCATAAATTTGAAACACATATGATAACAACCAGTTTCCTTTGCAAAAGATGATTAAAATTGGTCTTGCAGCATTGTGTCTTTATTCTGTTCCAAGCTTTGATTAACACATAATCTGTTGCAAGGTCAACAAAAGTGTCATGATCAAAAGTGGTGATGTCATTTTCCATTGATCAATTGATCATTAGGCACAAAGTCAGACCAGATAGAAATGCCAACACACAGTATGGTAAGGCAAATAAAGACTTCTCTTATGTCAGCTGATATGCGGAGCTTATATATTTGTTCTGTAGAAAAGGCTTCTTCCGTTCCTTATGTGTGAGAACCTCTGATGTAAAGTGGTTTATTCAATGTGGTAATGGTCAACAGGTCACAAAAGGGGGTGAATAATCACAGAATATTGTAGTTCAAATTATCCCAAAAGAAGAACAGGGAGAAAGCCATGGGTTTTTTTGGGGGGGGGGTGTACATGCCATTAGCTACATTGTAGGGTTAAAACCCCACTTGTGGAAGAAATGATTACCCTATTTGCCAACAAGGGGCACATCAATGTGTGCATTGTCAATGTTTCTAAAAAAGAATACAGAGTGCAGTGGTAAACTACACCAGGTAAAGAAGGTTTTTTTTTCACAACAAGTATCTTTGATTCTTTCATGATCAACAGGTCAGAATGGGATGTGGTTTACCAAGTATTGTTTACAAAAAAGGAACCTTTTGCTTGAATATTGTATGAAATTTTTATATAAACAACAGTTAAAATGTTGAAACCTCATTTTCAGCCAATTTTAGGTTTGTGTTAAACACCTTCGTGCAAACCACCACTTGCTATTGCAAACCCAATATAATCCCTTTTATGATAATTTATAGTTTAATCATATTTATGATGTGTAGTATCACACTCAATATAAATTAGTGATGTGAGCTCATATTATCCCTATGGAATAATGATAGTTCTCTTTTACATAACAGAGCAATCAATAAACCATGGTGGAAATATATCTTGTTTTTTATGGTCTAGAACCAGCTTCCCTGACTGCCTATCATTGATGCTCTAATGCTGGGGTATGCAAGATAGAGGAGTCATATCATATCTGATTACCAATATTAAGCCAAAAAAAATTGTTATTATGCACTTAGTCTTAGAATAAAAGAGTGATTAATCAAATAGTACAAGAAGCAAAGGCGTAAATGCAAAAAGTGCTAGTAAAACAGCAAAAAGGGATAATGGAAGAAACAACCATGCATCCACACATTTCTTCATCATTTGTCCTAATTGAAATGTCTCACATGCTTCGAGGAAGTAACAACAATTTCCATAATGTTAGAGAGTGCATCAGGAAGAATTTCAAACATCAAGCCTTGTGAGAAAATTAATAAGGCAGTTAGTATAACTTGACCCCCACTCGATGAATTTAGAGTACCAAATTTGAAATTGAAAATCAAAGCACATGTTTTTTTTTACAAATTGAAAAGTAAACGCATTTGCATGTGGCAGACTAAGTAAAGGATTATGAACACAAGAAGTTATAAAGTGATTAAAAATTCACCCAAGTGAAATTAGAGGACGATTCTTCTCTTGATATTTGATGCTTGCAAAAATGCTTTTAGTAGGCTGATATTTTTTCATTAGTTCTACATTTTCATATATTTTCATTATTATGCATTCACTTACTCCATAAAACCTTCAGGGAGCATGGAGTTTTCATATGACAAATAAGCGGCATGTGTTTGGGGGTGGAATATAAGCTATTGTTTTAATTGGGAATAGATTATGTGTTAATTTACTTGTTTGCTTATGTGTTAGCAATCATTAGTTAAAAAGCCAAAAAAAAAGAGGAAGATAATACAGCAAAAACTAATTGAAATGATTTATGGACTTAACTGTGAAATAAACTAAAACACCGTACATTTGCTGAACTACTTCAGGCTGGAGAGATATTTATTCACACAACAGCTTGGGATATTCCTATGTAGAGACCCTGACTTTGGTTGTTTTGTCATAGCATTCCTTACCAAACTTCATTCAGCCTTATCTAGTTTTCATTTGAGTTGGATAGAGGTAATTGTTTAAGTGTTTGGCCTGGATATATAAGAGGCAAGTTGTCTCTAAAATGTGGTCCAATTGATTTGGTGAGTTGCTAAGAGCCATTAGCAATGGACAAGTCCAAGAGTCACATCAGACTTCTAGACAGTTCAATCAAAGTGTCACCACATGCAGTTTCAGAGATCTTGAAGTTGAATCCATGCAGTGGCGTAACTGGGGGGTCTCGAGCGGGGGGGCACCTGGGGGGCACACGATTCTCTGGGGGGGCACCAACTATACTAACTGTATATTTTAGCCAGAGTTGGAAAGTTCATATGGGGGGGCACCTGGGGGGGCACAGGTCCAATATGGGGCGGTACGTGCCACCCCGTACCCCCCCCCCCCATAGGGACGCCAATGAGTCCATGCAGAGAAAGGAAGGACAACCTGAGAAGGACTTTTTATCAAGAACACCAAATTTCAATTTGTTCGAACTTTGCACTATTACTTTTTTTTAGTTGACGTGTCAAAGTACAGTAGAGTATAATGCAAAATACAGTATGATTGCCCCAGCTGGAAGGAAATATCAGCCACAACTTTGCCCTTTCACACCTTTTCGCTACCGCTGAATTACTTCCTACCTTTACTTACTTGAAACTACATTTTAAAACTACATTAAAAGTACATTTAAACAACACCAATTTAAACTCAATCGTCCCTAGTGTGATTTATATGATATTGCGAGGTGACCATAATGATTAAAGATTTGTGTATTCAATCCTTATGATACCATATCCAATATGGCCACCAAAACGGCCGTTCAAAATACCCAAAATATCACCTTTATCATCATGTTGCCAGTATTTGGTCTTTTAATTTGGTTAAGACATCAATATATGTACTTTAATGGTCCAAACAAATCAGTTATAACAATTCATAAGATGTACACATAGATCTGTTTTTCTTAGTACAATATGGCTGCCAAAACGGCCATCCAAAATGCTGAAAATATTACAATTTTACATAAATAGTTTCCCTAAAATTGTAATCTTTGCATTGTTATGAATGTTTTAACTGTCAAGGAGTTCCCTTATTAATATCTGACAATTGCACACACAACCCTGTTGTTAGGAATCCAATAAGGGTGCAAAGGGGCCTCCCAGAGGGTTTAATGTGAATTTTATCACGATTTATTATTGTCATTTTGTATTATTGAACAACGTTTTATGAATTTCCTTTTATTTATGACAAATCTTACTGCACATATATATATGCAGATAGATGACTGGCACTATGTTAAGCCACTGCCATTGTTAAAACACAATTTGACTTTCCATTTGCAATAAATATTGCTTTTAAAATGGCAATTTAAAGGGTCATCAGTTGAATAACATCTATTTATAACATTTTTTCATATTTTTGGTCTGTAGATGTAATGTGGCCTTGTGTGTTGTCAGAAAACTATAAAGAAATAGTGACGTCACACATGTAAAATTGGAGGTGTAATATCAACCTTACGGCATGATGGGAACCAAATATGTTCTCATTGGTCTCCATATAAACAGACAAAAAGCGATGAGATTCCAGTGATTGATTTTATCCTGGAATCTAAGTCACCACATGCAAACAAAACAAACTTAACTAACATATTAATATGATGATGCCAAAGAGCATAGCGAGACCACAGGACATGTAGATATTTCTTTGTGGCGTTTTAGATATTTATTTGTGGCAGATGGATACATAGATACATAGATAGAAAATTGTATTCGCAAACTTAAAATTTCAAATACTTTGTTTTATCTGAATTAATTTTTTTATACTCCACTTGTGACAGTCAACAAATCACAAGTCTTACAATGTACATTCAGCAGCTGTTGGTGGACATCAATGACCTCATAACAAGCCCAATCAAACACATTGAAATAAACTCTCAATTTGCCAATATTATTAGTTATTTGTTGTTTGCTTGGCGGATACAGGATTTACCTTCCCGAAGATAGCTGTATCTGGGCGAAGCGAAGCTGAGCTCGGATACAGCTATCTGAGGGAAGGTAAATCCTGTATCTGCCAAAAGCAAACAACAAATTACGAATTTATCTGACCACATGGTATAATAAACCCCCCCGTAACAATGTTGTTCAAAGATACTATGAACGTCACGAGTGCCATGTATGATGAGTGATTTAGAAGCAGACCTGACACAAATGATGTTCCTAGTTGTGAATTGACTTCACTCCTATTGGGATTCATTTATGTGCCACAATGATTTTATCAGTGGTCTTTACTAAATTTTAGTCTGATAACTTCAAATTCTGTAAGACAGGAGCAGCAGATTGTTGTGACGTCACCAGCAGCCCATGCCATTGTGACGTCATGACAAACAATCACTGCCCATTGTTTGCATGACAACGTCAGATAATTTATTTGTGATTGTGATGTCATCACTGCAGGATACAGAAAATATCTGTACAGGCCAAGTAGCCTGACAGATACAGGATATATACCCACACTCCCACAGTTCTCAGCCAATCAGAAACAAGCATTGGCCTTGTTGGTCGGATAAATATACATATGACCTCATTGATGAATGGTCTGGCACATTAAATGAGTTTACTATTTTGCTAGTGGGCCTACACTGTATATAGCATACATGTTCAAGCAGCTTCCACCCTCTCTCCCTATCTTGGACCTTTGCGCCAGCTGATTTCAGAAAACCAAGCTGGCTTAAGAGATTTGATGGCTGGCTAGTGGCTCAGCCATGTGAGGCCTGTTGATGACTGGCTTACCTAACAACCAGTGGCTAGCCGATAGCTGACGAGAAAATTGAAAAACAAATTTAAATAACCAAGGATCTCACAAATCTTTCAAAACTAAACAATGCACTGTGGCTTAATTATTAAACCTACACGTGATAAGCTAATTCATACTTTAAGATTAAGTCCTTTTTTTTTAATCTTCTAGTTTTTAGGAATCATTACACCATTTGTATAATATGCAGAGGCTGAAATATGTTTTTTTAAAGAAGAAAAAGGAAAACTACATCAGAATTGATAAATTTAGCCGAATGACTACTGATTATGGCTATTTGCGTTAAATTGAATGCTTTCCCCTAGTGAAAGTGATTGCTGAAAGAAGAATTAGAGGGGTCTTGAAAACGTAAAATGTCAGAAGAAGACTTTACAAAGCAACCTGTTTTAAAAATTGTAATCAACGAACCTCCTGGCCCAACCAGACCATTCCAAGGGTTTATTTTATAAATATAATGTATTTCCCATTTATGACAATGTAGATTGTCCGTATGGTGTCTTTTTTTAGTTAAGTGCAATAATATTAGATTAAAAAACATCCCCTCTAATGGCTAGCACTGGGTAATATACACCTATAAAAGTTTAGGTGCAATTCACTTTCACACCTGCCTGTAATCTGTCAGCTTGCTTACACGTACCTAAGATTTTCAATCAGCATCATGCTTATTTCATCTCATTTACACTCCATGCATAAGAATAATATTTTTATTGGCAAACATAAAGTAGGGCCTATTTACGACAAAGTATTGGCATGTCTTTAAAAATGTACATCCTTTCAAGTAAAAACAAAACAAGACTGTAAATATTTGGGCCTGGAATACCTTTAAAACATTTTTTACCTTCAGTTAGAGACAAAATGAAAAGAAACAGCTTGATGAGCAAGTTATTTCTGGTATTGATTAAGACTACACACAGTCAATCAGTTAGAAATTACCTTTTTTCCCATCCACCACAAATGTACATTAATTATGTAGATCTATTTCTTTATAGGGGGCTATTGGCTAAGTTGCAAATTGTGACGACGTAACAGTCTATCCTATCTGCTTATTGTAGCGTCACCATCTCTGATCTATATATAGCGTCATGATAAAAGTGACGTCACCTATTGCAGCCTCTGTTGTGACGTCATCACGATTGTACTAATGACGTCACATAAACGCCCACACTTTTTTTTGTTTGGCGCATGCAAAAGTTTACCTTAGTATATCCCTGTGTGAGCTCTGTCTTCTACCCATAGAAATACATAGAACGGACATGAGGTTGTATGATGCCACCTCAAGATGAGGTCACCAAATCCGCCATATTGGAACTGCCCTGAGACATGATGTCACAATAGAATAATTATGATGTGACGTCATGCCATTGTTATAAGTGACATCACAGTTATTGGTGACATCACAGTCCATTGTGCCAGTATTCAGCAGTTCCAAGATGGTGGATTTGGTTGCTTCATCTGCCAGAGCCTCATGTCCCTTCTATGTATTTCTATGCTTCTACCATTTGAAGACCTTCAGTCTCTCGGGGCTTCGCCCCGAGACCTGTGGTCTCTATTAGCTCCAACCTGCGGGCCGTTTCAATTTGTGCAACTAAACGATAATTTGAAGTGAAATTCTCATCACAAATTTAATCTAAAAACTTGAATATTAAGCTTAACATACAACTCAGGTTGGCATTGTCAAAGAATAGCAGTGCCATAGTTTCCAATACACTCTTGACTCAATATTATGAATGTACTTTGAATCACAAAACTAATACTCTGAGGCAATTACCAAAGTTAAAAAATTCAAATTTGTGAGGAAGATCTCTTTTCTGGCTTTATAACTGCTGTCCGAATTGCAGACAAAAAAAATGGTGAAATTATGATGAAATATATATTGCCACACTTGCTGAGACTTTGCTTTTGGTCCCTAGGAGCCCGTTTTGCTAACATAATTGTAAAGCCATTACAAAACAGGAAGTTAGGACTTTTGAACAAGAACTGATAAAGTTAAAGAGTTCAAATTTGTGAGGAAGATCTTTCTGGACATACGACTGCTGTACCAGAAAACTAATAAATGAAAAAGTAGTGATGTCACACATGGAGAATTGGAGATGAAATATCAACCTAATATGGCCTCCATATAAACTAACAAAGAATGATGAGATTTCAGCACCTGGAATCCAAGTCCCTATAATTATGCGAACAAAAACTTCACTGATATATTAGCTCCAACCTGGCGTATAACTCCCTTTTAATCATTGCTGCAAATGACATTTTGAAGTTAAAAAATTATCAAAAATTACTGAGGTTGCTATTTTCAGAGAACACCAATGCCCTATTTAAAAATCTTGATACTCTTCCGACTTATATTATGATGGCACATTGAATAAAAAGATGAATGAATAATTTGAGGTAAATATCACGGTTAAAAATTTCAAATTTGGGAAGAAAAGCTCTTTTCTCTGGACATGTGACTGATGCACCAATTGGAGAGAGAAAAAACAGTTGATTTTATATCAAATTGAGTTTTTCTCAAATTTAAATTCATAATGTTTGACCAAGAGCTCTTTAGTGTTAAATATTGTAAACCCTCATTACAGAATACTTATCAAAACCTGAAAATGTATGTCACATGGATGCCGTGGCCTAGTGGATAAGGTGCTCGACCCACACGCGCAAGGTCTTAGGTTCTACGGGTAGCCCCGTGTTCAAGGCTGAATACTAACTAGAGAGTTGAGAAAGACTCTGGATTGGCCTGCCAAGGATGTAATTGTGAAGTCAGCAGAGTATGTCTTTACAACGTAGATGCAGACTGTAAACCCACCACATTACATTAAATTACGTTTCTAGCAACATTGCAGGAATTCCAGCCTATCCTGTACTCGGTAACCAGGTGGTTATTGGTTGCTTATAATTTACATTATCAGGTTGCTATTATGTATCAGATGTGATCATCGCCAAAGAGTCATAGAAAGAATCAGTTCTTGTTACAAAGTTGTAATTTCCTGTTTTATAATGGTTTTACAATTACGTTAATACAACGGGCTCCTGGGGACCAAAAGTCAAGTCTGGCAATTGATATGTGATCATAATTTCACCGGTACAGCAGTCATAAAGCCAGAAAAGAGATCTTCCGCAAAATTTGTACTAAAAACGTTGTGCAATAATACAAAATTACAATAATAAATTGTGATAAAATTCACATTAAAACCCTCTGGGAGGCCCCTTGGCACCCTAATTGGATATCTAACAGCAGGGTTGTGTGTGCAATTGTCAGATACTGATAAGAGAACTCCTTGACAGTTAAAACATTTATAACAATGCAAAGATTACAATTGTAGGGCAACTATTTATGGAAAATTGTGATATTTTCTGCATTTTGGGCGGCCATTTTGGCAGCCATATTGGACTTAGATCTATGTGTACATCTTATGAATTGTTATAACTGATTTGTTTGGACCATTAAAGTACAAATATTGATATATTAACCAAATTAAAAGACCAAATACTGGCAACATTTGATTTGATATGATAAAAGTGATATTTGGGGTATTTTGAACGGCCGTTTTGGTGGCCATATTGGATATGGTACCATAAGGATTGAATACACAAATCATTAATCACACTATATGACTTTTCTGAGGCCTGTCAACATATTGTATGAAGCTCCAACTCCATATTTTGACCATATGATACGGTAATGGTGAGTTAACCATTTTTGTTGGCCATTTTGGCTGCCATATTGGATTATGACCACTAGGGTTAGGCAGACACCTTTGGGAATATGTTAATTGGATTGCCTGACCCTTAAAACCTATATTTAGACCCAAAATTTAAATTTGTAGGCCAAATAGAAGTGGAAATATGACAAATTTTGTATTTTGGCGGCCATTTTGGAAAATGGCCGCTGGTGGAGTTAGCCCGAACTTTTGAGAGGGGTACCCTCGCTAAATTTTCTTATTTTGAACCAATTTAACAGAATTTGCTTCGAAAAATTGAGTCGGAGAAATTGGTCACGGAACCTATGGCACGTTCCTCTACAATACACCAGAATGTGATAAACAAGTTTGACTCTCCAAGGGCAATAATAGGCGGGCCAAAAATTACGCATGATCACTGTAATAATTGCAAAATTGTCATTTCCACACAACACAAGACAAATACAGAAGGTTTCGGAAATATTTTTACTAGAAATGCCGAGGTACTCTGACATAGATGCCCAGAAAGTTGAACTTTTGTGGAATTTTAGGTATTCTAGTTGGATTTAGGTCTGACTTGCTCCAAAAGTCCTTAAAAGAATAATCACTCATGTTTAGGTGGTGACAAATAAACATAATAAATCAACTTTTTTTCAGCTCCTGGACTGAAAAGAATTGAAATTTTATCAAATAATCTGACGTACCTCAGGTACCTGAAATTTGCAACAGTTGGAGTCATTCTGTCAGGGATTAAAATAAAAAATTCACACAAAATGAAGTCCTGGGATGCTAACATTCTTATCCAATGCATTTTAGAGCTTTTATTTTGCGTTTATGTAGAGTTATAGAAAAATCAGGATCAGAAACTGTAGGGGTGCCCAAACTTTTGCACATGTAAAATCCGGCAAAAAGACCTGTAATTTTTTACATTTTCATATTTCCATTGTTCTTTCAGGGTAAAATTGAGTACATGGGTATCCTTCACTCACACAATTCACGTTGGAAAGATTCTGCAAATGGTTTGTTTGAAATTTGAAAAAATGTGACCCCTCTCAAAGGGTGCCCAAACTTTCGCACCCCACTGTATGTGAATATAGGAATGTTGTTCAAAAGGTTCTAAAAATAAGACATACATCCTTTAAAAAATTAAATATCGCTGCATTATTGTATATTTGGAAATCTTGTATATATTGAAAATCAAAGGTTGTCGCATGCTGATACTTCTTAGTAAACAAGTGCATTATTTGACAGGGAACTGCAACAAGACACTTTTGAAGTTCAAAACTGCATCAAAGGAAAAGTTCTCAACATCTTCATACACCAGCATTATACCATAAGTATGTTGATGGCTGAAAATAGTCTAGTAGAAACAAGATTGTTTTTTTTTAACCACCAACATTCGCCTGGCATTAAACCTCAACCTTATCTTGCGATGCAATCTCCTTTACATTTACTAACATGATTTGATTTAAAACAAGTCTACTTTGGAATGGAGCCCCAGAAAAAAATTATTGTAATATTGTTTATATGTGTAACTACTGTAGGCCTATAACACAATGAAAATGTCCTGGATTTCAATTTATCCAGACAAAGTCCGCTCATAGAGACCTAGCACCAAGTTTCACCAGAGAATCTGGATTTGTAGAGCACCTCCCTAATATAGATTAGACAGAGCTGTCACTGTGGTATGTAAATGTAAAGTCACTATTGAAAGAAAAGTTCAAATACTGTGAAAGTCGAGAAATAGCCAGGAAAACCTCTATCATAAATGTGTTGGTTGTCTGTCACTGCTGCAAGTCCTTGGGTGATAAAAAATGGACCTTAACTTTGTTATGTCAGGTTATGTCAGGTTCGGGTCATCTGTCTGGCACTTCCCAGTGTGAACTTAACTGCCCCGAAAGAATAATGAGGCAACAAGTCAAAGGAACATGACAGAGAAAGGTTAATGTTTTACAAAGTTGTGAGTAAAATACTCTAGTACAAAGACATCACCAAATTAATGAGAGACACAAATGAAGTATTATAAACTATGATTGATTAATGATTTTGGCTCAATCGAAACAAACTGACCTTGAATGCTGTAATGAAAGCTACCATTTTTAAGCCATGCAGATATTTGTGTTCTCTTGCTCAGTCTGTTTGTTTGTTTGTTTGTTTGTTTGTTTGTTTGCGTTTTACGCCTCTGCAGCACCTTAGTGGGCTATATCGAGGCAGATGAGTTCTCTTGCTCAGTCAACGATATCGATTTTAGAATAATGAATGTGGAATATTTTTATTTCCCCTCACCAGGGGATCATCAAGGAGATATTCAATTACAAGGCAAACCCATACACATTGCCTCAGATAAATACACTATTAAGTTTACGAACAATTAAAAAATATGCTTGACATCTTCCTTTGTTTGCCTTAATCCATGATTCCAGCACATCAGCAAACATTAACATGAACACATAATGTATTATTTATGAAAATTAATGTGAATCACTATGGGAAAAAGTTAAGATTAAAATCGCTCTTTTATTTTACAAAAACTCCTTTTTTTACTTTACATGGGTAAGACTTTAAAATCTATTATAAGTTTTGGTTATTGTATGTTTGTTCATGGTCGTCTGTTGCTTTGTCACATTCAAAGTATGTTTACCTTGCAATAAGGCAAATAAACATGTGTGCGAATATTGAATTTTCTGCAGATTTCATCTCAAATTAATTATTTCCAAACTTGCCTTGCCTTTAAAAATTCAATTTCTGATCGACATATTTCATTTACGCTGTCACCTCTAATTCCAGAAAAGGACTCAACAGTTTGATAGTGTGACAATCTTATATCATCTTACTCAAAATTAAACCTTCAAACAAAAACCAAAGCAAAACACTCTTTTAAAATTTCAAGATAATTTTCTAAATAATGATTTAAGTGTTAAGATTCACAAAGACTTGGAGATGTATACCATTATTTGTAAGGCATGAAAAGAAATGGTTTAAATTATTTGGCATAAGGCAGCATTTATGTTGCTTCTGATTTCATTGTTTTATTTGTATTGTGCTAGGTGGCCATCATAGGCTGAAAAAAACAAGTAGATTCTTAAATCTTCTCACATTCATGGGACATTATTTTAGGTTTTGCATCATCTGATGGAAAATGCCGCATCTCATATTCAGCTTCTGAATCAAGTTCTTATCCGAGTTTTCCCCCCAAATGATTGGGAACAAAACAAGGCTCCTGCTTTTACAATAACTGACAATCACCAACAGAAAATCCCCCTAATGGCAATACTTTCATGTGTCCCTATGCAAGTAATTAAGTACAAACAATCATGCCATTGTTCTTCCAAGTAGCACATAATTCTTGGTAATGAAATTAATGGAACGTCTTAGGAAAAACAACATTAGTCTTGTATTGCACCATTAAGCCATACTGTCTGAAGAAGAACAATTCTTGTGTGTTTGGAAAGCTTTTAGAATCTATAGTGTTTCAGCAAAATAAAAGTGATACAATTGATGTATTCACTTTAATATGGGAAGGGAGCATATACTAATTGTTTTTTATGCAGATAATCCTTTAGTCTATTTGATGTAAATATAGTGTGGCACACATTTCTACAATTAGCCCAGTACTTGGCAGTGTAATGCTCTGCTGGTACAGTGCCGCCTGTAAGTAAGCGAAACACATGACACTGTGCCATTGCATCAATGCTAAACATACTCCTGCGTTTCACTTACTTATCAAAGACTTTGACCCATACCTAACTCCAACTACAGCAATGAAAATTGTCTGCTATTTTTATCCCACATGCCTCACATATCGGCCTTTATGACCCAAAATGTTTTCCTCTCATCGGATGAGAATTCGTCCTTCCATAAGCATTTTGGTTAAGGATGTTTAACATTGATGCAATGGCACAATATCATGCGTTTCACTTACTTACAGGCGGCACTGTATATCGAATACATGTTCCATTCAAGGTCCATGCCAGACAAATAATTGTATCCACTGCAGAAAATGCGTTTTGTCTGTAGTAGTTATTGGGAAGCTGCTTCTATACTCACTATTGCAACGGTGCAGGATTGATGACGGGATGATTGTGACTTAACGTCATGTATTTATGCACAATTTAGGCTGATTAGGATCATTTGCCAATCAGGCAAAGGAAGCTGAAAACTAAAAAAGTAGGACATACTGTCCTATCACAGCTCCCGTCAACATTTTCTTTGGTCAATGTCAACGTCGTTGTGGTTTTCACATAAATACGCTGCAAATGTCTGCCTATATGGTCTTCTAAAATAAATTGAGGCACACATGTGCACAAAAAATTAGCCTTTTAGCAGAAAGGACAACTGCAGAAAGTACACAACCACTTTGTTTCCACAACAACCAAAGAAAGGCAGCTTTTGTAATTAGGAAAAACCTGGCAGGCGGTGATTATGTGGGTGGTGTTTATGGGTTTGTGAATGATGAGAAGGGCAGCATTTTCAAGCTGTTATTTTTGTTTTCTAAACTGGAGCCCCGTACATGTCATACTTTCTGAATTCAAATATTACAATTCTGAAATGATAAGGTATGTAACATGCGTCTAAAGTTTACCATTTCAGTTGGCATAATTGTCTAAATCGTAATAATTCTGACGGTTTCTGAATCTAACTTCTTAAAACTACCTTTGTCTTCGTCCGTTTAACTCGCAAAATAATTCTCAGATGGGTTAACTGAAAAGATTGAATTACTTGTACAAACTTTAAACAAATTGACAATTCAATTCTGAAATTTGGTGTTCTAGATAAAAAGCACTCTTCCAGGACTTTTTTCTCTTTTCTCGGTCTGCATTCTCTTTCCCAAAATGTAACTTGAAGTCAAGCCGTATTCGAGATCTCTAAAACAGAAGCCACACATTGATTGAACTGTCTAGGAGCCTGATCTCGCTCCAGGACTTGTCAATTGCTAATGGCTCTTAGCAACTCAGTAAGTCAATGAGACCGAAACTTACAGACGACGTCCGTCCTACATATACACTGATCAAATGCTAAAGATTTTGTGCTGATGGCTATCAGTCTCTAGTGAAAATAAAAAAACGAGTGCATACAGATCTATTTTCTCTATTGACCAAATGAACATTGTCAATCTTTAATCACAAGATTTGACATGTAATATCATGACAAAACTACCCAAGTAATATTATTGTGAGGAGTCAAAGGTAGTTGTAAGGGGATTTGAGGTGGAAAGGAGTAAGGAGGGAAAAGTAAGCAAACAAAGGACTTCTTACAAAGATTGTTCTTACTTTATCTTGGCTTGTACTGTAGATACCCCCATTAACAAAAAGTGAAATATGTCTTTCTCTCTTTCAGTTTATTTCAAAATAAAGTTTATAAACTATCTAAATTTGTGGTTGGCTTCAGGAAAAAGCGTAGCGCCACTTATCTTCCTAATTAAAATGAATAGCTTGTATTCTACCTCCATACACATGTTTCTTCATTGCCTTATGACAATGTCATACTTCCCGATAGTTTTATGAAGTAAGTGAAAGCATAATAATGGAAACATTATCTATAAGGTGTAGCAATAATGAGGGGATACTATCAATTGTATCTTTTCTTGAATTTGATATAATATCAAGAGAAGATACATAAAAGTTTTTTCATTATTTTATGAAACACATTTTTAGTTTTGCTTGAGTGAAACGTAAAATCATTTTATAACTTTTGCTTTGTGTGTCTTTTTGTTCATAATCGTTTACTTTGTCACATGTAGAATATAATTGGTTTACAACAAGACCTTGCCAAACTTGCAATGTTTGGTATAGTGATTTACATATAGAGCACAAAAACAGATTTACTCTACAGAAGAACCACACCTATACTAATTTGATGTTGATATAAAAGGATGGATGAAATATTATATCAGATAGGTTTAAATAAAAAGATATATAGACAATAAAAAAATCATGATCAGAGAATACCCCTTCAATGCTTTCTCTTCTACTGCGGTAATTTGATGTGATATGACCCCTCTATCTAGCATATACCAGGGTTGCTGCGCAGAGACCATAAAAAAGGATATCTATCACCGCCATGAGTTATTAATTGCTCTGTGATGTAAAGCAGAACTATCATTATTCCATAGGGATATTATGCTTCCATACCACCCTGATACAGCATGAATGTGATACTAAACATCATAAAAATGATTAATCTATATGCATTAAAAAAGTTACAGTACAACTGAAAATAAAGTACAACTACCCAAGCAGGAAGGAAGATTCAGCAACTACTTTACCCACACCTTTTGAAACTGCCTTTTACCCAGCCCATGGGTATTTACCCATAACGATAATTTCCCTCACCCTGGTTAGCCAAATATTTTTCTTTTGGCGTAATTTAGCCCCACTTATTAACCCTCTCATGAATCTGACCTGTTGTCTTTAACCATATTGAATAAACCACTCTACATCAGAAGTTCTCACACAGAAGAAACCTTTTCTACCAAGCAAATAAAGAATACCTTTACATCAGTTGACATAAGAGAAGTCTTTATTTGCCTTACCATCCTCTGTGTTGGTATAGCTATCCTGCCTTGCTTTTTGACGAATAATCGTTTGATCAATGGATACTGACACCACCATTTTTGGTGCCTTTGATCGCAGCACTAATGGTGACCTCGCAACAGGCTGCATGATGCGTTGATCAATGCTTGAAGCAAAATAATGACACAGCCCAGCCAGACATTGTTGTTGGATGTATACAGGGCATATCATCATTGGAAGATTGCTATGCAACTTGTTGATTACAGCAGTAACTGTTTTAAAATGAGCATTCAGTATCTGGGATACTTGACACATGTATAGAGTTTTTGCTTAACCTGATTCATTCATGGACTATTATCACAAATCAGAGTTGAAATGTTATGTAACAATTGGCTCCGACAATCCACGGTTTAACAAACATCAACAGAGCTGTAATAAATTTGGTACTGCAGCACTACCAATTTATCAGAAGGGTAGAAACAACATACTAGGATTATGCCAAGAAATCTGATAACCGGCCATCATACATGTAACTAATCTATGTGTGATTTTCGTCTGCCTGTCGTGTCACCTGCCTATATGCCTATCTCATGCAGTCTCTCCAAGTCTCTCACATTTCTACCTACTGATAAATCTCTACTTACCAAATACATGTAGTTATTGGTAAGTGTCACAACATAAAGTAGCATTGGGTTTAAAGCTTCATTGACATTCCAAGCACAATCCCAGCACATTTAGTGAGAACATTGGCTCATGTCCCAGAAGCAATTAACACTGGAATTGCTTGGCTACACAGCCTACTTAGACATTCACACTGACAGAGCAACACAGATACTTCAACTTTACACTGTGTACCGTTTGCTCTATGCGAAGCGACCCAGTTAAGGCTTCGGTTTGGCTTCAGTCAACGCTTTAGACAGTTAAACAGATGTTTTTTGTGCCTTAAGTGAAACTACATCTTCCATGCAAATTCAATCAAATGTTAATATAGCCAGTATGCTAGATTATATTCTCATGTATACAGTGCATATTTTTATATATCAAAATAATTTTTGTTGTCAAAGATTACGTGATTCTAATAAGAGAGACTTCAGAACAAGTGGACTATTTTGTGTATTTTTTGATAAAATTGGGTACTTATACTATGTTTGAGGCTGAAATATTCTCCAATGTGCTTCACTATGCTGGTATGGATATATTTGTAATGTATCCTAAAGCTTGCAATGAAAAAAATCTACTGAAACATAGTGTTTTAGTTTAGGTTTGGCTCAGAACTTACGGGTTTGGCTTTTTTGAACGCAGGTGTTGTAATATGTAGGGGTTTTATGCCTACAATTTTTTGGTTTGGCGTGTCAATAGTAACTGACCTCTTTTGTTTCATTCAGTAATATGTACAAACCAGTTAAGCCCATTGAAAGCACAGAAACGGATAATTAAAGAGGAAGGAAAATTGTGATTTTGAAACAATTTTATGAGAAGAAGGAGAGGGTTAAGGAAGATTAGGTGAAGGCTGTGGCTTGAATAGCAATAAGGTCCTGCAATATTTAAAGTTTGTATGAGGTCTGCAAGGTAAACCTAGTCTATGTATGTACATATAATGTAACATATTGTACTAATGACTGAAGTAATCAGCTGATCAGGCCTGCCAAGATTGGTTGAGAGTTGAGAGGGAATTGTGAATGTGGATTGCGTTTAAAAGGTAAACAGCAATTGATATAGCTTGTTATAGGTATACACATTACACAATTGAAAATGCTGTTAGAGCAGTAAGGCTATGTGCTTCGACTTGACCCAAGATGGCAATAAAGCCATGTGCATTTGGCTGGAATTTGGCTGCAGTAGGATAGTAAACAAATGTTGGACTATTATGGGATGGCAACCACAATGGGAAAGAGAGCTGAATGGAAGAGGAAACTGTAATAGAAACATGTCGAGAAGGCAGTGAAAGTTGTTGGTATTTGTATAAAAACGTAAAAAATCAACATGAAAAGAACAAATGGTGTAAGACCCAATTAAAATCTGTCAATGGTGAGCACGTGGTCACATGACTTGGCTGTAATATAATGTATGATGTAGAACATCTAGATGCTTCCAACATTTTCATGGGAAGGATGGATGGACATGAAAGAGGAGAAGCCCATGGAAATGCAGAGTTTGTGGATTTAGATTTTTCCTGAAGACGTCAAGTATAACAAAAGTGCACAAAACGGAATTTGTCAATATTTTCCTGTACAGCGTGTCAGCTGGTATTGTTGTCATTAGTGGTTGTATCACCAAGTTTCAAAGTGGGTAAGAAAATGGAACTCTGTTAGGCTTGAAACTCCAACTGCATCTTTCTATGGGCCTTCTTGAATGAAATTTTAGAAGGAGATGGCTTGAAAACTTGGAGCCACACACTTCACACAGATGTTCTTGTGGGTCATACTTCTCTCTTCTGTGCCTTGCTTGGGATGATTTTCTCGAGAGTAGAGGTCACTACATGATTTATGGTGATTAATGCAGTTGTGATATTTGAATGATCTTTCATATTTGTTTGATAACTAATGACAATACAACAGCAGGCATGTCTTGAAAATGTTGATAAAATATGATAATACCACTTAATTCCAAATATACGTGCTGTATTTTGTAATACTTATCACTTGTGAAATTATATGCAGCTGTAAAATTGCAGTTAGTTATAAAGCTTGTATGTCGCCATAATAAAATGCTGTCCAAAAGAAAGATAAGAGTCATATCCATACAACCAAGTTTACTTAACTGTCATTCAAAGCTCAATATATGAAGATAAATCCTTTCAAAATTGTAATAAACGGTTTTTTATGCTATGAAAAAAGTTTGTTATTGTGTACTTATCAAGAAATGCAGGACTCTCTTTAAGTAGTTTAAGGCTTCACAATCAATTAAACTCACTTAATTGTGGAAAACAAGTAATTCTGTTGATTGGAAGTGTATACTGTACTTTAAATCTATCAGTTTATGATCTGTAAATGGATGTTTAATGTTACATAGAATCGGCAGACTTACTACCTTTAATTGGAGATGATGATGAGTGATGTTTAATGCTCACTGGCATTAATAAATTCATTTATTTGATGGCATTTGTGCTGAAATTAAGGTACATGGATTAATCGTGTCATTGTGCTTATCCTGAGGTATCTGGTGATATATACTAATACATGCTCCAAATGCGAAGTGATACAGCATTGACTATGATTAATTTCCAAATTTTACATGATAAACCATGGCCTATACCCATGGTATGTGGTGGAAACTATGGTAATTGGTTAGGGTAAAAGTGTTGACTGTACCAAAAATGCAGATTTTATTTTAAGGTACAGGAAAAAACAGACAAATTCCGTTTTGTGAACATTTTTGTTGTACTTGCTGTCTTCATGTTAAATTTTAGTGTACAAGCTCTGCACTGATGATCAGCTGAATTTTCATGGGCTTTTCCTCTTTCATGTCCATCCATCCTGCCCGTGATTGAAAATGTTGGCCGCATCTAGCTATTCTGCATTTGTACATATTGCTAAATGCAACAAAAGAGGTCAGTTACTATGGACACGCCAAACCAAAATATTGTAGGCATAAAACCCCACATATTTACAACACCTGCGTTCAAAAAAGCCAAACCCGTAAGTTCTAAGCCAAACCTAAACTAAAACACTATGTTTCAGTAGATTTTTTTCATTGCAAGCTTTAGGATACATTACAAATATACCCATACCAGCATAGTGAAGCACATTGGAGAATATTTCAGCCTCAAACATAGTATAAGTGCCCAATTTTATCAAAAAATACACAAAATAGTCCAGTTGTTCAGAAGTCTCTCTTATTAGAATCACGTAATCTTTGACAACAAAAATTATTTTGATATATAAAAATATGCACTGTATACATGAGAATATAATCTAGCATACTGGCTATATTAACATTTGATTGAATTTGCATGGAAGATGTAGTTTCACTTAAGGCACAAAAAACATCTGTTTAACTGTCTAAAGCGTTGACTGAAGCCAAACCGAAGCCTTAACTGGGTCGCTTCGCATAGAGCAAACGGTACACAGTGTTTATCTCTGCAAGGATTGTTCTTCACTCCCATAACATCTTATGGCTTGCTAAAAATTCCTAATGGACCATAGCCTCCGGAGAAATCCATGGGAACATCAGATGGTTGTTTATAGCAGATGGAAAACAATAAAGTGTAGGAGGGTTAGGCGTAAAAGCATTTACATTTGAATTTGCAAATGTTACATTTGAATCTGCATTTAAATGTGTTTTTGTGCATATGCATTTGCAATTGAATGCTAAACATTTGCTTTTGTATTTTGCAACATAGGAGAGTTGAACAAATTAATATGCATGAATAGAAAAGTTAACTCCCCTGTAAAAGAACAACAGTAACTTGACGAGCATGCCACCATGACACTTGTTGACAATTGTGACCGCACACATCTCAATTATAAACATCTAATTGTGTTGGCATCTTATATTTAATGTGGCAATGTGAACGGTTTCGGCTGACAAGCACGGAACAAGAAGAAAGAAAAACTGTCTCTGACAAGAGAGTTATTGTTTTGTCTACATTAAGATATTTTACACAAGCTTCTGAATTATACCTCCAAGATAGGTCTACTTATGACAATGTGCAGGCAGCATATTGAAGTTCAGAATGTCTTACAGTTACACTCCGATACACACTAAGTGAACACTGAACATGCACACCATGTTAATAATCAGCATGCTATTATGGAAGTTCAAGACTACATCAAAGGAAAAGTCCCTCACATCTTTGAAGAGGGATCACACACCATAAATGATTTAATGACTCAAAACAGTCTCGTGAGAACTAAAGTTGAAGATGAAAGTCTTTCCAAAGAAATTGTAAGAAAGTAAAAATAGTTATTATAGAAGCCCATTTCATGAACATAGAATCATTGATCTTGTCTGGTTGTTGCCACTAACAGACTGAGCAAACAATATTCATCAATGGTTCTCACATAATTTTTCATTTTAATGAATGTGCATCGTCGTGAGAATTAAGAATGATAACCATCAATACGCTTTCTGTTAGCATATTTTTTGCAGATTTTCATAATCCACATTTCATACCATTTAACATAACGTACCTTGGGAACCATTTTAAAAATGATATTAGTTTGATCACTTGCCTGAAAATGTTTGCATCATAACACGGATTATAGTGCTCCCGAAATTACACTTAGTTGAGCCCACAGCAGGCATCAGTTAACCCCCCCCCCCCAGCAACCAGATTAAGCAGACACTGATGGCAACGGTACCCAATTGGGTTCTTACTCAACTCTGCAATGTGAGCCGAGAACTTGGCTGCACCCGGGTGTTGAACCCGGGCCTCAGGGGCAGCAGTCCAGCCTGCAAACCACTGCTCTATCAAGTTCTGACAAGACACTGGCGAAAGACACATGAGAATCATTTGCATTCTTGTCAGATTCCTGGCACATTTTGCAAGAACATGGATCTGTCCCAGTGGCAATCAGCAACAAAATTGCTTTGCTTAACGGCCTACTGAAACATACACCCAACATAGAAACCTTGCATATGTCTCACAATGGAATCTCCTTCATGCCCATGACATGATTCGGTTTGCAACAAGTCCTTTGAGGAAGCAAGTCCAGGTGATTCATCTTCATCCTGTTTGTTGGGTTTATCATCCTGTTTGTTGGGTTTTAGTCCTGTTTTGTAGCAGAAGTAAGTGTGAGACAGAGACAATGGATGTGAGGGTTCTCCTCTCCAGGTGGGAGGAGGGTTAGCTTGGTGGTAGCATACTTGGCTGCAAATCTCTGGGTGCCGGGTTCAAATCCTACTCTTGCCGAGTCACTGTGGCTAATGTGGAATGGCTGGTTCAATCACTTTTGGCTCATTTCCATGTCCTCCTCCGGTGCTAGTAAGCCTATAAAGTTCATAAGTACAGGATGTAACCCTAATCACACATCCATCAATACTCTTTTACATGTAGTCAGTTGCTTAGACAACTATCTATGACTAAGTCAAGTCCTTACCAAACAAGGATTTTTCATTATCACCAAGATCATATGCCTACATTTAAAAGTCTTCATTACGGAAACAAATTCAAAATTTTATGTTGCTTAGGCAGTACATCTCAATATGTTTTCCCAAGCAGATTTTTGCATGTGCCACAACTTCCATTGCACTAGCCTGCTTACGCTTGCACTCACTAGCTTGTCTGTTTTCCTTTTTACTCCTTTGTTACCAAAATAGATAAATTAAAAATAACTCATTCAAAATATATATACTACATTGCAGAACCTCCGCCAAAAATGTCAGAAGCTTGTAGGTGATAAATATGGTGCTTAACTTTGTTATGTCAGGTTCAGGTCATCTGTCTTGCACTTCCCTTCGTCAATTTTACAGCCCATAAATATAACGAGACAACAGGTGAAAGGCAAGTGTCAGAGATTACAGAGAAAGACCAAGGGGTGAGAAATGTGTCAGTAGATTGGTCAAGTATGAAAATATAAACAAATAAATGAAAACTAAGATTGCAGTACCATGATTTGGTACATTAGACACAACCTGAACAGAACATTATTGCCACTTTTCATATGAAAACTTTTTAGCCATTTAAAAAATCTGGAAATGGAAATTCTACCTCATACACACTAAGTAATTACTGTTAGATTAAGACATCTTAACCTTTTGCAGAATATTATGAATAAATAATATTTTGAAGAAAATATGAAGCAATGCAGGGATACAAATTCTGAAACAATGCTCACACCGGAATGCTCAAGCAGCCCAACCAATGCCAAAATGATGCCAGGACCCCCCCCCCCCCCTGTCACTTCAGTAGAGCCTTCAGTGAATTCATCAGACACACGCCAGAAGGAGGCCAGTGAACAGACCTTCACACATATTCAAATGAGGCTAGTTTTCGCTGATTCATGGACTTTCGTAAGACGTGAAGACTTGCGAGTGGTTGTGGTAGATGAAATCTACACTACTAATTCGAAACAAATTAAAAATTTAATTTGTGTTGCTTTTGATAAAGAGTATCATTCTTGATTTTTATTTCTTTCATTGAAATCAGCTAAAAGATTCCTTGAACAGGAGTGACACATTGATCGAACTGTCAAGGAGTCCGATCTTCCGCTGGATTTGTGACTTGTTCATTGCAACTGCAACTTGCTTAAAATGTTGTGCTGCTTGTGCAGAGTCATCTCATGAAAAGTGCCACAATCTTCCTTTTTGGCTTGAACTTGTGATCACAACACAACAGCAAATATGGTAATGAATGCATAATTTATTGCTAATCAACTGTTACATGAATAGCTTGTATTCTACCCCATACATAATTCTTCACATCAAAATGTCATACTTCCTGATCGTTTCTTGGATTAAGCAAAAGCCTAATAATGGAAGCATATAATGTGTGTTACTAATGAAAAAAAATATGAGCCTGTTAATCTTAACATTGTGTGCATATAAATTTCAAGAGAAGACTCAAAGGTGCGCTGTCATTTTCTTGAAACCTTTTTTTAAAAAATCTACTTAGTGCGTGTTTTTGTTCATAATCCTTTATGTTCGTTGTCACATGTAGATTAATACTTAAATTTACTTTGCAAAACAAAATTAATAATATTAGTTCTTACATTTCTTCTTAATAAAACTAAAGCTTTACTCAATGTGCTCCCTCATAATTTTCAATTTGTTATTGCTTAATCTTCATAGGCTGCAACATTGCAATGTCATAATGCCATTAGGGAATGGGGAAATTAAATGAAGAAACATATAAATGATGGTTGCTTACATTATCCATTTTCATTATTTCTTTAATCATTGGCATTGTTTCCATTTACACCTTTCTTTTCTGTCCTAATTATCCCCCACATATAGCATGGGACATTTTACTTTTAGTCTCCATTTCATGAACTGTCATGGTATCCATCAAAATTTAATATCTCAAACACCACACCATGCACAATATTCATAATTTCCACAAGTACTCCCAACTACCTTAACTAGTCAAATCGATATTTAAATCATGTGAATGTGATAAGCAGTATTGTTTCCCAGTCATGCTTGTAAGTAAGGTTGCTATGGCTCGGACTGCAGCCATTTTAAAATTTGTCAACCCAAAGCCACTCATAGGTGTCACCACATGCATACATGTCTGCACAATTGCGCCCCTGGTGGTCATGTGTGGCATTACACATTCATTGAAACACCATGGTAGGTTAGTGCTGTGATGGGTTAAGGGAGGCTGCTCTTGTTGCTTAATATTTCCCTTTTTCCCCAAGACTAAATGTGAATAAATCAAACAGTGCTTTATCTTTGGCCTACTTTAAATTAAAATTGTCAAACTTTCCATCTTAAAATTTAATGACATGTACAGAAATGCCCCAGTCATATATATGTTCATAATCACAGGTTTACAAATGTGTCCACATGCAAATATTGAAAAATATGTATAGGTTATTCACCTAGGGAGAGGCAATATGTGATTTATCCAGCGAGGGCGTTAGCCCGAGCTGTGATAAACACATATTGCCGATCCCGCGGTGAATAACCGATACATATAAGACAAAACAGAAACTTTTCATTTGTTGCTGTGGGTTTTCCACAGCTTCACTTATTATTCTCCCATGGGAGGATAACTGGACAACAAAGAATAATCGGTTTTATTGCAGTGAAATACAGGCTCATGATTGGCTGACAGAGGTGTCGAATGGTATAAATACCTTTAATGTCTCATCAAAGAAGTGAAGTTATTGAAATGGTTAGGCAATTCAGTAAGTTGTGTATACATATCAAGCAAAACGCATCAGTTCTATAGGCCGATATATTGATATATTGTCGCATTTGTCTTATGGTTTTCTGCATTAAGATTTGTAACAAACCCGTGACAGATCTGAACAAAAAAAACAGTATTGTGAAAAAATGAGATAGAAACCAGTTTTCAAAAGGTTCATTCATCTAAGTCACAATTTTTCTATTATGCGGAATATCCGTAATTAGATATGATATGACTCCTCTATCTTGCATATACTAGCAGTAGAGCATCAATGATAGGCAGTCAGGGAAGCAAGGTCTAGACCATAAAAACAAGATATATCTCCGCCATGGTTTATTGATTGCTCTGTTATGTAAAGGAGAACTATCATTATTCCATGGGGATAATATGCCTCCACATCACCCTGATATATCACGAATGTGATAATAAATATCATAAAAATGATTAATTGATATCATAATGTCTTTAAATTGTGTTTGCACCAACAAGTAGTCAGTAGTGGTCTACTCAAAACAGGGTTGCTTACAAACCTCTCAATTGCGTTGTCCAGTTCAAATAGACTGTTTCTAACTTTTCCTATTTTACAATATAGTTTATACGCAAGAGTCAAAAAGTGGTTTACATTATGACCAAGCAGCAGACTTTAGCAGACAAATACTATCACACCTGTGACAGGGTATTTCGAGTGAAGATCTCTTGTAATTTTGTGGTAATACCTCATGGAACTGGATTCTTTTTCCTTGATTGGTTAATTAAAGATTGATTGACAACTGGGCCGTTCAAGGTTCAGAGAAAACGCACTGAATGTGAAAGAAAATTCAAGTTGGTCAAGCTTGCAGTCACGCTATCCTTTATGAGATACTTTGATAATGCACATGCTAATGTACTACAGTGGCTACAAAATTCAGCAGCCAGGTTAATAGTGGGAGCATCTCGACGAAACAACATTTCAGGGATACTTAAAAAGCTCCATTTGTCGCCATGCCTATCAAATATCTCATCAAATACAAATTGTGCCTGCTTGCCTATAAATGTAAGAATGGAAGTGCACCTGGTTACTTGAGGGAACTTTTCATACAACAAGAACGGCTGAGGACTGCAGATACCAAGAATGCAAACAAAGACATATGGCACAAGGTCTATAAAATACGCTGGTCCAAAGCCATGTTATGACATGCCATACTTTCAAATCAAGACAAAAAACTTACACCATCAATTTTTCTTATTGTATATTTGTAAGCACCGCTGAGTATAATAATAAAATAACAATAATGATATTTATGTTTGCCTGACTGAAGTAGAATGCATATTACTTAATAAAGATACACATTTTAGGTAGAAACCTGGTTTACGAAGTCAATGGTTATTCATCTATAGAGAAACATGCCTGCACCTTGGTTGGTCACATATTCTTGTTTTGGTGTAATTTAGCTTGTCAATATTGAATAAACCGTTTCAAATCAGAGCTACTAAGGAATAGTGAAAACCTTTTCTTCAAAGGAAATATAGAATATCTGTACATCAACAGATGTACGAGAAGTCTTTATTTGCCTCACCATCCCGTGTGTTAGCATTGCAATCTGGCCTTACTCCATACCAAATGATCGTTTGATCGATAGAGACTGACACCACCATTTTTGGCGCTTTTGATACTTGATCATGGCACTTATGGTGAACTCGCAACAGGCTGACGAGTTAATCAATGCGTAGAGCAGCATAATGACATAGCCCAGCTAGACTTGGTTGTTGTGTATACAGGGATTTCATCTACTTTGCAAAGAAAACTGGTCATCATCCACATTGAAGATTGACACGCAACTTGTAACATGCAGCAGTTTAAAGAACGATAAGTTTTGGGGCCAATATATCAGGATAAAACTTCTTTGCACATAAACTGCTGTCAATCAATATTTTTGTTTACATTAAATTTTCTCAATATGAGTCAATCAGATGATGCTGAAATGCTATGTAGCAAGTGAATCCAGTAAGATTTCCAAAAAGTGTATTCAACTGAAAGTACCTCCCGAAAATGAACTCAGAAACTTGTTTATTTACTCATGATCAAACAAATAGAAGAAAATATACAATAAAGTAATAATAATGATTAATCATAACAAGTAAAGCACTAAAAAATATCAAAACAAGAAAAAATTATAGAGCAGCGAAAGAGGAGACAACTAAAAGCGAGGCTATAATGTTGATGACCATAGAAAGGAGCTTCCTGAAGACTGGAGTGTCGCTACTAGGAAGCAAATATTTCAGTACATGCGATCAGGTTCTTACACCAATAGCATTTGAAATAGTACTGCAGCTTCACTGACATTCCAAGCACAGTCCCAGCATATTTTCTGAGACCATTGGCTCAATGGCTCATGTCCCAAAAGTAATTAACAGTGGAATTGCTCGGCTGAAATACCTACTTAGACATTCACACAGACAGCACAACATAGAAATGTCAACTTTATCTCTCAATGGTGTCTCATTCACTCCCCTGACATCGTATCGCTTGCTACAAATCCCGCATGGAACTAAGCCCCCGCAGAAATTGATGGAAATTTGAGTTTTGTGTGTTAAGGAGATGGAATACTGGAGAGTGTGGTCAGCTTCTACAATCTACATCTGCATACAATACATGGTTAATTCAATGCCAATCAAAATTTGGCCACATTGCTAGTAGGGATGATGCTTTTTATGTGTAACTTTAAAATAATATCACGTGTTCCTAATGATACCATATCTTCATGACAATATTGCTGTATATACACAGTACCAAATTTGAAAGTGATGATGTCAAGTGATATCAATTATGATATTTATCACCACCCCGAAAGAACAGCAAACGCAAAATAGGTATTTATAAAGCTAAGGTGTTTATGCCGGCAGTTACGTCTAGACAGGAATAATGGCAAACAGTTTAATCTTGCATGGCAGAGTCAGTCTCTTTTAAATCAATAATTAATTTTGTGAAAATGATGAATCTTTCAGAATATTATTTCTAAAAAGACAAGATGAGGTAACATATGATAAACCTTTATTTCACATTGGTGGTGACAATAAAACAAGTGCAGACACAAGCTTGACACTTTAACACAAAAATAATACAAGAAGAGCAAAAATCCAGAGAGAAACTTTCTGTGCATGCAGAGTTTCAGGCTGTTTGTTTGTGTTTCAGAACTTTCAGAAACATTTGACAATTTGCATGTAGCATATTGAAGGCCAAAGTTTGTTGCACGCTAAGTAGTCACTAACACATCAAAGTAAATTTGGACAATATTCAATAGCAAATTATGGTGTGCCACTGCAACTTCAAAACTATATCAAAGCAAAGATTTCTCTCATCTTTATAGGCAAAGGCATATAGCATAAGTAATTTTATGTCTGAAAAGCACTTGAGTTGAAGATGAAAGCTTGATGTTAGAAGTGAATTGACAAATGTGGAAGAAAATAGAGAATTTAGCTACATAAAATGAACATAAATGTCCTCTATCTCGTCAGCCTTTTCCAGCTTGCATACATCTACACAATTGAATGGGAGAAAGAATCTTAAAATCATCTCCTAAACTCACATATTATGAAAGGATAGCGACAACTGATCCCTTACAGTTAATACAATTTTATGATTTCAACACACATGGACTTGTTATATTCAATACATGTTCTTCTATATGGAAATTTGCAATAATAATCATCAAGGCTGAATAAAATTCACTGATGGTACTTATTCCAATTATGATAAGTCACTACCGCCTAGGTGTTTGTTTGGCATCTGACAAAGAAACTGGCTTTAGATTGAGAAAAAACATTGTTATTTTCGACACATTCCTGGCACATTTTGCAAGTAGGCCTACATTGATCTGTCCCAGTGGTAATCAGCAACTAAATTGCTTGGTTTAACCACCTACTCAGACATTCACGCAGCACAGAATCTTCACCTTATCTCTCAATGGAAACCCCTAAACATCCCTAACATGATTTGGTTTGCAGCACGTCCCATGTGGAACTAAGCCCCTGGAGAAATTTATTGTAAGATTGTGCATATGTGTAACAACTGCATAACACCATGAAAACAATTGGAATTTATAGAGTTATCCAGACAAAGCCAACTCCCCCAAATCTGAAACATCTAGATTTTGGAGTTGCTCTCAAATTTAGATTAGACAAAGTTGTTACTGCTAAATATGAAGTCCTACTAATTGTAATACACTGTAAAATCGGAGGCACTGATTCAGCTCAATTGATTGAGTGAGATGGTTGCACAAGTTGATTGAGCTAACATAGATTCATGTTTTAAGCTGAGATAACCCAAAATACCGAGCTGAGATAGCTCAAAATACTAAGCTATGTTGACTAAGGTATTCAAGCTGAGAAAACTCAAAACAATGAGCGGTGTTGACTTACAGCTCAAAATATTGAGTTTTGTTAATTGACTTATTGATCCAAGCTGACACAAGTCAAAATTTTGAGCTGTGTTGACTTATTTTTAGTTGTTTTTCATTATATTTGTGTGACCTGTCTTATAAAGTTATTTATGAATATGGGCTGTAATCCCGAAATATTGTTTGATCTCTCAAGGGGATCCACCTGATCCAGTATGCTTCATTTCAGCACATCATGGACAGGCCCAAGATGCATTCAACAAAGACCATTGCATCACAAGGAGATTTAAAAATTAATTTATTGTGAATAAATCCCAATGGCCTGTGGCTCATCTCAGTTGGTATACAGTGCTAGAAGCCTATATATGAAGACACTCTCACTTGGAAATGTTGGTTGGCCGGTGTGAAAGCATGCATCTAATTACTCCCACAAATTAATGAAGAGAGATAAAAATAAAAAAGTAACCAGCTAAAGTGGTGAGCTACTCATTTTTTCTCTTGGATAGTGTAATATAAATGTTATTTTTTCTTGTAAGTAAATAATTATTTAAAACTAAATGCAGTCTTATGAGAAGTGCTTGTTATAGATGGCGCTATATGTGGCTTGACTGAGATGTCAAGCTATCTGCAACAACTGAAGCTTTCATGTTTTCACAGCTTAATGTTATGATTCGTTTGGACAACTTACAGGACTGAGCTGTCATACCTTGACAACTTATAGGATTGAGCTATCATAGCTTGAAAATTATTAACATTCTCAGACAGCTCAAATTATTGCATCAACTCAGTTTTCAAATTTTACAGTGTAGTCTTCTTACTTGAAAGAAGAGTTCAAATACCATTTAAAAGGCCTGGACAAAGTCATTTACAACCTCTGCCATAAATGTGCTAGTTGTCCGTCATTGCCCCAAGCTTGTGGGAGATAAGTTTGGTGCTTAACTTTGTTAATATGTCAGGTTTAGGTCATCTGTCTGCCACCTATCAGTGTGAACTTAACTGCCCCAAAAGAAAAATGAGACAACAAGTCAAAGGCACATGTCAGAGAGAGGCCAAGGGATGATAAATTGTCCTGGAACTACATATTCAAGAAGTATTAGCAAATTAATGACAGAAAAGGTTATACTATATTGATTATGTTACATGAGACACAATCTGGCTTGAATGCGTTGTTGCCACTCTTCAGATGATAGCTTTTTACTCTTTTCGCAGAACTCTGTGGAAAAGGAAATTCTATCTAACACACACTAACCTTGTCAATAAACTATTCAATTGATAAAATCCAAGATTATAATGCTATCATAGTTGATGATTTTGATACATTAGACGTCTATAAAGTCAGCCTTGAATCTGTTGTTGTTGCTTAAATGAGATGACAATTTTTTACTCACTTCTGAACTCTGTCAAAACACAAATATATGTGACCCCCTACCTGATATACACTTACCTTAGTTACAGTGAGGCTGAGATATCTTTCCTCCTTGAGAAGAATTTTGCAAATGAATGATAACTAACAGAATCTTCTCACCGGTTCACACGAACATGCTATAGCCAGACGGCATTATATCAAGACTACTTTTAAACTAAAAGGCTTTATGAAAAATGAATTGAAACAAAAGATTTTTTAACAAAGTTAAACATCGAGCTCGTAAACAAATATTATTTGACAAATGTTATTTGCTGAAAACCTACTTTTTTTTCACCTTTAGCTGTCTTCCAAAACATTATTATGCAAATTATCTGCATTGTAATTCATTTTAAATATATCTAAGAGCAAGCAAAATGCATCCAATTGAATTAAGTGAACATCTTGGTTAAGGCCTGAACTTTCACATTAGTTAGTTGTTGTATGAAAAAATTAAGTTTGTATTGGGGTTTAAATCTTTAACCCTACCCCCTCCCCCAACTTTCATACAGTCACCCCTAATGCTATCTTCAATGTACAGTACTTCACATTTATTAATGTGTAGCCATTCGAAGGACAAAGCCTCAAAAATACCAATCAACTCTTGTGACACTCATATCAACAAAGGTCAAATTGAAGGTCAAATTGAAAGTCAAGTCATGCTATGTTTGGAAAAGGTTACTTCCCTTGAGGAAGACCTGACAACACAAATATAATCTGACACAACTGGGCTGTCTGGACCAGCAGACCAACACATCCATCACTTGTTGACATCGAAAATGGCCTGTGGCTGACGGATCCAGAAGTATTCTACATCGTTGACCATTTTCACTCTGCAGATCTTGAATAGTCACCCGATTATCAATTGTCACTGATCAATGGAAATAGCTTTGTGATAATTTTGGTTGTTTTTGAAAAATTAGCATCAGTGGGGTAAACATTCTCAGGAAACACTAGAAAGCAGTAAAGCATTTACAAAAACATGAATTTCGTAAAGTCAGAGTTATATCTTTACTTTTTGTTTGATTGAAGCATTTGCAATTCTTAAACTGACAGGGGCTGATTGGCTGCATTTCGGGCCAGTGGCAAAATAAGTCTAGAGGCCCCAGTGTTCCTACCGTTGGCGTTATTTCAAAAGAGAAAAGTAAACTAAAGCATAATATGGTCTGGTATATTGAGTCATTAGGATGGGGCGTATGTAACAGGCTTCTGTCCTATTCAGATGATATTCAGATGATATTCTTTTATTACAATATCATAAATCTCATGGTAAAGTTTCGCTTTTCAGTTTCTTTCTTGATATATACATTTTTTTTACATCTTGAGTGGGCTCCCATCAGCAGATTGGCCCGTGGCAGCTGCCACTCTGCCACATAAGCCCGTGCCCCCATGTAAACCGGCCAGAAAACTTAGCTAAGCTCGTACTTCTCAAAACCCCTGAGCCATTCGGCATTAAAAAAAAATTACCTGTAAGAAGAAATTTGTTGCATCAAGGCTTTATTTCAAATTCAAAACTTCACCTTGAAAAAGTCTTTATCCCCGCTAAATGGGTGACTAAAAATAGCACAAACTTATGACCTATATGCTTGGCATTGCTTTAAAACAAAATGTAGCCCCTATCAAATATTCCCCAAGCCCGCGATCTGATTAATGTACATGAGACTTTATTTTCTGTCTGAGGTCACAGAGTCACCCATAGTGTCTGACCTCACCTCAGGCAGAGAATAATGAGATTGCTCTCTGCTTATCCTCATTGTTCATGGTGAAGGGATATTAACTTTAAAAATTGGTCGTAGTTTAAGAGAGCCTATAGTGTGCTGTGTATTCTATTTCAGTTGTGTATTGTGCTTTGAATTCATAGCATCACAAAATGTTTTGGCGTAATGCCTTATATAGTGTGTTTGGTTGAATTTTATTGTCTTGCACTGTATTTAAATTGTGTCCTGCATTTTGTTGTTCATGAGCTGTTGAATTATTCTTTGTGTTGTGTCATGTATGTAGAGTTTTGTTTGTGTTTTTATGGTTGATACTCAAAAGGCGATATATATTCCATTGCCATTTTGAAAACGTGTCTTTACTCTATCTAAATTAGGACATTCTTCACATTTATGAAGTCACCAATAACTTCTATGGTTGATAAAATATGCAAATACATATAGCAGACATTTATACAATGGCCAGTTTGAAAACAATTACTTACCTTGTAGTGTAAAAGTTGAAAACTTTTACATATTGCTACGCCGAAAAAACTTCTCCTTTTTTTTTAGCAAGTCATTGATCACTTTGGCAACAATGTCAAGCAAAGAGTTCAACGTTTAAGATAAGGTCAACTTCCTTTAGGACAAACAGAAGCCAGACCCATTTGGCGTCCAAGACCACCTTTTGGCAATCCCCTACATCACAAGTTGACATTGATAATAGCTTGTGGAAATTGCTCTCCGAGCTGCCCTACATAGTGTGTATATGCCTTGGTCAAGTCTTGTGAAGTGGTTAGTTGCTTGAGGGAGACCGTTGAATTATATCTGATACTGCCTTTTTGCACTGAAATGAGAAATATGCTGCCCGTCGTGTGATATGGGCAATACTAGAAGCCAAATTGTACAGTACAACCCAAAATAAAGTAAGAAATGTTTCTGTCAGAAGTCCTCTGTTTACCTATTTTGTCCTCTTTTCTCCTCTCCACCCCAAATCTCCTCATAACTCCCTTTGACTCCTTACAACAACCTTAGCCCACATTAAGAACTCTATTTAGACAGCTACCAATGTAACTGCAATTAGCAGAGGTGCAAAATATCAAGTAAATCAAACACAATGGGGGTGATGGAGTTTAAATTGGTGTTGTTTAAATATGATTTTAATGCAATTTTAAAAGGTAATTTCAAGTAGGTAAAAGTAGGAAGTGATTCAGAGGTAGTCAAAAGGTGTGAAAGGGTAAAGTAGTGGTTGTTTCTTCATATCTGCTGGGGTAATTGTACTTTATTTTGGGATGTACTGTAGCTGAAGCTGACGTATCTGACCTATGCTTGAAACAGGAAGATGGTCAGGAAGATGGTCAAGGACACCGCGGGAGCTCAGGCTGTGCCAGGGTGGTGTCGTTCAGACAGAACTACATGCATTTTGTCAGTTTACGCTGACTCAACATATCAGAGACACTTTCTCAAATGTGGACTTCAGTTGTTTAAATTTCCCCATGTGTAATTTGGACTGTAGAGCGAAGAGCAGATACTGCTATGATGTGACAAATTTCTTCAGAAACTATGGACACTAATTTTGTGATTTTTTGTTAATATTTTTATATCTACCAGATGTTTGTGGATGTAAATTTTATCTTGTGTAAGCAATAAATGTTCTACTACTACTATGGTACGATATGATACGATACGATGCTATACGATACGATACGATATACTGTGCTATAGAAAACTCCGGTGAGCAATAAACAGAGCAGTCTCCACTTGAAGTGACATTGAGTCATTCACTTTCCAAGACACTTCTCATGCTCCTCCAGGCTCATATTGCTTTTACAGTTGTTTGCGCATAGTCTCATATTATCGCATCAGCATTTTGAAAGATTTGAGAAACTTTTATCTTTTCTTTTTTATGGCAAACAGGGACAAAACCACAATTTCATCATTTGATAGTTGCTGATATCACAGTATAAATCAGAGACTATCCTGAAAATGATCTTTTCAATTCTGCAGAGATTTGATTTTTCACCCCCTTTCCGTTTCATGGATAATAATGGTGATTGAAAGAAAGGAGTGAAATACACGAAATAACGTGATATCAAATAATGTCTCATAACCTGAAATTCAGAAATATTCTGTGTCTGTTTCTGTAAAATTATATATTAACTTTTGCTACTTGAGCCCTTTATTGATTGCTCAGAACTTTAGTTAATGTTGCAGGAAGCTTGCCCATAAGCACTATTTGTCAAGATGATGTATTCCCTGAATAATTTGATAAGTCCACCAACAGCTTCATTTTTATAACTTTATGATCTTCCAAACTTTATATGCTAATGTTATATTGATATTGATTGAATGGATAAAGTTCGATGAGCTTTTTCGGCAAAGACGGAACTTACTGACTGCATTTACATAACCCATTAACTTTGGCAAATTAAACCTTCCAGATATGCTGACTTAATGGATTTTCCAAGTTAGTATTGACATCAAAACCAATGACAAGTTGTACGTTTGGGAGCCAGATGGAGAAAACGACTGGAACATTTTAGCAATTGTATTTTATTTTTACAGGCAATAATGCCCCAATCTGCAACAGCAGCACTTGACAGCTGCCACAAAGGGAGCATTATATTTTACAATATAAAATTCATAATCTTGAGCTATTTCTTTCACCTTTAGGATTGAGGAATCTGGGTGGCCCACGACTGCCAAATTTGTACAGGGTACTTACATTGTCAAGAAGGGGAGACACCGAGACAGAGCTACTTTTCGTGGTTCAAGGGGCCCTAAACTTGTTGTTTCCACACTTTTCCATCAGTTTCAATCATTCAGCAGTCCTGCATACAGCGAGCGTCATGGAGACGCTCTGTTATGTGTGATGACGTCATGGTCATGTGATCACTGCAGTAGCATCGCGGTCCCCAAGTGCAGAAAATAATAATAGTGTTTTGGCTAATAAAACCTATTTTAGTTGCAATTTTGTCTCCCAAACTACTATATGTGTAGGAATTACTTATACACTGACTTATTCTATTTATATTACCGTGTTAAGGTTGCTTTCTTGCACAACAAGATAAACACTGATTTTCTACTACATATGATAAGAATGTGAAAAGTTTTGATATTTCTCTGTGAGTCAGTTGCAACAGTGAGCAATGCAGCAACTCTATGAATTGAGCATCGAACTTTAGGGTTAGAAAAACATATTTGAAAAGAGATTTTTAAGGTTTCTCGGTTGAAATGAATGCTTTCAAAGACAAGATCACAATTTAGATGATTATTTGATTTAAGCAGCTTTTTCTAAGCTCATCTTTTGTATGTTGTGACTAGTAATATTTTCAGTACTCTTATGTTGTGCAGCCTGGGAAGAGACTTCACTTCACAAGAGACCATTCTTTGATCATACGGAGAATCATTATGGTCCAATATTATAGAGTAGCTTGGGACATGCAGCGCCCCTTAACTTCCAGGTAAAAAAAATGCCTTCAATTTTGAATATTATCATCATAGGAGTTACAGTAATTTTTTGTAAAATGCCCTTCTTACCCCACCAATTAAGCTGGCAAGAAGCCCCCTTATTTTAATCCTATGCCAATTTTTGTCCAGCACATTCACCTCAAAAGTTGTTTCTCAGGGTTCTTCCTTCCTTTGTAATACTTTCTATTTACTTTTTCTGAATTTTAGAATTTTTTATTTTTATTTTTCCACCGGGTTAATTGCTATTAATAAGTAAATGCACCAAAATGTCATTTGAACATAACCCTGGGGGGGGGGGGGCTCTCAAATAACCTGGGCTTCTTGACCGGACGCACTCGCACAAGACCCTAAAATTAACATTTGACCTTGTTTCGTTCTCACACTGAAAAGATTTATCTTATACTTTAATATACATTTATCTTTCTATTGCAATGTTTTTTACTCCTCACTTACAGTAAAATGAGATCCCTTTGACAATGATCCTTCTTCAAACCATTTTAGCTGGAATGGCTATTCAGGTCCCAATACAATCCATGACAGATACAGGCAGCCCTTGAAATGTCTTTGTCCACTTCCAATTGCAGGAGTGGATTTATATTAGGGCAGAAATAAGAGCAGAATCAAAGAAAGAAGGGAGACGAAATGTTTTTTGATTTTTGGTTGTTGATACTTTTTATCTACTTTATTGCTTTCAGAAACATTCCTGGCAGATCTTTTCATCTCAAACCACATTAGGATAGGAGGCAGACAATTGAAACTGCTGTCCAATTGACCAATCAGTGGTAAGAATAAAACCCTGCATGTCACTGTAAAATTTGAAAACTGTGTTGAAGCAATAATTTGAGCTGTCTGAGAATGTTAATGATTTTCAAGCTATGGTAGCTCAATCCTGTGAGTTGTCAAGGTATGATAGCTCAATACTGTAAGTTGTCCTAACGAATCATAACATTAAGCTGTGAAAACATGAAAGCTTCAGTTGTTGCAGATAGCTTGACATCTCAGCCATGCCACATATAGCGCCATCTATAACAAGCACTTCTCATAGCACTGCATTAAGTTTTAAATAATTATTTACTTAAAAGAAAAAAGAACATTTATATTACACTACCTGAAAATTGAGTAGCACACCACTTGAGCTGGTCACTTTGTTATATATATATATCTCTCTTAGATTAATTTGTGGGAGTAATTAGATCCATGCTTTCACACACGCCAGCCAACATTTCCAAGTCAGAGTGTGTTCAAATATAGGCTTCTAGCACTGTATACCGACTCAGATGAGCCACAGGCCATTGGGATTTATTTCCAAGAAATTAATCTTTTAATCTCCTTGTGATGCAATGGTCTGTGTTGTATGCATCTTGGGCCTGTCCATGATGTGCTAAAATGAAGCACACTCTTGAGATATCTAACAATATTTTGGGATTACAGCCCACATTCATAAATAACTTTATAGCACTAAAAATAAGTCAACACAGCTCAAAATGTTGATTTGTGTCAGCTTGGATCAATAAGTCAACAAAACTCAATAGTTTGAACTGTAAGTCGACACAGCTCATTGTTTTGAGTTTTCTCAGCTTGAATACCTTAGTCAACACAGCTTAGTATTTTGAGCTATCTCAGCTCGGTATTTTGAGTTATCTCAGCTTAAAACATTAATCTATGTTAGCTCAATCAACTTGTGCAACCATCTCACTCAATCATTTGAGCTGAAACAGTGCCTCCAATTTTACAGTGGTACCAATGTCCTCCTTGGCCAAACGGTTAAGAGTGCTGTTTTGGGCTACTCCTAGCAGTTATAGCCAGTGTTCTACCCTGGAGCAACTGGAAGCCCCTAAGCATCTCTGAAGGAATAGGATATTTACCAGACTCCAAGTTTTCTCATCACATTATTCGGCAACACCAACAATAAATGCGAATGCGTCTTAGACAAAGAATGTTGAAGAATGTCTGGCTGATCCAGGACATACTTCCATAACACAAGTCAAGTCACTAAAAAGAGAAGATGAATTAATTTTATATTAATGTGATATATACACTTTCTATTTCTTCAATGTTTTTATCCAGTGAATTCCTATAAAATTTGTTTTTCTTTTTTTTTTCGATGTTTTTATCCAGTGACTTGCTATAAAATTTTACGTTTTTTTCTCTTTTTATCCAGTGAATTCCTATAAAATGTGACTCATCCCTTTATCTGAAATGCCCGCTGTACCTTCTCTAGTATTGATTCGATTTGCCGTATCGATGGTTCTTCACACTCTGATACTTCTCCTAACAACTATTGGCAGCTGTTGATGGATGGATGAGTGGGGCTTTACGTCCTGTATTTATGCACTTGGTAAGCTAATTAGGACAGGAGGAGGACACGGCAATGAGGTGAATGATGATAGAAACAGCTGTCCAACATAGGCCCAGGTGACCCGGCAAGAGCGGGATTCGAACCCTGGACCCAGCGATCGGCATTCTAGCACGCTACCACTAGACCAACCCTCCCCCCTTGGCAGCTCTTTTGGTGAGATTTAAAGGAATGGCAGTGAATATATGGCGTATAAGATCTTCTTAGCGGTCGCTTAAGAGATCTTGGTTTAGGAAATCGTTGTCAGTTCAAAAATTATATTTCCCTTTTCTGTCTTTTTCTATGGCTTTTCTTTGTCTGAAATGTCAGTCATACTTCCTTCAATATTGATTCCTTTTGCCTCAGAAGGTTCTTCACCCTCTGATACTTTCCTTGACAGCTATTGGCAGCTGCTTCTGTAAGCTCCGATTTCCTTTCTTGGAACATTGTTGATTTATGACAGGTTAAAAAGGGCAAGGCCATATATTGGAGGAAGATATAAACAGAGTAAGTTTTAAGGGAATGTCAGGAGTGAGATCTCACTGCTGACATTCCCGTAAAACTTGCCAATTCGAATAATGGAATTGAAAAATATTAGTGTGATTAATTCAGAGGTATCTTTTTTCTTGATAAATATTGCATTGACAAAAATCACTTTTGATACATCTGAATTAATCACACTAATATTTTTCCATTCCATCCTTCAAATTGGAAACAACAGTTTACAATAAGCTACAGCAAAATCCAGTGTTGACAGCTTGAAGTAATCCCTAGTTGCCAGCTAATATTCTCTGTAGGAATACCTTAATGCACAAACGTCCCACTGATTATTAAAATTTAATAATCTCTTTGATGACAATGTAAAAGCATACTTATAACAGGGACTCTTGAAACTTTCAATGCTGTATCTGGCTCTTATCTCAGTACACTGTAAAATATGAATTTTGAGTTAGCTTAACTGATTGAGTGAGATGGTTGCACAATTCCTTTGAGCCAAGATAGCTTGTTGTTTGTAAGTTATAACAGCATAAGGATTATCATAACATAAAACGACAAGCTATCATGGCTCAAACAAATTGTGCAACCATCTCACTCAATCATTTGAGCTAACTCAAAATTTCAAATTTTACAATGTAGGCCTACCATATTACTAACACTGAACAACAACCAAGTCATGCCACATATGTTCATGATGTCTCATCTGAGTGTCTGAAACCTCAAAGTGGCAGAATAATACCAAAGTCCAAAGGTCTGTAAAGTCACAATGCATGAAAATCATGTTCAGCATCATTTTACACACAGAATTGAAGTGAAACTGCACAGTGCACAGCATACTTATAGAAGGATTGAATTTCAGTGAAGTTCAACTTTGATATGAATGAGTGGAGCAGAAAGAGCTCACACCCTATCGGATCTCTTGAATTTAGAGACCTTTGAGAATGAGAATATCTGCTTGAAGACATATATAATGACATAATGTCATTCACATTGTAGTAGTCAGTGGTGTAGATTTTTCATTTTTGTAGGGGGGGATGATTTCGGGGATCGCAAACTTCGCGCGTGACCCAACGGGCCGAAAGTCGCGCAGCGGTAGATTTCGAGGGCCACTCTTGGGCCAAAAAGCCAATATATTACAGATTATCAAAGGTTAGTTTTGAGACTTTTTTTTCCCACACAACATGCAACTGGCATCATGGAAAATTGCTATATATGACAGATAATAGTCAACACCAAGTAGTAATAATTTGAAATTCTAGGGGGGGGGATAATCATAATATGATCATCCCCGCCCCCCAGGTTCATCCTAGGGGGGGATGCATCCCCCGCATCCCCCCCCCAGGATCTACGCACCTGGTAGTTGTAGTATAGAGTGTCAGACACTTTATCATCGAAGTTCATGGCTATATAATGTGGTCATAGGCGTATGGGACGAGATCTAAATTTAATACCATTTCGAATGAAATAGCCTGGAAACACTAATTTTGAATAATTTTTGCCTAATCATCTGCCAAAATTTTTTTAGCCTTTTTGCCCAAATCTTACTGTTTCCCAAACTTTTGGGGGGGCGACCGCCCCCCCTGCCCCCCCTCCCATACGCCTATGACTGTGGTCCCTCATTATAAGACCGCCACTTCTGCGGTCATGAAGTGGTCTCTCATGGGGGTGCGGTCTCCCGTCATGGTGCAAAATGCACTAAAAATACTGCTTAGTGCAGAGGAAGGCGGTCGCATAAGTTAGGTTGGTCTTAAAACAGGCGGTCTTAGTTTCACAAACCAGGTACCAATGTATAGTGAAGGCATGACTCCTTGCGAGTGCTCTATCTTTGACAAATCCCTCATGGATATAAAATTCCTCTGCTCTGAATAATCTGATGGATATCCTGTTCATAAAATGATTCATATTTGTGAGATGCGAATTTTTACACAGTTTCTTTCCTATATTAAGAACAATTTAACAAGCTTTATGAAAAAACCCATTCTGTAAATAAGTGAAAATAAATAAAATTAACCTAAAATAATTGATAAAGTATAACAAAAATCATATCATACAATTTCTTACCTTCAATCAAGTCATCAACAAAGAAAGGTAAATCCTTTTGATCCTTCCAGTATCTGTGGAATTCGCATCTGAAATGACAGAAAATCATGACTTAAATCTATGGCTGCTTAAAGTTAGTAAGTCTGCATATTTGATAGGCTGTCTATGGATAGAATTCAGTCATATTTAAAGCATTTCAGTTGAAAAAAGTACCTAATTTCTACTCTAATGGCAATATGTGAAGTCTATTCCGTTGAAAAATTTAAGCAAATAGTTTCCATGCCATGAAAAAACCCCGTTTTGTTTACAGTTTCAGCAATATAGGGCTCTCCTTAAGTAATTTAAGGCTTCGCAATCAATTCAACTCATTCATTTACGGGAAACACGCAATTCTGTGTACTTAAAATCTAGCAATTTATGATCTATAACTAAAAGTTGAATTTTACACAAACCGGCGGGCTTACTGTGTTTAATAAAATGATGACTCAGAAATTGTGTATCTGGGCTTAACATTTACTTTGAAAATGTATTTATTTCAAGTAAAAATGTTGTAATATAATTATTTCTATTGAACATGAAACTTCCTGTTTTTCTAAGTCATGCAATTTATAGTTTTAAGAAATCTGCAGGTCCACACGAACAGAATGAATGAATTAGATAATATCCTCACACAAATGCAACTTTCCACTTCAGAATTTGCATTCGCCCTAAGATGAGGAAATGATAGAAGATTATGAAACATTTGATTAATGCCAATTCATCCTAATGGAATGTGGTATTCAATATTTGATCTTTGCTCATTTGATTAACGCTGTGCATGATTGAGCGCACAGGCCTGACAAATGAGGCTTAAATGTCTTGCCAATTGAATGCTATTGCGACACATTGCTAAGGAACTTCGATGTTTGCGCATTCCCCTCATCACTTAAACACATGAATAAACCTCTAGCTGTTTAGTGCTTCTTTGAGGAAGTGATTATCAATCCAAGCATTCAAGGCTAAGGAAACTTCAATTTTTGCAAAAAGATAAAATTTATGGACAAGCACACTGAATCAAGGTCAAGGCAAATAGCATTTTTTAGAACTAAGATGTTGACTGAGAAGCATTTGAATTGCTCTGGTGCCTTGATCTACCCATCCCTGGCAAATTCATCGAATTGCAAGCATTCCTTATATAAACACACATACGTTTGAGCTGTGGTGGCGTTGTCTGTGAGGAATTCTAACACCACTGTATATTGTACCCCTCAGGTCCGAAACAATATAGTTGAATCTCTAAGGAAAACAGTTACTATTCAACAAACAGTTACTATTCGACAAAATCTTAAACAAAACTATATTAAGTTTTTATAGAATTGAATTATGTGGTACAACCAGTAAACTTATTTCAAAAACACAAACAATACGTTTTTTTTTTTTTTTAAAGCAACGCTCATGCAACACTGGATTACATGGCTTTACATGCATGCAACATTCTAAATTTTCATCCTGTACCCAATTAAATTAATAGCTAGAGGATCCTTTTCATATCTGGCACTGTGGAACTTTGCTCTAACATGCTATAATCTCTTTTGATCTATGTTTACAGTTGGTAATGTTGGCAGGTGCATGCCTCTTGAACAAATGTTGTAAACTCAAATTCCCTACACTCTAAAAAATTTCAGACAAAATTGGTTTTTTAGATTCAAAATGGTTTTTTGAAAAACCAAATTTCAATGCAAAAAACCAATATGGATTTTAGAGAGTACTGTAACAAAATGTTTCTTTTTGACAAAAACATAAAAACAGGACATTCAAAATCATAAAAGATAAATTAGAGGGTCATATTTTTAGATGAACTGAAACATCAATTGCGTTACCATTACAGTTGTCACCGTAATGTAGAATTCTTATATTGGGATCACAATAATGTTAACAGTAAGTTTATGTGACACATGGCACTGACAGTGTGATAAAGCAGGGATCATGTTTTACATAACGACACCTTTTGACATTGTTGATGCTGATTAACTGTTGCAAATAATAAACAGCTGAACTAAATAGTGAAGATCAGCATGGAAATAGCAAAGGTGATTCCCCAAAGGGATGCTGATAGCTCCACTAATGTTCATCTTTGTATCTAACATGACACTGCAACTAACTCGGATTGAGTGTCATCAACAGGGGACTAATAAAAAGGAAGTGCTGAGGGACAAAATGTGCTGAGCTGAATCCAGGGCAACAGTGTGTTACACAGTAGGACATTATTGATTACTATGCCATATTGGATGGATGGATGATTTGGGGTTTTACGTCCTGTATTTATGCACTTGCCATTCCATATTTGGAATGATGCTTTGGCTATGTGGATGAGGCAATGCTTGGCAAAGATTCTTACATTAAAATTACATCACATAATTTACATTATTTTGCAACAAATTCTATATACCTCAAATTTCCTAGAATATGACATAATTTACATGATATTTATTGGCTATCTTTTATGGTCATGTTGGATATTCTACATGGTACATACTTGTATTTTTGCTTATGTGTGGTAAAATTACATATCTTCGGGAAATATAACAAATCTCAAGGTCTCAAGGTGACAGCCTGTACATTGAAGAAGCAAGGTCAATGCTGGTTCTAGCTGGTAGAATCCAGTAAAAGGGGTCAGATGCAAGCTAGTGCTCTGCCAAAAGAAAACTTGAGAAAGATCACTCAATTCCATTTACCCCCTCTTTTAAAAATTCAAGGTTACTCGGCATTATGATTTATTACATCTGGTCAAGGAATCAAATTGCAAGGTCACCATGTGGATTTGCAAAACATCTTGCGTGAGAGATAGACAGATGAATAGATACAATGCTAGCGTCAAAAGGGAAAACCTAGTAAGTCACAAATTGGGTCAAATTGAGTTAAGGTCAAAATATAACTTCTGAGTCATGTTTCTATATATTCTTTAAGTTTAGATTTTCAAGAAGTGGCCCGTCACCCCAGAATGACACTGACAAATCCCAGTAAACCTATTTCTTACTGCAAGAACTGGAACTTCAAAGTCAATTATCTCAGAAACTCCAAAATGTGACTTACTAGGTTTTCCCTTTGTACGCTGGAATGAAGCCCTCTTAGCCCAGTTCTAGACACTCATGAGGGTTGATTGATGAGATGTGAGAGAGAGTGGGAGTCCTCAAGATGTTGCACATTTACCCCAGCAAATGTGTGGCCGTGCTGCTCTACGCTTTGTTGTGTCTCTTCATTGTCTTTATACAGCATCACAAATCTTTATAGGGTCGTCGACTTCTTCAAGACACTTGTTACGCTCCTCAAGGCTCATATTGCTCTTGTCTCTGCTTGTGTTGTGCTTTTATTTCGTCTTACAAGAGAGTCCAATATAATGTTGAAATTATGGGAAGGACCACAGTGTCAGTGCTCTATGTGTTGCTTTTAATGATTATGATAGTTTACCTTTTTAATCCTTTGTTTTTTAATGTTTTTATTGTTTGTTATTTTATCGACTAATAGCTTTGAACTAATGTTTCTTGTTTTTACTGTCGATGTAAATTAAATTTATCTACTGCGGTCTCTGCATTATAAGACCGCCCGCCCTTCTGCGGTCATGAAGCAGTCTCTCGTGGGGGTGCGGTCTCTCATCAGGGTTCATAATGCACTAAAAATACTACTTAATGCAGGAGAAAGGCGGTCACATGAGACTAGGCGGTCTTACAACAGGGGGGTCTTATAATGCAGGGACCACTGTATATATCTATATATAGATCTAAACTGCTGCGGACTGCCCAGCACTCTAAAAAATTTCAGACAGAAGTGTTTTTTTAGATTCAAGATGGCTTTTCGAAAAATCAAATTTCAATGCAAAAAACCAACTTGGAAATGCTATTTGCATTTCCAAAAAATCCATCCATCTATCTATCTATCTATCTATCTATCTATCTATCTATCTATCTATCTATCTATCTATCTATCTATCTGTCTATCTGTCTATCTGTCTATCCATCTGTCTAGCTATCTGTCTAGCTGCCCATCTGTCTGTCACAAACATGAAAGAGAGAAATATTAGTTACACAACTACATACACATAGGTGTACTGCATACTGAATTTCTTTTTTTAGGGGGGGAGGGGGGGACATTAGCCCGAATTTCGCAATCCAAGTGTAATTTAATGTCAAACCAAATTGCTTGGAATATACTGATTTTCAATAATGGTTATTTGACCATTATTTCATTCCCTCTTTCTTTCCTTCCTTCAGTTTTTCTTGCTTTCTTTCTTGCTTCCTGAGATAGATGATAGATCTTTGTTCGCTCTCGATTTCCCCAAAATCAGTCAGCAATGAATTTCTTGGGAGTGCCCCCCTTTACTCTTGCCCCATTGCTGCCATGTTCAGCCCCGTGTTTATATTTCTTTGAGAATCGCTTGGAGTGACTGGTACAATATTGGCAATAAACTATAAATAACTGGTGGTATTCGACAAAGAAATGATTTTCTTCCATATTCAGGGGTCATAAATTTAGCTTACGAAGTTACAAGGTCCATTTTTTATGCTTAAGTATGATTGAAAAGAGCTTGTATATTTTCTTTCTAATTTCTAAAAGGAAGTTGGGGGAGGGCAACTCCTTAATAAGAAACCCTAAAGAAATCCTTAAGGACTTGACTCATTGATTGCTCACTTCTTGTCAATTAAGTTCAACATCAGTCATTCAGAATCTTCTGTCCCAAATGAATCATGGCAATACTATGCACTTCTTGACCTTAGAGATGTTTCATTGCCACTGGCCCAATCCAACAAATGACGAGACTATGCATATTCTTGTTATTTTTTCAGTGACGTATTTTTTTTATATATCTGAAGATTTTCAGTTCCTGAAAAAGTTATATATTCAGTTATAAATGATTGACGCAATTAAGTATTCAGTAGGAAAAAATGTGTCTGTGCAAAAAACTTGCAGTGAAGGCATTTCACATTTATTTATGCTTGTGTATAAGATAGCATCAAATTTGTTCATCTCCATGAACCAGTTTTATATACAGAAATTTCTTTTTGGAAAAAAACAAGAGTCACGACATGCTTGGCTGAACGGCTCTTGGAAAATCCCCAAGAACAACCACGAAGTTTCACATATATATCTTACTCCTTACTCATTATTTCAACTGTTTTGCATTGGCCAGTTGTGTGGTGTCTCACCAAAGGTAAGGACGATCACGATTGTTTTGTTGTAAGTATAGATAGAAAAGATTGTGGACATACTGTGAAGATGGCACTTTGTGAGTTATCAAACTGGAGATATATCTTGATCATATATTACCATCACATTCATTGATAATTTTTATTAAAGAAAACCAGTACTGCTTGTTGGTGATAGACAAAAGAAGGGATTATTCATCTGATATTTGCTCTAAAATCAGTTATGACAAATCAAATGACCTTCTCTTAGTAATGACTAATCAAACAGCATCAATTGTTCAATGTTAAATGTATGATGATGAGACACACTCTTAATAAACGGTTTTATATGGAACCTTTAGGTGGCTCAAAAGCTGGTATAGGTAAGGAGCCCTAAAAGGTTCATTGTTCCACTTTTAGAAAGGTTCCAAAAGCAAACAAAATAAAATATAGATGATTCAGCTGCACTGAACTCCCACAATGGAACCCCTTTCTCTCAAGTTGGGAGCATAGGGTCCTATCATGCATTCCCACCAAGTATTGAACCTTTCCAAATTCCAATTCAGTTGATCCCTTAAAATTATTTGGAACCTTTTTATGACTGTGGGTTCCCTATACATATACCATCAAGAACCTTTTGCCTTAAGAGTGTACAATTGGCTATCACTGGCCATACAGTGTATTTTTCACAGTGAAATGGTCCTCTCTTTTTTCACAACTAATGGATAGATGGAATTACTACTTACTTGGAAAATCTTTGAACAGTAACTGTTGTTGGACCATAGCGAATATTCATAAATAATGGCCATTTGGTGGGTTAAAGACATAGCCTAGTTCAAAGGAATAATATTACTAATTATATTCTATCCATAGACTCCATACACTTAAAAAGTTAGTCAGTTTGTTTTTGTCGATATAGGGTCGTTCCATGTCAATTCAACAAATGTCTCCCAGTCGATCCCGTCATATTTGTCTGAAAAAATTCTAAAATACACCTATAATAGTTTAAAAGATGTGTGCCAAATTTTCGCTCATTATCTTTAATAGTTTTTCTTAGAAATAATATTAAAGGATACAAGGTTGAGGCTGTTTTAGCACTTATTTTAGGAGCTTCAAATGAAAACCATTTTTCTAGTACAAATATCTTGAGATTCAGGAAAGATACAATTTTTATTTTAACCAGAAATCATATTTATGCTCATTGCAGTGGATTAAAGCTATTTTTAGGAATATTCTACATCTGACATCCTTTCTAAAGGCATTCAAAATGGCCGACCCATTTGCTGCAATCCCATAGTTCCCTGGAAAAATGGCCTCAAATCGTGATGAAAATGCAATTATCTTGATTTTCAAAGCTCAATTGCCAAAATATGACACCAGTTACCACTGTCAAACTAGTGTCATTTAAGGCTATATAGATAGCCACTACTAACATTGATTTCTTCATGGCACTCTTATTTGTTTAGGTTGTGTGAATTTTTTTATCATAACTATGATTTTAATACTTTTTTTTTCGTTTTGAATACTTCTTTTCTTGTGAAGGTGTCAGTAGAAATGCATCCTACCCAAAATATGACCTCCAATCTATATTTAGATAAATCTCTAATTTAAAAAAAAATTAACTTCACTTATAGGCTGATTTGGTAGGCCTGCCCTGGTGATGCAACAGTAATGTTTTAAAAGAAATATGACCCACTCTTAAACATAGTTAAAATAACAAGCAAGCACTTTTAGAGGTGCTTGAGGATTATCTATCTAGTAGGAATTTGTGGGCTGCATAGTGTTCTACATTTTACCTACCCACCTGCTTGTTTGTCTATCTACCTGTATATACCTCTGTCTGTTTGTCTATTTATATGGATATACACTATCGCACTAGATCTGCTTATCCATTTTCTTAAATGTTTAATTGGTTATCTATATAAATATGTGTATCTATCTATCTGTCTATCTATCTATCTATCTATCTATCTTATCATCTTAGAATGTCTTTTCCAGGCTGTAAAACCTCATCAACCTTTTGCGCCCTAATCTATCAGGTTAATTTATGACATTTAAATTTTGAAATAAATCTTTGTATCTCCACTCAGCCCATTCTGTAGCCCTGTGAAATGAGATTAGATTGAACTAAAAGCATTGATAAAGTACAACAAATGTTATATCATGAAACTTCCTACCCTCAATTAAGTCATCAGCAATGAAAGGTAAATCCTATTGATCCTCCCTATGTTTGTGGAATTCACATCTGAAATGACAGCAAATCATGACTTTAATTTATGGCTGCTTCATAACATGATGCGCCAGTAATTGTATCTCTTGGTTTAACATTAACTCTGAAAATGTATTTGTTTCAAGGAAATGTTGTAATATAATTATTTCTCTGACTCTGACTCCGCTTATTGGCATTATTGCACACAAATATTACATGTTAACAGTGAGAAAAATCAATAATGCAAAGTTTTATAGAAATTTGTACATGAACACTTGTTTATAAAGTTTTGTGTAACATTTGTGATACATTTCAAATTTTTGTAACTGTGTTTTTGTAAATTATAATACTTATTTTGAGGAGTCAGGAGTCACCAGTTTGATTTTTGAGTCCAAATCCAACTCCGACTCCACCTGAAAATCAAAGTTCGACTCCTACTACACTATAAAACCTCTGACTCCACACTACTCTGACTCCTGACTCCGACTCTGCCTCCAACTCAAAAGCCCTGATTTGCATTCACACTAAGATAAAGAAATTATAGAAGATTATGTAACATTTGATTGATACCAATTCATCCTGATGTAATGTGTTTGTGATTCAATATCAGATCTTTGTATTTGATTAACACTTTGAATGATTGAGCTCACAGGCCTGACACATGAGGCTTAAATGTCTTGTCAAGTAATGCTGTTGCGAAAAATTGTGATAGAACTTCAATATTTGCACATTACCCACTTCACTTAAGGCCTGGTGCAAATTTTTGCGTCTTTTAGGTGAAGCCGGCATTGTATCTGCTATAAAACCACAGAAAATAACTCTGTGGCATCCTGTATCACTTTGTTGTGCAGAAAACTACTGTGTCAATAAACCTTTCAAATTTTAGGACAATCGGAGCATTGGTTCCAGATATCTGATGTCTTGAAATTCCAGAAAATGGCCATTTTTGAGTATTTTTGCGTGACATGCATATTTTGAGCAATGTTTAACCCCTCATATAGGAAATAATTTGATCAATTTTGTCAATTGAAAGTATTCTTAACCGTGGCCATGGGAGTTCTGGTTCTGTGACTATCAATTGCATCTTGATACTCAGTGTACCTGTCAAATAGTGTCTATGGGACTCCAAAGTTGCCAATGAAGCCAAAAATTTGAATTTTAGCAATTTCTGTGCAACAACTATGTGTAGCTGTTGGTTCTTTGCATTATGTGTAGTATGAGCCCTCCCAGCTTAGGTTAAGAACCCCTCTACTGCATAATATACTTCATTTCCCTGAACACATGTCATAGATGCTTCCTTACATCATACTTTCTTGCTCTGTAGAAGTTGTCCCGACCCTAACACTAAGTTTGATGAGGCATCCAGTCACACACAGAAAGGCTACATGTACCTTTTTACTGCAACATTTTTCCTCTTCGGTGACTCAATTGTTTAGGACTAAAATCGATGCTCCTGCATTTTTGGATTTTCAGCTTATGTTGAAAACTGTTGCTTGTCCCAACCCTAACACCTCTGTCCCGACCCTAACACCTTCTGTTTTGCACCTCTATGTGACCTGAAACTTTCTAGCTTTCAACTCATGATTCTTTTTACTGCTTGCCATTGACGAGGGGCTATGACAAACTCCTCCGGTCCTCTGTCTCATTTCAGATGGCACAAAGTGCCAAAAGGGCTCTAGAATTTTTTAGGACCTGCAGGAGTGGGGTAAAAAAAGAGCAACAGTAATATACTTCAAAGTTATAAAATAACATTCTTTAATGAATTAACAAGCTATCAAAAGTTTAAAATTAACTAAGGAACAATATTTAAGCCTATCAAGGTGACTTAAATGTGCAGCTATTCACTGGTTGCTGGGTGAATTGTCTCTTGTAGCTGAATACAGCACCCAGTTCACAGGATTTAGCTTGACTTTATAAAAAAAAAGTAAATTTAGAAAAACTTTTTCAAACTGACCCGAATTCCACACAAAAAATACGATGAAATTTAAAATTTAACTACGATTACATGTATGATATATAGGTGGGCATAATGTTCAAATGTCCCAACACCAACACCACTGCCATTTTCCTCGATATTATGTCAATAGGAAGGCTTCTAACACTGAACCTGAACATGATGGATATGTACGAAGCTGTTAAACCTCATGCGGCGAACCAATTGTTCTAACTCATGGTTGATGGTACTAACGATAAAGTTATTGCTACAGACCTGAGCTGCCATTGCTATGTGTGATCTCTCTGGTTCTTTGGGGTTCAGCACTGGGGATCACCTGACTGTGGTGCATGATATTCAATAATTTTCTCTACTAGATGTACTAAAGTTAGCTGTATCTACTATATGTAGGCCTACTATACATGTAAATAGTGACATTAGCAGAACCTCAAATCTGTCTTGGTTGTACTAGATTGGTTACAATAAAGCATAGCTGTCCTGTATCTTTTTGTGCAAGTACCTATAAAATTTTAAATGGGTGTTCTACTCAGAAAACAGAATGTCTTTATGCAATGTGTCCATTAGCATGTTACATTGCTGATGGAGCCTGGAGATGTGCAACAAAATGAAAGAAAATGGTCAAATAAAAGTAATAGAGGAGTTTGTATAATAAGAATCTGGTAATATAAAAATATGTTCATGTTGGCTCAGTTGTTCTCTTTGAAGATTCCAGTGGCACCTGCATTATAAGAACCCCTGTTGTAGAACCGACTTACAATATATCTTATTTGACAACCTTCCTCCCGCACATCTTTAGTAGTATTTTTAGTGAAATTCTTCACCACACAAGAGACCATTTTATGACTGCGGAAGGGGCAATCTTATAACGCAGGGACCACTGTAAACCCTTTATAATATTCTATTTTATGTATATTAATATTATTCTAATATATGATTTAATGAGCTGTTCAACTAATAGTTTTTTGGTACATGTCCATCAGGTGTCCCGACCCTAACACCTAAAACTGAAGTTTCAGTGCCATGTCAGCATGTGATATCTTCAAGACTAATGACTGTATCTATCAGAAATTGGAACTGTACACTAAGCTCTGTATTCAGAGCAATTTATGACCATCTTTATCAGATAGAAATGTGTAAATCTTTGTTTAGAAAATGTTTAATACTATTTGGTTTTAAAACTGGACGAATCTTAGTGAAAAAATGGCAGTCTTGAAAATTTGGAACAATTTAAACAGTTGTGGGTTTCACGAAAATATGCATGCATGTCATACATGGCAAACAGAATCAGAAATTGATTAGGTATGACTTATACGATGCTTATGAGAGAACTTAATCAAAACAGATTTAAATTTTAAATTATTGCGTCTTTCACTGAAAAAATCACAATATCTCTGTTGGAAATGGTTACTTAACCCTGATTTTTTGCTTACTTATTGCCACAAATATGTGCTTTAAAATGCACCATGATTCCATGCAAAATCAACACCTTTATTTTTCACCCTCATGTCACGCTGTTATTTGCACCAGGCCTTAAGCACATGAATAAACCTCTAGCTGTTTAGTGCTTCTTTGAGGAAGTGATTATCAATCCAAGCATTCAAGGCTAAGGAAACTTCAATTTTTGCAAAAAGATAAAATTTATGGACAAGCACACTGAATCAAGGTCAAGGCAAATAGCATTTTTTAGAACTAAGATGTTATCTGAGAAGCATTTGAATTGCTCTGGTGCCTTGTTAGGTGCCATGTTTATTTTATTATGAAAATGAGTCGTTTAACACATACATGCACTCATCCCTGACATATTCATCGAATTGCAGCCTGAGGCATTCCTAATATAAACAAACATACTTTTGAGATGTGGTGGCATTGTCTATGAGGAATTTATTATAGTTTCTATATTATACCTCACAGGTCCGAAGCTACATATTGAAGAATTTCTAAGGAAAACTATTCGACAACAATTTTGAACAATACTATTAAGTTTATGAGAATTGAATTATTTAGTGCAGCCATTAAGTTTATTTCAAAGCACAAACCATAAGTTCTTGTTTTTTTTTTTTTTTTTTTTCAAAGCAATGCTAATGCTTCACTGGAATACATGGCTGTACGTGCATGCAACATTCTAAATTTTCATCCTGTACCCAATTAAATTAATAGCTAGAGGATCCTTTTCATATCTGGCACTGTGGAACTTTGCTCTAACATGCTATAATCTCTTTTGATCTATGTTTACAGTTGGTAATGTTGGCAGGTGCATGCCTCTTGAACAAATGTTGTAAACTCAAATTCCCTACACTATAAAAGATTTCAGACAAAATTGGTTTTTTGAAAAACCTAATTTCAATGCAAAAAACCAACCTGGATTTTTTTAAAAATCCATGTTGGTTTTGCATTGAAATTTGGTTTTTCAAAAAACCATTTTGAATCTAAAAAACCAATTTTGTCCCAATTTTGACAAAAACATAAAAACAAGACATTCAAACTCATAAAAGATAAATTAGAGCGTCATATTTTTAGATGAACTGAAACATCAATTGCGTTACCATTACAGCTGTCACCGTAATGTAGAATTCTTATATTGGGATCACAATAACGTTCACAGTAAGTTAATGTGACACATGGCACTGACAGTGTGATAAAGCAGGGATCATGTTTTACATAACGACACCTTTTGACATTGTTGATGCTGATTAACTGTTGCAAATAATAAACAGCTGAACTAAATAGTGAAGATCAGCATGGAAATAGCAAAGGTGATTCCCCAAAGGGATGCTGATAGCTCCACTAATGTTCATCTTTGTATCTAACATGACACTGCAACTAACTCGGATTGAGTGTCATCAACAGGGGACTAATAAAAAGGAAGTGCTGAGGGACAAAATGTGCTGAGCTGAATCCAGGGCAACAGTGTGTTACACAGTAGGACATTATTGATTACTATGCCATATTGGATGGATGGATGATTTGGGGTTTTACGTCCTGTATTTATGCACTTGCCATTCCATATTTGGAATGATGCTTTGGCTATGTGGATGAGGCAATGCTTGGCAAAGATTCTTACATTAAAATTACATCACATAATTTACATTATTTGGCAACAAATTCTATATACCTCAAATTTCCTAGAATATGACATAATTTACATGATATTTATTGGCTATCTTTTATGGTCATGTTGGATATTCTACATGGTACATACTTGTATTTTTGCTTATGTGTGGTAAAATTACATATCTTCGGGAAATATAACAAATCTCAAGGTCTCAAGGTGACAGCCTGTACATTGAAGAAGCAAGGTCAATGCTGGTTCTAGCTGGTAGAATCCAGTAAAAGGGGTCAGATGCAAGCTAGTGCTCTGCCAAAAGAAAACTCCATTTACCCCCTCTTTTAAAAATTCAAGGTTACTCGGCATTATGATTTATTACATCTGGTCAAGGAATCAAATTGCAAGGTCACCATGTGGATTTGCAAAACATCTTGCATGATAGATAAATAGATGAACAGATGCAATGCTAGCGTCAAAAGGGAAAACCTAGTAAGTCACAAATTGGGTCAAATTGAGCTAAGGTCAAAATATAACTTCTGAGTCATGTTTCTATATATTCTTTAAGTTTAGATTTTCAAGAAGTGGCCCGTCACCCCAGAATGACACTGACAAATCCCAGTAAGCCTATTTCTTACTGCAAGAACTGGAACCTCAAAGTGGATTATCTCAGAAACTCCAAAATGTGACTTACTAGGTTTTCCCTTTGTACGCTGGAATGAAGCCCTCTTAGCCCAGTTCTAGACACTCACGAGGGTTGATTGATGAGATGTGAGAGAGAGTGGGAGTCCTCAAGATGTTGCACATTTACCCCAGCAAATGTGTGGCCGTGCTGCTCTACGCTTTGTTGTGTCTCTTCATTGTCTTTATACAGCATCACAAATCTTTATAGGGTCGTCGACTTCTTCAAGACACTTGTTACGCTCCTCAAGGCTCATATTGCTCTTGTCTCTGCTTGTGTTGTGCTTTTATTTCGTCTTACAAGAGAGTCCAATATAATGTTGAAATTATGGGAAGGACCACAGTGTCAGTGCTCTATGTGTTGCTTTTAATGATTATGATAGTTTACCTTTTTAATCCTTTGTTTTTTAATGTTTTTATTGTTTGTTATTTTATCGCTAATAGCTTTGAACTAATGTTTCTTGTTTTTACTGTCGATGTAAATTAAATTTATCTACTGCGGTCTCTGCATTATAAGACCGCCCCTTCTGCGGTCATGAAGCGGTCTCTCGTGGGGGTGCGGTCTCTCATCAGGGTTCATAATGCACTAAAAATACTACTTAATGCCGGAGAAAGGCGGTCACATGAGACTAGGCGGTCTTACAACAGGGGGGTCTTATAATGCAGGGACCACTGTATATATCTATATATAGATCTAAACTGCTACGGACTGCCCAGCACTCTAAAAAATTTCAGACAGAAGTGTTTTTTTAGATTCAAGATGGCTTTTCGAAAAATCAAATTTCAATGCAAAAAACCAACTTGGAAATGCTATTTGCATTTCCAAAAAATCCATCCATCTATCTATCTATCTATCTATATATCTATCTATCTATCTATCTATCTATCCATCTATCTACCTTTCTATCTGTCTATATATCTGTCTATCTAGCTGTCTAGCTGTCTGTCTATCTGTCTGCCACAAACACGAAAGAGAGAAATATTAGTTACACGACTAGTCGACTACATACACATAGGTGTAGGGTAAAAGTGGGTAATATGACGCATGTGGGTATTATCACGCACCTAACTTAATAGCTATTTAAATCATCAGCTTTGTAAGAGATCTCCTATGTAAGGAATGAAAAACGTGCATGTGATAATATTGATCCTATCCGATACTATATTTTGCTTGGAATTGGAACTGACAAGTTTGCAAGATCCTTTTAGGCAATTTGCGCATTTTTTCTGAATTTTAATGCCTTTTATTATAAAATTGTTTATGTTTATGATAGTAAATTGCAGCTAAGATTTTTGAGATACATTGAGTGGACAATCATGATGTGATAAAGACATAAGACGGAATTTCAAAAGTTTAATTCACAAAATGTTGGGCTTGAATAAGTCAGTGGTATACATGTACATATAATGAGCATACATCAGGGGTAATATCACTCATGATCTGGGGGTTGTATGACGCATATTTTGGGGGTAATATCACGCAAATTTGGGTATTATCACGCACCCATTAGTACCAAATAACCCATTTAGTATTCAGTGAAGTTTCACTTGAAACACTTCGACTATATATTGGATGTTCGAGAAATTCATCAATTGGTCTCCACCAGAACTTAATCACTATTTGGGTTCTTCAGTCAGGTATTTGGTTGGAGGGGAGGGGGAGGCAACAGTGGCATTGCTTTGTCTTAAAATGTGTTAACTCTTTTAACAACAAATTTGCTAAATTTTTCTCTTCATAATTCCCCAGAATATTAGGATAATGCAATTCAATGAGCAGCCCCGGATTAAAACCACATATATTTGGATTGATACCTGATAGATGGTTGGGCTTATGTCCTGTATTTATGCACTTGGCTATTAAGGATTGGATCAGGACAAAGCAGTGAGGCAAAGGATGATTGAAACTACCATCCAACATCTGCAGGACAAAGTGACTCTCATGGTTATCTGTCTTCTTTTGGCCAGCTGATGACCACTTATGTTAGCATGTGGTTCATGGAACTCCCTAATTTAAAAAAGAAAGCTATGTGGGGCAGAGAAAGACATAATGTAATGGAAACAGTGGGGCATCAGACAATGCAAGTTGGAAAAATGCACTGGAAACTTCTTGAAAATAATGTATACACTATACAGACCACAATTCAGCAACTGCATACAGGAGCTCCAACAAATTTTCACTGGATTCTCATTGGTCAATGGTCATCAGAGTAATTTGGCTGTATCTGATTCATTTGGGGAGGGGGGTTCAGAATAAATTTCATTTCTATAAAACTCCCGTTTGTGATAAACAACAATCAAATTAAGGAAACAATGTATAGTTTAATGCCGACAATAGTGTAACCAAATAGATAGCTCACAAGTGTCGTTGTAAATACATTCATATTTTGTGGAAATATAACTCTTCTTTTAAATAATTGCTCCCAATTTAATAATTTTCTCTAATGTTATATAATTGACCCTGATGATTGCACACTGGTCACTGTTGGTGAATTTGGGCATTAGAGGCATATGATATGAGGTCCTGTAGATAACACATGTATGATAAGGGTTAAAAGCAATACTCCTGGACAAAAAATAGTCCCATTTTCTTAAGGAAAACAGTCTGCGTCATATAACACCTCATGGTGCGTGATATTAAACAGAAGTGCGTGATATTACCCACAGAAACTGCTAAAATGACCTTAGTTACTTTAACTGAATGTAAAGTGTGCTAAGATGCTGCCGACCAATGGAATTTGATATTTTTGTATTACCTGAGTTCAATATCAATTGAAATCTTTACTGCAGGTAATGACATACATAATTCTTCACAACTAGCAGTCACTGACAAACAGGCCAGTGTAATATCACGCACTAGGTGCGTGATATTACCCACATTTACCCTACTGCATGCTGAATTTCTTTTTTTAGTGGGGGAGGGGGGGGACATTAGCCCGAATTTCGCAATCCAAGTGTAATTTAATGTCAAACCAAATTGCTTGGAATATACTGATTTTCAATAATGGTTATTTGACCATTATTTCATTCCTTCTTTCTTTCCTTCCTTCAGTTTTTCTTGCTTTCTTTCTTGCTTCCTGAGATAGATGATAGATCTTTGTTCGCTCTCGATTTCCCCAAAATCAGTCAGCAATGAATTTCTTGGGAGTGCCCCCCTTTACTCTTGCCCCATTGCTGCCATGTTCAGCCCCGTGTTTATATTTCTTTGAGAATCGCTTCCAAGTTGGTTTTTTGCATTGATACAATAGTGGCAATAATCTATAAATAACTGGTGCTATTCGACAAAGAAATGATTTTCTTCCATATTCAGGGGTCATAAATTTCGCTTACGAAGTTACAAGGTCCATTTTTTATGCTTAAGTATGATTGAAAAGAGCTAGTATATTTTCTTTCTAATTTCTAAAAGGAAGTTGGGGGGGGGGGCAACTCCCTTAATAAGAAACCCTAAAGAAATCCTTAAGGACTTGACTCATTGATTGCTCACTTCTTGTCAATTAAGTTCAACATCAGTCATTCAGAATCTTCTGTCCCAAATGAATCATGGCAATACTATGCACTTCTTGACCTTAGAGATGTTTCATTGCCACTGGCCCAATCCAACAAATGACGAGACTATGCATATTCTTGTTATTTTTTCAGTGACGTATTTTTTTTATATATCTGAAGATTTTCAGTTCCTGAAAAAGTTATATATTCAGTTATAAATGATTGACGCAATTAAGTATTCAGTAGGAAAAAATGTGTCTGTGCAAAATATTTTTCAGTGAAGGCATTTCACTTTTATTTCAAATTATGCTTGTGTATAAGATAGCATCAAATTTGTTCATCTCCATGAACCAGTTTTATATACAGAAATTTCTTTTTGGAAAAAAAGCAAACTAACTTTGTTTCGATAGAACGTATGACCTTTTTATGACTCAAGAGTCACGACATGCTTGGCTGAACGGCTCTTGGAAAATCCCCAAGAACAACCACGAGGTTTCACATATATACCTTACTCCTTCCTCATTATTTCAACTGTTTTGCATTGGCCAGTTGTGTGGTGTCTCACCAAAGGTAAGGACAATCACGATTGTTTTGTTGTACGTATAGACAGATGAGATAGTGGGGTGTCATACTGTGAAAATGGCACTTTGTGAGTTATCAAACTGGAGATATGTTATGATCATATATAGCCATCACTTTCATTGATAATTTTATTTAAGAAGACCAGTACTGTTTGTTGGTGATAGACAAAAGAAAGGATTATTCGTCTGAAATGTGCTCTAAAATCAGTTATGACAAATCGAATGTTCTTCTCTTAGTCATGACTAATCAAACAGCCTCAATCGTTCCATGTTAAATGTATGACGAAGACAATCACTACACTCTTAACAAAAAGGTTTTATGTAACCTTTAAGTGGTTCTAAAGCTGGTATTGGTAAGGAACAATCTTTTAGAAAGTTTCCAACAGCAAACAAAAACAACATATCCAGGGGCGTAGCCAAGGGGGGATATAGGGGCTAGAAACCCCCCCCCCCTTTGGCCCAAAACTTAAGTAAAATGTGTGTGAACTTGATACGAAAATACAATTTTAATATTATATATTTCATCACAAAAGTTTGTTCCTTGGATTTTCCTCAACGTCAGACCCATATCTATGGGGTATTGAGTACGGATTTTGCAAAAATTTGAAATATTTCTTTAATTCCTACCTTTTAGATCTAGCCTATCTGTTGCAATTTTAGTGTTATTAAGTCAAGTATATAAATCAATGGAATGTCTGCTGGTAAGCTTTGATATAAATATACAAAAAATCAAGACTTTTAGGGCCTGTAAATTGTTCTTCTGAAAGTTCAACCGCAACTTTTTAAAAAAAGAATTGTCTTTTAAATTTATGGTGTTTTCTTCTGAGAGACTATTTTGCATTTCCTATGCTTTACCAAAAGACAAACCATAACAGGTAGCATGTTTGCCAATTGGAGAATGTTGGTCATTTTAAACCCAGAAGTCTATATCAATGGATTTAGATTCCAGAAAATCACATCCTTGCAAATTTCACATGTATTTAGAATAAGGGCTGATGTGTAATGGACATTTATGTATTCGTGTAGGAATCTCCAGTGCTGTCTCTGATTATGCTAACAACCCAAGGATGAGAGTTTCACACACTCCCTTGCAACTTGACAATTAGTATCCAAAATACAAAAAAAATATTTTAAAAACATTATTGCGCACTTTTGCCGTATCCTGATCATGGCGCAGAGTAAGGGGGGGATTCTCAAAATGATACAATCAATGACATCTAATTTTGGCATGACAGCTGAATTTGACACTCACCAACCTGCCTGGCAAGTGATCCAATCAGACCAGCTAGTGGTTGACATTTTGGCTGACACTATAACTAATTATACTCCAAGTGGAGCACACATACGATTGATGTGAGAGCTCCCCAGTGTGCAGGTCGAATTCAACTGTTGTGTCGAAATCAGAAGTCGTCAGTGGTAAGTGACAGAAAAGTTTTGAAAAACCAGCATTTTCAGCTTCTTATACCAGACCTTCAATGAAAAAATAATAGCCTTATAACTGCTCAGAATCAATATCGAGCAACTTAAAATCCAGACCCCCTGCCGAATTGGCTTTGGCCCTGCGGGCCTCGCTAAGGTCATATGGAACCAAACCCCCCCCCTTTCCTGGTTTCTGAACATATACATGGTGAAAGAGCAAAACCTTGTACTAAAAAAAAAAACTGTTTTTTCAGAAATTGAAAAAAAACCATCAAACATCTTTTCTTATGTTAATGTTTAGTAATATGCGAGTTATGGTCAACCTGATATATAACAAGAAATTCTTTTAAAAAAAAGAATTGTAGGGACCTTTGTGTGAAATATGAGGTTTCTTCAAACACATATTTTATTTTCCATATATTCAATTGATTTCCTATGTATGTGTAGTCACATCTATACCTCCAATGTACCTACTGTGATTTGACAAACTACTGCATGTTACCTCATGATTGGACATGCCTAATTATAGTGTTATAAATATTTTTTGTCATAAAAAAAAAATTCTATAACAACAAACTAATTCTTCCTTGCTTATTAGGATTATTACACTTTTCATAAAATGTGAACATCATAGGAGTAGTGAGAAGTTGAATATCTAATGTTTTCATACAGTGTGTTTGTACACTTCTATTATATGATCCCAAATCTTCATAAACGTAGGCTATATTTGACCAATTTCCTGAAGGAAATCTCTATGGGATATGCTCCATGTGTGCTTTTGAGATGGTCCCCAATCACCCAACCATGACCAGTTGACCCAATTTTCATGGTTGAGTGGCTGCTGCCTCTCTGGTATAGCTACTGTGTATCAAGAGGGGGAAACATATACTTGATTTGTAAATTGTACTCACAGATACCTCCTCTGTGGCATGAGTACCCTCCTAATATTGGAGGTCAATTAGGAGGGTACTCCTTGCTATAGGGAAAGTATCTCTGCAAGTCCAACTTGCCTGTGGCCCCTCCAGAAACTTAGAAGCTCCACCACTGCAGTACACAATAACTGATGACAAATTGCACTTGGCTGGGTATTTTTGTCCCTTTAGTTAGGGACCTTCAATGTTAAGTCTTTCATCATTTGGAGCTTGTAACATAGATCTGAGATGGTCCCTACAAAAAGTGGCACCTTGTTGTAGCCTATTACTTACAATTTAGTAACATGCAAAACCTTGTAACTTTACCATTTATCAAACATCTAAGCAACTTGCAGCATTGAATGTACTTCAAATCTATAGGTATACACTATACAGTAAAAATAATAATTTGAGCATAATAGATTAGAACAGCTAATATTAATTAGTGGCAACAATAGCAAGAATGAGGAAAACGGCAATTTTTTCAAATTTACGTGGACGCCTTTTTCAATACCCTACATCACCAAAACAAATATAGGGTGGTAAACATTTTTTAGTATGGTAATTTCCTGAGAGCCATAAAAAGTACCACAATCATCGTTTTTCAAAAAAAGTTGAAATATCAGAAAATATGTGCTTCCAAGTTCTGATTTGAGTGACAAGGTTTTGCACTTTCAATTTTGGAAAAAATCAACATACAAGGTTTGGTGAAATCTTTCTGTTACAGCTTCCAAAAATAAACAGGCAAGGTGACCAATTGACAACCATATTGGATATTGAAATAGTCATTCCACCCAAAATCTAAAAATAGCAAAATTTTGACATACGAGGTTTTGCACTTTCACCATCGATATAGATGATCCAGCTGCACTGAACACCCACTATGGAACCCCTTTTCCTCGAGTTGGGAGCACAGGGCATATTTCACGAAAAGTGCTCTCAGAGGTACCTTAAACTTTGCAACCCTTTTGTTATCTCTCTGTTGCTTCCAATGAATAAATATCAATCAAATAATCCTCAAATATGTAGCTTTTGCTCTTAAAGATTTATTAACCTGTTATCAAAATGCCCCGAGTGCTGATTTTTTAAAAAAGGTCCAATATGACATGACGATTTCGAATGACAGAGGTATATATTCACCAGATAGTTTTAAGTCACTCCTCTTTAGACATGGGTGTGCTCCTACTTGCTTCAAATAGAAATATAGCATGTTTAAATATTTTACAGTGTTCATTGGAACTTCATCCTAACATAAATTCATTCTCAGGCATGGCAACAATACTTTAAGCCTCATGCAATGTGTTGTAGGTTAAAGTTATGGAATAGGATGGTATCAAACAAAAACCTAAAATAATATTTTTGGAGCTGGATGTTTTAGCAGGCCAGATGTTGCTCAGGCAATAGAAGAGTGCCAAGCATTCATATACTCCATGTCAATGCGGGCTTATTCAAATATTCTTCTCTATCAAACCATTCACTCCTCTGTGCATGTAAAGGCAATCCAAGATGCATGCAGCACTAAGGCATGTGGGGCTCATCCATAGAGTTTCTATGCTGGGCAAGTAAAAGATCCCTCACATGGGGTAAATATGTAACATGTTGAGGACTCCCGCTCTCTCTTCCATCTCATCAATCAACCCTCGTGAGCACCCAGAACTGGGCTTAGAGGGCTGCACTTACCATATCTATCCATCTATCTATCTATCTGTCTGTCTATCTATCTATCTATCTATCTATCTATCTATCATATTCCTGGTTAGTAAACAGGTTGCAGAAGTTTAATATATATTCCTACACTATTGCTCATAAATATGGAATATAGGCACATGCCAAAATGTGAGTTTGGTAACACCATTTCGTGAATAGACTTCCAACAATTTTTCTAGATAAATATTGGTACATCGAACAACACAAAGTGAACATTTTATTAAATTGAAGAAAATCTTGAAAACTTGGCTCAATAATGGAAATATTGAAAAAACAACGAATTTTCCAGACTTTTGAAGGGTTAAAATCACATGAAATATTGTTGATACTTGAAAATTATTGTTACCAAAAGAATAATTAGGTAATGAGTTAATAAAATTCTTTATAGTGGAAATAATATGCTCTAGGTGACACACTTGAGGTCAAAGCTAACAGTGCATCTGAAGGCTTCCCTGTGTTTCTGAACATTTATGCCATTGTCATTTTCTTGCATATATGTCAATAAGCTGCGTGATCGCTTTGAAGCCCAAACTTTAATAAAAGGCATCGTCATTTAGGAGGAATTGGCAAACACATTGATTTGAACGAGTATCTCTTGATGAGTATTAGTTGAGCAGCATCTACTCTTATCTTGCGGCATGTCAACATTCCAAGATGATATACTTGACATCATTAAGGTATGAAACCACAGTAACACAACCACCATCGCATACTCTGCATTGGTTTCATTCAGATGATTGCCTTACAAAGTGTCAGTGGAATCTTCGATAAAGAAATTTAGATACCTACTATATAATCACTTAGCACTTGCAAGTGAAAAACACTGATGCAAAGCATTATCATTGCAAGGAATAATAATGAAACATATCATTTACAACTATGCAGGTGCAAATTTCAGACATCATGTTTCTATAATATATCAATACCCCTGTGTTTCAGTTTCTGTTAAAAATTAAACACGAGACTAATTTCTGACAGTAATATTGGATAGATACGGTCTTTTATGATAAGGTGTTCATCATAGACTTTTATAAACATCAGAAATGGATTCCTTGACCCAAAAAACCCTGAAACAGATTTTTATGATCAAATCTCTATCAATAATACACCTTGAGATATCACCTTTCTTAGATTTCGCGGCCGTTTTGTCCGCCATCTTGAATGTTTCCCAAGATGTGATGATTTACAGCTGGCCTATATCCAGAATTGAAATACATGGTCCAAATAAGTATTTTGCAAACTTTCATGCTTGTATCATATTTTGCACAATTGTTATGTTAAGCGGCAGGACTATAAGTTCGATTAACATTGTTTTGCAGTATGCAAGTATAGATACCATTACTTCCCAGTTGAAAACCGTCATAATGATTTATGACAAACTTTATGTCATTGAGCCAGATTTTCAAAATAGTGATTTCTTTGAAAAGTTCATCTGCATTTGAAGTCATTTTCAAGTGTTCCTTGAACTAATTTATTGTTCATTTCTTCTCACTAGATTCTGTTGGTGATATGTTAAGATCTGTTTTTCACAAGCTTCTTTGTACAAATACCACGCTTGCTTGTCCAAAAAAGGTTCATCAAAGATAAGACCCCTAGTGTGCTCCCCGAGTAATATCCAGTAGACAGTATCTATTATCAAATTTTTAATGCAAAGAAGTTATGAAATAAACTTATTACTCAGGTCTAAATGGGTCAAAATTCGAAAACCTTGAAATTTCAGCTGAAAAAATTTTGAAAATTTTTAGCTCCAGAAGTGCCTTTTTAACTTTGTGTTGGGTGGGTCATACATTCAGCTATCACTGCACTTTCATGTCCAAGGCTCTGCTGATCTGTACTGAGGCGATTTAGCTGTAATGTTTTTTTACTGTCATTAAAATCACACTTATAACTAAAAAATCCTGAGCAGTTAGGGCTAAATTATCTATTACCAAAGATTAGGCAAGTTGCTCGCACATTTTGGCCAAATTCCAGGTTTCTAGTGCCAATTGTTTTGGAGAAACTGGATTTTGATCCATTTAAATACAAAATATATGTGTCATTAGCATCATGCCTAAAACTTGAAATCAGTACCACTTAGAGCTGAAGAATGTAATACCAACATATGGGAAATTGGCTATTCAGCACACATTGAGCTATATTTCAGGTCTCTATGACCAATAGTTATTGAGATAGAACATATCCTTGAATCAGAAATCTACAAACACAAACCAAAATACTTTTTTCATCAATAGTTTGGATTCTGAATAACAAAGATGATCTCCACTACTCCCTCCAGCATCCAATGTCTTTGCTAAACCGTATTCCAGATGCTGGACAATGGCAAAATGTTACTGGTGCCAAATATTTGATAAGTAGTTACAGAGAAGCATCAAACTTCATACTAAGCATGTCAGATACAGGGAGAATGCAAAAATTTTATGTAATATTCTGTTGAAACATTTATTGATAGGCCTAATATATATTCAACTGATTTCAGCTCCAGTCACCTGCAACAAAATTTTAATTAAGTAAAGGCAATAAGCCATTTTTGACATGATGCTAATGACAGCGTGATGCTAATGATAATTAAGGAAAAAAATCTTTGTACGGACCAGTGCAAAAATGACAGTCTGGCAATATGTGCATGCATTGACTTCATGAACACCAGAAACATGTTCACAGTAATTTTGGTCCAGAAATATGCAGACAAAATAGAGTAGCAAGGCATTTGCTAATGACAAATTGAGATAGGACAACTGACATACCAACCGAAATACTGTGATATTTTCTTTTACATTAATGATGCAGAGCTACAGATAGTTCAGTTATTTTCTTGGGTTGTCAGACAACATCAGACACAAGGTTTTCTCACAGAATGTGTTTCCCTTTAATTTTTTATTATTATCGTTTTCATAGCTACATGTTTTTCAAGTTTGCAATTTGCTTCATTCCAAAACTATGATGTCAGAGATTAGTTGAATAATTTTGTTTATTACAAATTGCAGTGACACATGGATGATGTATGTTTCACTATGCACTGTAACTGAACCAAACAGACTACTTAGCCTCAAAGGAGAGTTGCAATTACTTACAAAATAAGTTGTTTGAAATTGTGATCACTGGTGTCTTGTGAAACACAGCAACACATTTTGTTTGGAAAACAATGAGGTGCAACACTCAGCTTAGACCTTCATTGTTTGTTGTTGTTGTCCACAAATAGTAACATTGCCTGACAGTTTTAAATTCCTTTGTCATTAACTGTGATGTCAAACTCAGAACTGATATGTCACAGATTGAAGATTAGACCAATCACATTGACAGATACCTGATGATGTCACGGTTTAACTGCAAAACGAAGTTTTCAAAAAACACATAGCTATGAAAACGATAATAAGAAACAAATCCGGTGTGATGCTAATGATGCTGCTCTTATACCGAATATTATTTCAGCTATTGGTAACTAGACTTTAGAAGACTGACAGTCAATCTCTATATATGGAAGATTTTAATTGAATCGGGATCCTGTACTAGTTTTTGTGATGTGATCTTTCAAAGAAAATGTTGGTGGAGACAGGCCATTTTCAGGGGGGTTGGCCGCTTCAACGCTTTTTTTGGATGGGATAAAAATATTCTGGCACATATTTTTTGTGTTATAAGTTTTGCTATTAAATATCCTTGTCTATGACAAATGACAACAAGAGGTCCTCCATGTGCCTTCCTGCCATCATGAATTATTGTTAAACACCGGAGACAAGAGTTTCAGACTTATCAAATTTTGACCCAAATATGTGTACAACCCTGTCAGCATGCCTCGGTGGTCCAACGTCGGCCCAGCGTCAGTCCGATGTCAGTAGCATCGGACCAGCTTCGGGCCGACATTGGACCGCCGAGGCACGCTGATAGGGAAGTACTTACAGAATATCAACTTCTCTTCAAATTTCACTCCCCCTCCATAAGCGAATTGCTGAAAATCAAAATTCGATATAACGGCCAAGAAAGTACCGAAGCATATGATCAGCATTTTGAAGATATCAATACAAAAAAACAGGAACACCGTGGCTTAATATTTGTGAAAATTGTTTATTTGCGAATTATGACAAACTTGCTACTTAATAATAATAATAATAATAATAATTACTTATATAGCGCCAATTCCAGTAAACTGCTCATTGGCTTACTTATCTTCAGACTGGATTCTTTACAAGATGCTTGATAAAAGATGCAAGGATAGATTGATTAAGTGACAGGTAGATAGATAGAGAGATAGTGCAGTTGATAGTGCAGTCTAACCAATACTTAAGTGTTCATGCTACATTTTATTCATGATGTTTAAATATTCGAACTTTCAGGTGTGTCTACCAATACGTAACAGTGGAAACATGGCAGAAGGAATACAAGGAAAAGAAGCCAAGAAATCTACCACTTGTGGACGTGAGTGCCCAAATTCTAAATCAGTCTAAAGACAAAGAGAGATGTTCACATTTTCATTTTTGCATATTTATCTTAAAACTATAAATAACACCATTATTTTCATAATAATGTCAGCGATTTTTTTTTTCAGGGTGGTTCACTCAGCCTCTGACAAATGTACGCAACATTCCTAATTTCACTTATATTCCTGATACTTATTGGGAATCTGAATTTGTGAATGCCATCGTTGACCCTTTAATTTATTATGGTAAATTTAAAAATCTTGATGATGGACAAGAACAAAACTTTGACCTTGCCATCTTTTATGCTGATTCAAGAGAGAGTGAGGATGAGGTCATAAAGTTCATAGAACTGGTAGAACTATTGTGTCGCAATTCCCAAAAGAAACCAAGAGTTTGGGCGTCAGTGTGTGACATAGACGGCGTGGACCGAAGTTATTTGGAAGCTGTCGAATACGGCCTCAAGAACTCCAACTACTACTTTTTGTACATCGACAAATGTTTTGCCCATGACAAGTGGGCAAACTTCCAGCAGATGCAATGCCTTCATCAGTACTTCCAAGAGACCAAAGTGATTGTTCCTGTTGAGACCATCAAAAACTACTCAATGCCATTTGCACTGCGAGTATTCAGCCCACTGAAACCTTGGAGATTGATTAACAACATTGATAACCTGAGTTTTCGGGCTTTCCTTGATTACCCTGTAGTTTATAAGAATGCCTGGGACCAGAATTACCTTGAAATAATGAAAACAATATTTACAAAGATATGTGCTGGTGACTTAAGGCCACTATTTTTACTTGAATGAATTATATATCAGATGATTCATGTCAAGACAAAATGTAAAACATTTTACTTACAATCATACAATTATCAGTTGTTTGTATCTCACTTGCTTTGAAAATTGCTATATGAACACTATAGGATAAGGTTCCTTGAGTCCGACACTTCTATTCTGTACATTTTAAAAATGAGATATCTTGCTTGCCCTGTGGTTTATTAATTGTCACGGGCCTCAAATTAAACGTTTTTGCTAAACTTAACTGAAAATTGACAATTGGCATAACACAAGAACTCAATTAGTGGCAACATTTCGGAAATAAAAAAAGACATAGGGTATCTTTGAGTAGGACAACTGTGTTCTAAAAACAGAATATAAATGATAGGTGCTTTATAGTCTTCCTTTCACTTCAAAAAGCCCATATTATTAGAGCACAGAGGAGGTTAAGCTTACTCCGATCTGAATGACAAAGAAACCGAAGTCAGGTCAATACCATAGGCCCGGAAAATATATTTCAAAACATGAGAAAATTATAAGGAAATGCACAAATTTCTGGCAAAACATGATCAGAAAAACTGGGTTTTAGCCCCATTTTCATAGCTGCGAAAAACACACTTTCGTTCGTCATATCATGCTGATATTTTCAACATGAATACAGGATATCTTGGGCTACAAATTGATACCAAACTAGACATGTCCGAATCGCATAGCGATGAGTGATGCACTGCGCTACCGTAGAACGGGGTGACTTTGAACAGTTCTGGGTGACTTTGAACGCTTTTCTGAAAAAGATTGATCCTATGTGAATGCAAAATTAAAAAAAGCTACCCTTGTACGGTATATAAGCTTCCAGTATCTACGGTACTGAGTTTGCGACATGATGCATCCCTTAGAATATCATAATGATGTTCACTAATTAATGTTCATATTAGCTTGTACATTGCGATGTATATTCTATCAAAATATGACTAGGAAACTAAATAATACACATTATATATTGTTTGATGGGATGAAATAGTTTTAAGGTAAAATTGGGCTTTCAGGCACCCATCTCCAAAAAAGTACACCCACAGTTGCCCAAAAGGCACCTCCATATTTCACTGCACGTTACTTTGCACTTCACATTTAACATGGAGGACTTAGACTTGGGTGTGCCTTTTAGGCTACAGTGTATGTTTCGCGATTTTTGTTGTGTTACCACAACAAAGGGCATTTTGGATTTGTCTTTCTTCAATTTGCCAGAAAATAAAAAAAGACATGGCATAGTCTCCGCATGATCTCCACCACCATTATTGTCGGTGCACAAGCTTAAATTCATGAAATCTAATAAGAAATGAAGCCATTTTCATGCGGTCCTTGTTTCTGGGCACCTACAATTATTAGTATTACAAAATGTGATGAAATAATTCTATAAAATATTTGACTAATCATATGATCTGGATCATCCCAAATCTATTATTAGCTGAAAAACACAGGGGTGCACATCTTAGGAAGAGGTTCGTTTTTTTTTCGGCATTCCCCTACACAATGATTGTAGGCCAATACTTGGAATTTAACATATCTTGGAATGGATTTCATTATAGGGATTTGAATATGTGCAGTGTACCCCAGATAAAACAACCCTCATGACATAGAGAGGGATCTGTTTTTCATCTCATATAATCAACAAATAAATACTTTCAATGCATGACAGTAGGACATATAAATATTAAGATTCCTGAAATCAGTATTTTCAATGTAGGGTAAAATGGTAGCAACACAGCCAATTCCAAAGATTAATCTCACCAGTATAGTAGGACAGTTCACTCCCATGAACCCTGTGAAGCCTGTGTCCTACATATCTCCCTCTGCAGTGTGGAGTGGACTGTACCTGCATGCTGCAGCTGCAGTCTCAGCATAGGAACATAGGCACTGGCCACACAAACTCTTGCAAACTTTTATGTTTCAGATCACATTTGCATTGATAAATCAATAGAGCTCAACAAAACCATTATAACAAACTTTTGTGTATTAATATACACACAGCCATTTAATGTATGGCTGGCTTTATCTTCATATATCTGTGAGACTGAACACATTTCTGACATTGTTTCAAGAATTAATGTTTCCTAAATAACATATATAGGCATATATGTCATATTTATAAGCCTACTATCTATCTATCTATCTATCTATCTATCTATCTGTCTATCTATTTACCTATCTAATCTATGTATCTATTTATCTATGTATCTATGTATGTATCTACCTATCTGTATATCTATCTATCTATCTATCTATCTATCTATCTATCTATCTATCTATCTATCTATCTATCTATCTATCTATCTATCTATCTATCTATCTATCTATCTATCTGTCTCCTAACCATGTATGTTCAACAGTTCAATGAATTGGGGATAGCTTTCATCACAGTACCTCCACTCTTAGAATACTTACTTTCCCTGAGTGAGTACCTCTTGTGACTTTATCCACCCTGCAATTTTAAAATAATGTTAAACCAATTGTTTTGCTATTAATCTGACAATCCATCTCTATTTCAGCATACACATGTCTCTCTATCTCTCTGTCTTAATATTATCAAACTAGGGTTATGTGTCTGTCTCTTATCAATTTGTTATATCTATCTCCTACATATGCAATTAAATAACAACCAATCTATATATCTGTCTATCAGTGGCGTATTTAGGGGGGCGGGCATTGGGCCATTTCTACATACGCCCCTGCTGTCTGTCATACTAGTTACTTAATCTGCCAAATACCAATCAATCGATCATTCAATCAATCAATCAATCAATACATCAATATCTATCTATCTATCTATCTATCTATCTATCTATCTATCTATCTATCTATCTATCTATCTATCTATCTATCTATCTATGTATTCGTCCATATATCCATACATGTTACTTACCTTTATGTTGTGTTAATGCCATGATGAGGTTTATCACAGCCTATGGCTTTGGAATGTATTTGTTGTAGAACTATCCTATCACTGACCCTAATAAAGGTATTATAGGCCTTTTCCAGCTCTAAGCCCATTTTACTGATTTCTTCATTCCATGTAAAAGTGAAATTGGTGAATAGATTGCCATGCCAAGCTTTACCGTGTAACAGGATCCAGTGGTTTCTGGGTTAGGGGTACAAAATAGGAAATAGGAATTTTAATGGGCTTCAGCTGTATTACTTAGCTCTTATTTCTTCAGAAATGTGTTGTTGACAGACAGAAAGATAATTTCCAACAAAAAACATAAACTTTATAACCTTTGTAGGGAATTAACAGGGCCATGTGTGTGTTTTATACAGTTGTTTACAGCATTGTCACATGGAGGCAAATTGCTTGATCCCTGTGCCTCTGAAGTCTACTTCAACCGAAGAACCTGGGTGACCTGGTGCATTCACTGTACTCCATGAGCTTCCATGCAACCGATTAACCAGATTCTAGTGGTGCATCAAACATGTACATTGTGCAGCAGCGAGGCAGCCTGCTGTAGTGGACAGTAGTGAAATGTCGGAGGCAGAATAGTTGAAATATGACACAATTAACCCCCTGACATAAGTCTGAACATGAGGGGGAACAACTTCATGCTGATACAGAACATACATGTAAAGGAGAACTGTTAAAGTGATGTCAGTGAACCAGGAGCTCACACATAAAATTTGCTGCAAATGTTAGTTGACGAATCTGGAAGCCTACGAAAAGAAGGCACTGCTAGCCACCTAGCGGTGGGCTTGCGCAGTGCAATAAACTGGTATACAAGCTCTCAATTAGCCTGTGGAGCCTAACAAAGAGTGTCCGACTCAAGGTTACCTTTCCTAAGTGTCCAACTCAAGGAAACTTACCCTATAGACTAAGCGCAGTAAAATGACAATTTTGTTTCTGTATATAATAAAGGATTATTTTACACAGATATTGTCTGATTTCGAGGGCACTAGCAGAGGCTTGAGTCGGACACTTATATTCTGTACATTTTAAAAATGCATGTGGTTTATTAATTGTCAATCAGGGCCTAAAATTAAACGTTTTTGCTAAATCGAACAGAAAAATGACTATTGGCACAACAAGCAAGATAGAGAATATAAGTGTCCGACTCAAGGAACCTTACCCTATTGTGTTTTGTATTTTATTGTGCTCTGTGTTAATTTTATTGGATGATGTATTTGTTTTATGTTATCCATTGTTTGGTGCCTTCGCTTTGAATTGTGTTGCTTTGCACTTTATTAACTTTGTGTTTTGCGGTTTGCTGTGTATTAAATAAAACTTTGCATTAAATGTATGTTTTTGGTTTTTAAATGGTTCACTCTCAATAGACATGTTTTAATTCAAAATATACCATCGTCTATTTGGAAATGTGTCTTGATTATGGGGAGATCGGGGCCAGTCGAACCAAATTTTAGAAATTGCTCTCCTGTGTGCAAGTGCATACCTTTACAACTTTCAAGGAGAAGAACAAAGATGGAAAAGGCAGTTTGAAAAGTCGTCCTAACATCCCAACTTTAGGCTTTGCATATATCTTACCACAGCCGATTTATGAGTCTCCAAAAAATAAAATAAAACTGGTTCAACTGGCCACACCCTCGGGGCGAGTTGAACCATTGGAAGGATGATGGGTGAGCTGCTGGGCTACAGTCCTTTATATTTTTGCTAACAGGTTTAGCTAGGACCATAGCATGTGTTTGCTAAATCTGACATGTCTCACACTTTTCTTTCTGTTCAGTTCAGGGCTAGTTGAACCAGTTGACGGTTAAACTTTGATAATACATTTTTATATTTATTTTATTCCGTTTGTAATGGCCTATTACTGAATAGTACCTCTATGTATATGTTTTTACTTAATAGTACTTCTATGTATATGTATTTTGTTAAAAATTTGATTACAAAAAATTTTAATAAACTGCCATAAACTCCCCTTGTTCAACTGGCCCCACTGTGACCTCCATGTATCTATATATAGCCTGGCTGTACCCTTGTTGTGGGACACCATTTTAAGGAGATGGGTTTCCATCTACACATAACCCATTATCTTATGATAATATGACATCCCTGCAGACCAAAGAATTTAAATGCTATGAAAGCTCCAATCTCAATGTGATAAATTACAATTTACATGCAAAAATCAAAAAACGTGTGATAGTTTTGTTACCACGTGTCTCAGAGCCAAAAGATCTACATGGAAAAGACTAGCCTAGTGAGACCTAAAACAAGATGTATGTATGTTCCGGGGATTGTTCCCATGCCTGCTCCAACCTTTGAAAAATCAAGGGTGGTTCAACTGGCCTTCCAGTTCAACTGGCCTGCCGGTTCTACTGGCCCCACTCTCCCTATTTAAATCAGCACACTTTTCACTTTTTTGAAGTCATCATTAGCTTCTCTAGAGGACAAAGCATGCAGATTGATGTGTAGAAAATGGCTTCTTTAGTCCATTGCTGTGCTAAAACCACGGGCGGACTGGCCCCACAATGGGCCCCCTGGCGAAATCACCGGCAGGGCCCTATTTTCGCAATATAGCGGCATTTTCAATTTCACTTCTAAATTTATTATTACTTTCATCAAAATCCATGCAATTGCAGACATAAATTGCTATTACCTGCATGATAAGATATGAAATTATGAATAGTATATATGCATGCGTGTAGAATGAAATTAAGCGCAAATTTCTGTACGATAGCAGGGAGTGTGCCCTTGCTTGTGCAATATCAATAACATGAAAATTATCATCACGCAAAAAACGAAGCAGTCAAAAGTCAGAAGAACACATTTTTCCTTTATATAGTAATTGAGGGGCAGAGAGTTGGGGTCACCTCCAATGTTATATTGAAATAATGAGAGTTTCGTGAGACAACTGATTTCCAGTTAATGAAATTATAATAATTGTCATAAATTGGGTTCTGAATGATCTAAAGAGCAGTAGATATTTTTAGGATAATGCTGAGTATGACTAACTAATATTTTTTGTGTAACATATGTCATATGCGCAATATTAAGGATGACATGATTTATTTTTGTATTAGTTAGCTCTCAAACCGAATTGTTTAAGAACTAACTTCAAATACATGTAGGGACAACCAGATGTCATATAGAATGTTTTCTTCAACCCAAATGCAACTTCAAACCTCTCTGTAATGTCTACATGCCAGTGTGATGCTTACGGGAGATAAATACAATTGAACCAGTTAAAAGAAAAGATGGTTCATAATACTTAATTACCAATTATCAAAAACATTCAGGGAGCTGAAAACACAACAGGAAACATTTTATCCCATATTCCATTAGATATATAATAAATATTTTGTTACATAAAGTGTTTTGTATCATGTTTAACATTGTCCTAAAATATATCTACTGCTCTTTAGATCATGCATCTAGCTCATTTGAAACCCAATTTATATCAAGTACTATAATTTCATAAGCCGAAAAGTACTTATCTCTAAAACTCTCATTATTTGTCTCATTAATTCAATATAACACACATTTGAGGTGACATTTATTTTCATATTCAAAGTTATTCATGTCCAGCATGGTATAAAAGTTATGTATAGCTCTTTCAATAATGTCTCTAGCTCATTCAGAACGCATTTTATGACAAAAACAAAATTCAAAGAATTTGAATCCGACAAAAAGTAAGAAAAATCTTAATATCTCAATATTACATCATGCACAGCATTTGTTTCTCAATCACAATATTGTCCATTGTGCTTGGCATGATCTCATACATATACACATACCTTTAAAACAAGTCTCTAGCCCATCTAGAACCTGTTATATGGCAAAAACATCATTTCGGGAACAAAAACAGTGCAAAAAATCCCAAAAATCATGTTATTTCAATATTACATAACATAAAGCAAGTGTTTCTTAGATTTTTGTGTTTGGTATGGTCATAAACTTATTTTTCAGGTCTTTAAATCATGTCTCTATCTCAATTAGAAACCATTTTATGGCAAAAAAACAGCATTTTTGAGGCCTAGCGAAATGTAGAGAAAGGTGATTTTAAAATACCCAGGGTAGGTGTTACAGAAATGAGTGAAACCACCCAAAATGGTCATAAATACTTATTTAACCACTTTTAACAAGTTTTTGGAGGAGCTCTTTTTTTAATTTCACATTTTGACTTTTTTTTACTCCATCCTGAGTCGTTGGTGTAGACCTTGTGCTTCACTCAGAGGAAGGCGGAGATAGCAAGGGGTTTTTAGTACTTTCTGATAGAAAGTTGACACAGGATAGCATGTTGTAACCAGTTACTAAAAATATGAAATGATTTCAAACAGTTATGCATAGCATGGGCGGTAATTATCATGTTCCTTTAGGACAATAATATGTCTTGGCCAATCATCAATTTCTCTGCTTCGAGGTAAATCCAAGATGTCAGTGTCAAGACAAGGTCAATTTTCTTGAAGATGAAACAGAAGCAGTTTCAAAATATTTGTGGTCATCAAAAACCCCTCTCTGGCAAACTCTGGCAGTTATGTTGAGTGGGCCTAGGGATGCCAAAACCTGCTAGGTGGAGCTGATCGCAGTTTTGGTTCTTGTGAAGAAAAAATGACACCTAAAATCTTAGTTCATAGTTGTCTCACCTTACGGGCTTTTTTGCATTGAAAACAGTTTAAAACTTTTCAAAATTAGATGGAATCTGTTTCTAAGATATATTAGCTTGCTGTTTTTCACTATTTTGTTACCGTGTTTACATTTGTTGCATTAAAAAAATTGAATTTAAAACTTTGGAAGTGAGAATGGACATGAAATATTTAAAAGACATGCATCATTTTGGTATTTAAAGAAAGCCAATATTCTCATGAAACATTCAGTAGCCTTTGCAGAATTTTTAGAGGCCGTAGAGTGCAAGCACAACCCTTTTTTCGACTAGACCTCAGCTTCCAGTTGAGGGCAAGGGAGACTGACACCTGGTGGTCATTTTTTGAAGTTCTATAAAATTGCCCAAAATATCAATATATTTCTGAACACAGGGTTTATGTAATTTAAAAGAGTTAAAATAATCCATTATGACTTAATCAACACATCTATTAAAAGTCAAGCAAAATTTGAGTTTAAGGATATTTCTTTCCAAAATTGGTTATTCATTCATGCAAAATAGCTCCATTGAACAAAAATTAGAGAGGGGACCCCACCTTTTTAATTCATAAATAAATCAATATTGTTAAAACATCATTACTATGCAGTTTGTTTTCAGAAAGGTAATGGAGCTGATTTTTTTTTCAAGTCTAAAAAGGTGGGGGGTTTTTTTTTTCAGCATATGTACCCATTCTTTGCTGTGAAAATACAAATTTATGGCTTTAAAATTTATATTCCCAAAAGACAGGACTATTTTCTTTTGCAAAATTTGGAGTCTTCTTCTTCTTTGTTCTTCTTCTTTGTTATGTCCCGCCTCTTCTTAGGCGAACCTCCTTCTGGAGTTAAAATCTTTGTTAAAAACAGTTTAAAAACAGTCAATTAAAAACAGTCAGTTTTTCCCTGCTCCTCCGTCCACAAGGCAAATGAATGGAGCTGAACAATCATCCAATTCATTTGCCTGCTATGCTTATAGTCCATTACCCCCCCCCTTTTTTTGGGGAGGGGGTAATTACTAAAACCCGAAATTTTTATCCATGAAGATCCACAGTGTGAAGGTAACCAAGCCAATCGCAAGTTAGCCCTGCAACCATTCACCCAATTGCGTGCGGCGATTACCTAGAAACGAACATGTCTACCTAGTTACATCCACAGTGTAAAGACAAGACTTGAAATTGCCAAATATACCATTAAAAACACAAGAAATGTTCAATATGAATATTCACCCCATTCAATCTTGATTATGAGGGTAACTTACCCCAGATATATCAAAATTGTGATGCCTGAACTATTTATCCAAGTCAACATACTAACAATTTGCAAATATTTTGAAAAAAAAAAACAACAAAAAATTCCCAGTCAATCAAAGTTATAGCAATTTACCCCCTTTAGGGTAATTACCTCCAAAAAATCTTTTTTTTTGGTATGTAATATGATTCAAATTCATGAATACTATAACACAAAAGGTTTCATGAAAGTCCCCCTCATTCAAACGAAGTTCAAGTGTAAGCTGTCATCATAACTTTCTTAAATGAAAAAAGGCCTGTATTTTTGCATAGACATTACATACTTTGTGCTATTGTAGATATTGATACTTTGATACTGTAATCTTTTTGCCTCTGGAACTTGTTAGTATATCACTCCAGCATTAAAATATACACAAGAAAGTAATTCTCAAATGATTTTGTAGGCATTTATGGTCATGGTGTCACTTTTTTTATAGTTGGGCGTTTTCATTTGCTTCTGAGCGCCTAGACTTCATGTTGTTAAATTAAGCACAGCGAGGTTAATTTTAATGTTAGAAATTGTTTTTTGGCTGATTCTTAATCACAAAATCATAGTGCAGGCCTCTGTATCAAAAAATATAATTCCAGTTAATTTATTAGAAATGGTCTGTCATCCCTATGTTGACACTGACCATAGCATGGACTCACTCTGGGCATTTCAGCAGCATGCTGACATGACAGTTAGTTATCAAGTTTAGATAATAAATAAACCCAGTCCTACAATCTAAAGCAAATGACAAAATTGTTTCACTTGAGATACGAAATGTTTTTTTGGAAATATGCTTAAAAATTTAGTTTTTCAAAACACCTACGGTATTAATGACAACGCAGTTTTACAGTACCGTAATATGGGGTGAAAAGGGACACTGGGGTGAATTGGGACAAGCCAGGAAAGAATTTTAATCTTCAAAAAGGAGCAACTTCTACTTGGTGCAGGGACTTGATTTTTTGCACGTTTTTAGTATATATATTCTAATAAAGGTTCCGATGGATTTTCATGATTCTACTTGCTGGCAATAATAGTCCAGTCTATATACAGTTTAACCCCCAAAAAATTGCTACAAAGGTTTTTCAACTGATTCTGTTAGGTATAGGTGTACTTTTAAACATACTAAAAGTTTACCAAAATCGGACCATCGGAAATGTGTTTTTTTCAAGATGGCGTCCAAGATGGCCGACGAAACCTTCAAATGGCAATAACTCGGGAACTATCCACTCAAATTTGATGATTTTTGCATCTAAACCTAGGTTTTTGGGGTCAAGGAACACATTGAGAGCATCAAAAATGACATAGGACCAAGATTTGATATCTACAACCCTATGGTGCACAACATGGCTGCCGATACCTCAATTAAGCCGACTGTTCTCTCAGATTTGGCCATCTTTAGGTCCATTGCTTATTAGGAACACACCTATTTTAAATGTCATTGAACTGTTGACAAATGGTTTATTGCATAATTTTTCAGTTTAGTTTCTAACAGTCAACTATATATAAATCATCACTAATACCTCTCTCCAAGGAGTCTGTTTACATTGTTCAGTTGTCTGGCGCCATCTTGCTGACTGTCGGAAGTTGTCATCCATATCGATCTCTTGAGTCTTGGTTGGACTGTCATAGTTTTCAGTTTGGTATTGACCACATGCTGCAGTAGGCTACTAGAAAGTCAACTATGTCTACAGCTTCATTGGGAGGATTTGCATCCTGATGAACAGTTATAACAAATAACTTTCATATGTTTGTCCGAAGCCGATTTCTTCATGACAGAAATTAACTGATATGGATCCGTCCTTCTATCCGTAATCTGTATCTAGAGTTCATGTTATTTGCATGCCATGTCCAACCTAATTTGGTAGAACATGCCAGGCTACAGAATAATGTGTAGGGGAAGTTGGAAGATGCCTTAGCAGACGCCACCTTCTTGGTGAAAATGTTGTGACACAGTAATGAAAGTTTATTCTTGGACTTTCCACCAAGACAGCAATCATCATACCTTTGCCCAATTCTGCCATCATAATCTCTTCAGATTTATTTGAAAATATGAATGTACCTGCACTCCAGTTCATCACAAGATCAGATTTCACTAATTTATGGAAAGGCAACTTTTCGGATGCCAATTACTCTGGAGCATGAATCACAGTCCAAGTAAGCATGGATGAAGGGAAACTCACTGTGAACATCATCTCCTGATATTTGTTTCAACAAGTAAAATTAATGTAACAAGCTCTGCGTTCTTTTGAATGTTAATTGGTGTCAGAACAAAAAAAGACGGCCTAACTATAAATTTTACTGTACTGAGTAGGAACAAGTTCAGCAAATCGGTATCTATGCCAAAGTTTTGGCGCAAAGACAGACATGCTCAAAGGTGCCTTAACAATATCAACATCTGCATCACCAGGTGAATTGATGATGTGATATATATCCTCTGTTGGTGTAGTGCTGATTAGAGCGATCATGTGTGCCTTGTTCTTGTCAAGAGACAAGAGGTCTTTCCTTTGTCTGAAAACTCTATTTCAGTTGCAAAGTTTGTGATAGGGTGTCAGTTCATAACTCAACATATATCATCTGGGGAAAGATTTCCTGATCTTGACACACCAAGGAACTTTAGATAGAGGAGTGAAGGATCAATGGCACAGTCAGGAGCATTCTACAAGGCAGAGATATTCTAAAAAGTTTTTGCCTTGTGTTTCCGATTTTTTGGTAAATGTTAACTTTCCGATAATATCTTCTATGATCTCTTTCCCAATCCCTTTGAGGTCATGCACAGTCACATCTGTCAAGCTAATTATAGTCTTTTGACAATATTTCTCAGGGTAGTACCCAAAGTAAGACTTTTGATGCATGCTTCCAATGTATCTGTGTGTTTTGGACTTAAAACATATATAATAGGTCTGGTCTGTGGAATCTTGCATTGCACTGTTGCACAATTCAGAAGGTGCAGATTATCATGATTATGTCCAAAGGTTCTGCAGGTCCTCAGCCATCCCACTGCTTCCAGTTGGACAACCAGTGCTCATTAAAAACCTCATTAAAATTTATTTTGTTACAAGGTTGCTATTTAGTCCTGCCAACAGTCCCGGCATTGTTTGCTTTGTCAACAACCATGAAGACAAGGAACAGTTAGAAACTCCCCTGTAACAGGTTAACATCAAGATGTATATTCCCAAGGTTGCTCATTCCATGCAGTAAGTAATGAGCACACCTCAAGTAGTTGAAATGACCTGCTGTGGCTAATGCACATGCAAGTAAGCAATATGAAATCCCTGCAAATGCAGGAACCAACCCAATACAATTGCTTTGACTATCAGCTATGTCAACCATTTCTGATAATTCAGCCACGTCAGATGGTTTCACACATTTTATTCATTCCTGTTCTCTCTGTCAGTGTCCAAATAGTACTCAGAAAGTTCATACTATTATGTAAACTCCCTGACAAGATAAGAATTCTTATTTTGTGATGCATCAATAACAATTTCAGGTGCTTTCCAAGTCAAGGGCTGGTCAAAATTTACGATAGAAGGAAGCTTTTGCTTCATCAAGAGGTTACAAAGTCTAATATGGACAAAAAGCAACCCTTGTATCCTGAGTACATATTTATCATGGGCGAGAAGAATGCAACTGAGGATTGTCCAGGATTTGAGCAGCTGGATGAATGAGTTGTTTTAAAATGGTTCCCACCTGCTCTGCTGAAGGTCTTAGCCTGCATGGGTTCGAACCTTGGTTGGAGAACTCGAAATCTTCAGTGGTCGATCATTAGCAAAATCCTGCGTGGATGTCATTCAGATGGGACATCTTAACAGTGGCCCCCTTGTGTCATTATCCATGCTGGGCAAGTAAAAGATCACATCACTCACATTGGGTAAACGTGTAAGATGGTGGGCAGTCTCCAATCTGATCAATAATACTAATAGCACCACACCTCTCCCGCAAACATTTAAACTCATACAGAGTTATGGAGGCCTGTTGGCATCTCATCCAGATTCAGATCGCATCAATCAACCCTCTTGACCTAAAACATCTATTTAAGGATGCTACATGTATCTGTCCTGATAAATGATGCAAATTTGGTGTTGCCTGTCTGAAGCCAAGGGATATCTCCCGAAAAATACCATCCTGCAGTCATAGTAAAATAAAAATCGGAAATTCCTTAAAGAATACCCTGTTTCAAGGATACTTTGCAAACCTGCATTATAAGATAGGGGATTTTGTCATGTTTTCTGATGCTAGTTCCAAGATGTCCTTACAGGGAAGAGAATGGTTCAAATTTCAGTGGAAAAATTGTCTAAATAAAAGTGTCTGTGGCCATATTGGACTATTGGAGTTTAAAAGCTCCATAATTGTCCAATGTCTCAATGTGTTCTTGCCCCCAAAAACCTTCGTTTGAATGCAAAGATCATCAAATTTGACTTTCTTGTGGGCCCACTGCTGTATATAATCAATGCCAAACTGAAAAACTGTGATAATGCCAACAACACTTAAGACAAAAATGGTGGATAATTGATGACTTCAGAACAGTGTAAATTGACTTTATAAACAAAGGCGTTCTCAAAGTTAATCATTTATGGCCAATTGCTGTTAACTAAATTGAATAATGATGCAATGAATCATTTCTCTGTTTCACTCAATGACAACTAAAGCAGCTGCATTCTTTTAATTGGCAATTGATACAACGATTGTCAAATCTAAGTGAATGGTTGACTTGATCGATTTGTCGGCAACCATATTTTACACCATATTAGCATTGTAAATGTTAAATAATGGTCCAATGTTATTTTTGATGCTCTCAATGTGTTCCTTGACCCCGAAAACCTAGGTTTAGATGCAAAGATCATCAAATTTGAGTGGATAGTTCCCGAGTTATAGCCATTTGAAGGTTTCATCGGCCATCTTGGACGCCATCTTGAAAAAAACATATTTCCGAGGGTCCGATTTTGGTAAACTTTTAGTATGTTAAAAAGTACACCTATACCTAACAGAATCAGTTGAAAAACCTTTTGTAGCAATTTTTTGGGGGTTGAGGGGTTATTTTTCACAAATAGACTGGACTATAAGGAGCTGCAGCACCTTAAACCTCGCCCTGCAGAATTTTCATTTACACAAGCTGGTCAAAACTTTGCATGCACTGTAAATAGCATAAATACTACAGCCACCAATCTTAAAGGAAACATGTATAGCCTAGTTTTGGCCTGTTGGAGGACCAAAATATTAGACTAGATATGAGATTATGTATGTTTGGTCATTGGTTCAGATCCAGAGCAATGACAAAGTTTTGGAATCAACAAAAATAATCCTACTAATTTTCATTCGAGTGTACTGGCGTGGCTTTTTGATGAATATTATTGAACTTGGCATAATTTATAGTGGATTTAGTCCAGAATTATCAATCACTTGGAAAATTGGCAAAAACTACCGTTTTTGATAGATTTCTGTTATTTATCAAAATTTTTAAAATCTGCATATTATCTATGAAATCTATATCAGATTTTCCAGAAAATTATTTTTTTGGAATTTTGAACATGTTTTCTAAAGTTTACTCACAAGTGGCAATCACTTAAAGAAGCTAGGAATAATTGATTGTGAAAATAATTGAGTGTCCCGATTCACCCCAAAGTGTGGGGTGAATTGGGACAGTGGTTTTTTGGGCCTTGAGCAATGGCAATATAAGATATCATTTCGAGCTCTTAGGGATACTTAGACCTGTTGCTCGGACACAATTTGACACCATATTTTAATTTCTGAGTTAATTTTTGTTCATGCTATGACAGAAAAACGGCCCATTCTGTCCCGATTCACCCCATATTACGGTACATGCACAAACTAATGTTTCCAACGAGACCGAGATTTCTGGAGAAGTCTCAAGATCAGAAATGACTCAGCATTTTCTCGTTTGATCGAGAATTCTTGAGAATTTTATTGCCATTGTTAAGCGCCTTGATTGTTGATCATTGTTTGTCATGGTGTTCATGTGTTTGTTTGTAACAGTTATAGAGCACCTGGTTGTTGTTTTGTTTTGATTGACATAATTTTTCTGTAATTGTGCCATTGTTTAGTTTTTTAAATATAATTATGTTGCTGATAATCCCCATTCTATATCAAATAAATGCTGAAGTTGAAATTGAACTGTTGTTTTTAAAATATACAATATTGGGATGTTTAGCTGTGATTTATTGAAACAAAACACACCTGTGTAGATTAGCATTAAAACTACAAAACATATCATAAAAGCCAAAAAATATGATCAATTGCATGATTAAATCTCGCTTGTTATATCATAGTGCCTAAAAAAAGGACAATGTCCGAGATTTCTCGAGAAATTCTCGAGTCTCAATCACTAGACCATGACCATTCTCGAGAGCTTGCACATGGACAGAAAAGTAACTGTTAAGACAAAATGCATGTGATCTTCCATACAAGCCCAACATTTGGTGATAGCGGCCTATTGTCTTAGAAAGGATATTATGAGGGTTTCATAGATGCAATATAAGTATAGGTTATTCACCTAGGGAGAGGCAATATGTGATTTATCCAGCGAGGGCATTAGCCCGAGCTGTGATAAACACATATTGCCGATCCCGCGGTGAATAACCGGCTTATACCATAAGACAAAGCTGAAAGTTGTCATTTGTTGCTGTGTTTTTTTCACAGCTTCACTTATTATTCTCCCATGGGAGGATAACTGGACAACAAAGAATATGGGTTTTATTGCAGTGAAATACTGGCTCATGATTGGCTGACAGAGGTGTCGAGTGGTATAAGTTGGTAGTGTAGCCTTCACCAGTGATGGAACTGGGCGCGGGAGGGGAGCTCGGGGAGCTATGACCTGCTACAGTTCCCCCTATCATTAGTGGAAATATATAATTGTCATGTTCACTTTTTCAATCCCGAATGCAAATTTGCCGGTATAGAGACTTCACATGATGATGCATCAATCTCTTCCTTATATGAGGACACTGACAGGATAACTAAAATATGTTCACAAGTGGACGGAAAAGTAACTGTTGAAACAAAATGAGATTCTGTGATCATCTATACGAATACAGGTCAACTAGTAACCATGCCAAGTGGTAACCAAACCAACTCGTAACCACTTTTGATTTTCTCTGACCAAGTAGTAACCATGACACTCAGTAATGAACAGGCTGTGGCCAAGTAGTAACCAAAAAAAGAAAGTTGTTTACCAACTCGTAATCAGTGGCTGTTGCCAACTGGTAACCAGGGAAATCAGAATGGACCAACTAGTAACCAACTTATAATCTCCAATACTTCATTTTATCATTGTAATTATAAATATTTAGATATATATAAGTTGTATTAGGAAATTTATCTTTGAACAAACGCATGTTATCATTTATTCATTAAATTTACAGAGATTTCTTCGGTTTAAACTTATTTAGTTTTGGTTACGACTTGGTAGTTGGCGAGAATTTGGTGGTTACTAGTTGGTATGGCCATGAAATTAATTTAAATCCATGGTTACGACTTGGTAACCCACAAAAAATGGATGGTTACCAGTTGGTAGGGTTTTTGGTTACTAGTTGGTTGGTTACTAGTTGGTTGGTTACCAGTTGGTTTGGTTACCAGTTGGCATGGTTACTAGTTGACTTGATATCATCTATACAAGCCCAACATTTAGTAATATCTGTTGCCTTCACCATAAAAATCTGTGAAGACCGTTGTTGTCTCTTTATTGAGCCATTCATTCTTCCAAGGCCCTTTTCTTTAGCTCCTTGAGGCTTATGTTGCTTTTAGTGTTGTTTGTTTGTAGTGGGCATTCTTTGGTCCCAAAGACAAGCAAGTTGCGGTTTTGGACAAATGGTTAGCATTCCCGCCTCGTACAATGGTTAGCAGTCCCGCCTTGTACACATGAGGACGTGGGTTCGAACCCCGCTCCGGCCGTGTGCAGAGGTTATCACTAATGATTGGTATGATTGCCTTCAGAGTGGTGAGCGCCGGTTTGCAGATTATCTGGAATTGGCACTATTATAATTCATAATACATTATTAATATTATAATTATTAACAAACTTTCTTACCAAACGGTACATCCGACACAATGACATTATGTCTTTTAGCTCAGCTCCTGTTGCACTTGGAGCTTTGGTTGATGGTTTATGCGATATCCATATTACCCAGCTGGCCTTGGCCTGTTTAACAATGAAATAGTTAAGGTTTAGTGGTAGGGCTACACAAGCAGTTAAAGTGTCTGATCTGTAAAAGGGACTTTACGGAATTGCCCTGGTTCTAACTGTGAAGCAGTGCTGTAACTCTATAAATGAATTTAGCAATACCAGATTCAGAAGAAGAGGTACTAACACTGATATTTTGAGGGTTATTTGGATGAAATGAAATCTGTCGTTTCATTTACAATGAAGATGATATTTTGATTCAGGTAGATTCAGTTATTTCTCTCAGACTGTACCTGTCCCTCTGATCAAAAGCCTCCACCCTCGGTGGAGGGACAGTCAGAAATGGGAGGTCAGCTCAAACTTTTAAAACTAATATCAGTATGCCTGCCCAAGCCAAGTCCAGACTGATGGCAAGAAAGTGAACAGAGGGTCTTGGAAGTCAAACATGTTGTCACAAAAGAGCCCACTTAAAATCACTGTAAACATGCTTTTAATATGTCTAAAAACCCAAAGTAATGATTTGAAATTGTGTATCTGGTATCCCCAATGTAGCATGATAAAATTTGATGTTTTGCTTATAATAAATACAGGGTATTGACCTTATCAATGCCTGTGTAGAGGTACATGTATAGACGGTGCCACATGGGGCATAAATGAAACAAATAACTGTCATTGGTCGTCTGCTAATATTTAAACTTATAATTGCCTCATACAAGTGGCTACAGTGTGTTTGTCAAAATAGAATGAATAGTTGGATACTATGTATCATTATGAGGTGTCCCAGACTCCCAGTGGACTCCTTTTCTATCTCCCCCCCCCAACATTCCAATTCATGCTGAATTCTACAAAACCGTATTTCTCTGCTTATTTTCTGCATGTTATGAAACAATCAACCTGTTTGATAGCCTGACATTTTTCACCCTGGGAGGCCACTAGGAGAATTGTCTCATATTGCAAGGACTGCTATATAGAGTCAAGTATGGTAAATCCGTCCAGGAGGGTAAATCCGTCCACCCCCTAATATAGGCATATAATTAAAATTTTTACAGTTGTGTTAGTTGAAAAAGCAAGAGAAACTCGTTTTTCAACTAATTTTGCTGTTTTTATGGTGTTGACAACATTTTAAATGATATTCAGGTCCATTTAAAAGTTGAAGACAAAAAACAATGAAAACCTGTGACGTCATCACAGCCATTTTCTAATGACACGAAGTTGTTCTTCTAGACCACAGCGCTCCTGAAGAAACATTGGGGTTAAAAAAATGAACCGAAAAAGGGACCTATACCGCCTGAAAGTACACGATCATATGAACATTTTAAGACAAAAACGAAAAAAATCTGTTGGGAATTTTTTGAGAAATTCAAGTTTTTAAAAATCTTGTTTATCTCATCACTTGAATACATGTAAAATGGCTTATAATTCAATAAGCATGCATAAAAACATGATGAAGCCTGTTAGCTTATCTCTCTAAGGAATTTCATTAAAGTTAAAACAACGAAACAAAAATATTTAGTGACTTTATAAAATTAATTATGACGCATTGTTTATCACACACTGTATGAATGCAAAAATGCTGAAAACAACCAAATTCTCCATATATATTCAGTCTTTGGGTGTTATTAAACAAATTTGTTATTCTTTATCTTGATATGAAAAGCTTCATAGAGCTTTTAAAAAGTGAAAACGCATTTAAAACTGATATAAACATGACAGGTAAGAATCATCTAACAGCACCGATCATTATTATTTCACATGGGTTTCTCACTGGCCCATTTAGTTTATATGATACTATATAAATACAATACTTCAAATAGAGCAAAGGTGATTCAGGCTGGGGTATTTGACAGTAATATCTAGAGTGATATTTGAGGCTAAAGTAAACATGTCACAATTTAATTTTCTAATACAGGTTTGTGAAAGCAGCTAACATTTTTCTACTGCATCTGCATTGGAGGCCTAAATTAGGATAAATATAGTTAAAAATTAAGTACTATTTAATATTGAATGGAATATCCTCAAATCCTTAGATGTGATTAAGGCCATGAAACTGTTCTTGGATGTGTGCAGAAATTGGGCTTGATTTTTGCTACACTTTTTCAGGTGCCTTGCACATGCCTTACTGTAGTGAACACTAACTGACTATAGTGGTTGTTTGAATATATATCCTGCACCTTGAATGGACTTCTTGATCTGAGAATCTCTTTGAAGAGAACAGATTTAGGGAGCTACCAATGCATGCTTGCATGCACAGAATCGTAAAATGTAACATTATGCACTGCATAATATTATCAAGGCTTCAGAATTACTCGAGATCAGTAACTGGATAAATTAATTCCCTCAGAGGTTTACCTGCTAATTTTCTCTTTCACAATGAGCAAATGGATGTGAAGCTGCTTTGTCAAGTCAGTTATTTGGATTTGGAAAGAGCTGTAACAGCTCACTGTACAATATATTTATAGTAACCATTTTGATAAGGGAGAAGGAAAGCAGTACCATTCTCCTTTCAACTGAGTCTAGAAACTTTGTGTATTTGTGGATTGTGGTCACAGCTACCTGCATAATAATGTTTGAAAGTTGACAATCTGCAGCATTCCACTTTACCAAACACAATTTTTAGATCCAATTTTCGCATTTAAAGCTTTCCCTATACATGTCAAGCAAGGTTTGAAACTTCTTGACAATAAAGAGTGAAAAAAGTTAAGAAATGGGTTACTTTCAGTGTTTTTGAATTTTCAAAGTGTGTGATAAACAATATGTCATATTTATTTCAATAAAGTCAAGAAATTTTTTCATTTCATTGTTGTAACATGTTTGAAACTCTTGAAGGAGCTAAACTAACAAGTTTCATTGTGTTTTCAAGCTTGTTTATTGTATCATAAGCCATTTTACATGTATTCAAGTGATGAGATAAACAAGATTTTTAAAAACTTGAATTTCTCAAAAAATTCCCAACAGATTTTTTTCGTTTTTGTCTTAAAATGTTTGTATGATCATGTAGTTTCAGGTGGTATAGGTCCTGTTTTCGGTTCATTTTTTTAACCCCAATGTTTCTTCAGGAGCGCTGTGAGACCTATTTCAAAAACCAAATTATATGGAAGGTAAATAATTGATGCACGGGACATTTACTTTTATAATTCTCATAGGGTTTCTTAAATAACTAAATTCCAACACATGGAAGGGAGATACAATGGAAATAAAAGTGGACGGATTTACCATCATTATTTTAAAACTGACTTGACTGAGTGATTGTAAATCCGTCCACCCACTTCAAATGGTCTTTAAAGATACTTTTATGACCTTTATTATTTATAAATGGCTAAAAACTGATGAAAGGAATTAAATTTAGCAATTATACCACTTGATTGGGTTAAAAATGTTTTTAAAATTGTGATTGAGGTAGTCAATTGAAATTATTGATAGTTAACTTGACCTCTCTTATTTGATTCTTCTATTATAAGTGCAATCAGCACCCCGATGTTCTAATATTGACAGAAAATCCTTTGTGACAATTAATATATTGCAAAACTTTTAAAAATCACAAGATATGATAGGTATGTGCTGCATAATACCCTGTGGACGGATTTACCATCCTTGCTGGACGGATTTAGAAGCATCCTGGACGGATTTAGATGCCCTAACCTTTAAGTTTTGTTGCCATGGTTTCAGAAAAACTTATTTGAGTATTTTACTTTTTTGACTGCTAGTGGTAGTACGGAATATGCCCCTTCCAATGTGCAAATCTATATTTTTGTATCTTACACCACTTCCTTAAAATACAGTTATGGCCAAAAGTGGACGGAATTACCCACCTTGACTCTAATGTTTCCTCTCTACTTCTCAAGTCTAAATTATCAACATTTACAGTAATGTTGCATCCACTCTGGTAAGACGCACCTTTCTTTGTATCAATATAAATTCATCTTTTCCTGGCAAACTTTGTTTATTCCTCAACAACAAAATAAGACCTCTTCTGACATTGTTCCTCCTGAAGCATTTTTAGCTGAACGGCTATTCAGGGCCCAATACAATCCATGACAGTTACAAACAGCCCAAAATATCTTTCTCTGCTTCCTATAGTAGAAGCTGATTTATATCAATACAGAAACTTGGGCAGGACAAAAAAAGAGAGATGAAAATGTGGTTAGATTCATTCTTTGATACCAATATTTTCTTTGTCCTGTGTTGCTTGGCTATTCAGGGCCCAATACAATCCATGACAGTTACAGGCAGTCCAAGTTTCTCTCTCTGCGTCCACGAGTATAGCAGTAGATTTACATCAGGAGAAAAGGCTGAGTAATGAAAGAATGGTGATGAAATGTAGTTTGATTTGTCTTTTGTGATACTTTTTGTAGTCTGTTGGGCGTTCACATTGATCTGAAGTTGAATTCAATCATCACACGTCAAATTCAATTGTATCCAAAAAGGTCACAAGACAGATAAATGCTTTACACAGATTATGCAAGTATGTAGACTATGAGGGCAGGTTAAGGATATATGAGGCATTTGTGACCTCAAACTTTGTGTGTTGCACTGTTGCGTATCACAGTTTCTCACTTGCACAAGATAGAAAAATTGAAAAACTAAATGAGAGAGCTCTAAGGCTAGTCTGTAATGATCACATAGGCACATATAATGACTTACTTGCAAAAACTGGCAAAACAATGTTACACGTAACTTACAAAAATAATTTAGCAGAATTTATTTACAAAGTTCTAAATGAATTAGCACCTCCAAATGATAGTTCTTTTTTCCAAAAGCAAGTATTTCCATACAACATGCGGGATAATAATAAGTTAATTCAACCTAAATTTCATACAATTCAATATGGTAAAAGATCAATCAGGTACCAAGGTATATTCTACCGTCTCATGTTAAATTTTCTGAAGATATAGGCTCCTTCAAGACAGCTATACAGAAAAACAATGTGTTTATGAATTGCGAATGTGGATCATGTATTTTATGCTTAAGAAATTCCCTCTAGTTGAATTTAAGTAATCAATTTCATATTTTATTTTGTATATAATTTCGCCTCATTGAATTATTGTTGTTATTTTAACTGTCAGCTAAAAGCTTTGCAGCTTGTGTTACGTTTTACTGTTGATCACCGACTTTAAATAAAGTTTTATCTTATCTTATCTTATCTGATAGCTTTTAGCAACATTCAAGATAGATTTCATCTCCTGAATATAAATATACCATTTTTCCTACGAAAAATGTTGTATTGACATGCAAGAGGAAGATGGATGGATGCATCATTGGGGCTACATCCTATATTTCTACTAAGAAGAGTCTGATTGAGATAGGGAGCAGATAATTGAAACTTTTGGGAGTCAGCATCGAAATTCAGAGGTCTGGACACAACAACATGATGGCCATTTGGTGGGCTAAACACATTACCTAGTGCAAAGGAAGATGCCTCATTTTTTTATTAATTGTATCTATTTTTTCCATTTTTGGGGGTATATTTGTATCCATTGAAGATGACTTATGCCATTGTCTGAAAAGTCAGCTGTCTTTTCTTGGATATTGATTCTTTTTACCTCAGATGGTTCTTCACCCTCTGATACTTTCCTTGACGACTATTGGCAGCTGCTTCTGTAAGCCCTGATGTCCTTACTAAGAACAATGTAAATTTATGATGGATCAAAAGAAGCAAGGCCAAGGATTGGAGGAATATGAAAACACTGCAGCATTTAAGGGAATGGGAGCAGAGAATAAGTCACAGGAGATCTTTTATTAAGGAGTCTCTTGAGAGATATTTGTCTTTGGAAATTTTGTGATCTCTGTGATATTAATGTTCATTAAAAGTAATTCCTGTCAGCTGTACTTCCTTCAATATTGATTCCTTTTACCTCAAATGATTTCTTTACAAGTCCATACATTCCTTGACAGCTATCAGCAGATGCTTCTGTAAGCTCTGACTTCCTTTTTTGAAACAATGTTGATTTGTCAAAAAAGGCATGGCGAAAGATTGGAGGTAGATACAAACACAGCAAGATTATAGGAAATGGCAGCAGTGAATTGGCATTGGAGATCTTTCAAAGTTTAATTTACGTCCCTCCGGGATCATTTAATAAATTCAAATTATGTTTACGGCATTTAGATCAATTTAGTTCACTGGAATTGTGTTGAGTGAATGGAGCGGCAACAGCTCTATGCCACTAGGATCTTCTAAATTTTGCAAATTAATTGTCAGGAGATTGTGATTATCTCCTTGAAGACATATAGAATGACATAATTCCATTTTGAGTGTCATGGCCAAAGACAATGAAAGGCATGTCTCATTGTGAGAGATCTGTGTTTGACAAATCCCTTGTGGATATCAAATCCTTTCTTCTCAACCAGTAGGTTGTTCAGACTCGTTCTGATTGATATTCTGTTTGCAAATCAGTGGATCTAACAGACTATGTGAAAGAAACTTTTGAAAATCTGAATCTGCAATTCCCATTTGTTACTTGGAAGAGAGGCACATAAATCTAAGCAGCCAACATTAATAACTTTGTCAGACAATGTTTCTTCTTGGCATTAGTGCAAAAAACATAAAGGTGAATTTGTTCAATCTATCCATGCTTGTTGCAGCGTAATGTCAATCAGTCTATCTCATTCGAAATGAAGTGGTACTTAGGCCACTCTTTAATGGAGTGAAGAAAGATTGGTTTGCTTCAGGCTGATAAAACAGTTTGACATGAACATGCCTGCTCAGCACAAATATTTTTGTGTGAAAATAAAATGTCTTACCATAAAAAAGGTTGCCCTATCATGAAAAGGTACAATCCGTATGAATTTATGATCCACTTTGTATTTGTGAAAGTTGCATCTGAAATTGAAACAAAGCGATACTAAATTTACAAAATGTTACGCTTTAAAGAAATGTATGAATTAACACACTTGCTTGACAAATGAGCCTTAAATGTTTCGCCCATTGATGCTAAAGCAACACATTGCCACGGAAATTCAATATTTTTGCTTCAAAAATAAACTTGTATCCTGAAAGGCTTCTTTTAGGAAAAGATTACCCATTTAGGCGATCAAGTATAAGAAACGTTTCCGTTTAGCAGAAAATAAAATTCAAGTAGGAGCAGATAGAGTCAAGGTCAAAGGCATTGTTTCTGATGTATGTGCCATGTTTAAGATGAGTAAGGAAAAAGCTGTTTAACAGATAGATCTACGCATTACTGAGATGATCATCAAATTGCAGGAGTCCCTGATGGGAACAAATGCCCTTTGAAACTACAGCAGGGCTGTTTATGAGAAGGTCATTAGCTTATTGCACCACTGTATGGAACCTCTTTGGCTGCAAGCTGAACAATCGAATTTTCATGTTACTATTTGCTGGTTGATTTACAATAAGAATTTCTGAACATCTCGTGGGATGGTTCTTTTAAGCATTCTCTGATTTCTCTTTCTACATCCAATGATTAAACATTTTTAATCTTTGAATGTAGAAAGAGAAATCAGAGAATGCCTACAATAAACATTATTACACAAAAATATGAAACAACATGACACTGACTTTATAGGAATTTTTAAAAGTTATGTGTTCAGCCTTTTCGTCTATTTGAAAAGCACAAAACATGCAGTATTCCTTCAAAGCAGCATTCATGCAACATTGGATTTTATGGCTGAGTTTTCATTTTGTCCACAATTAAATAATATTACAGTCCTCGTTATATTTACGTAGAATCTCAAGTTCTTTTCTATGCTGTTGAACTCCAATGTCAAAGACAACTCTATTCTAGCATTGCAATATATGTAAATGAACTACAAGCTGTGATGTCATTTTAAAATGAGAGTGTAAATTGGGTTTGTGAAAACCCATGCAACTTCGACATTACAGCCTCTCAGCCAATGGGCTGCCAGAACAAATATACATCACAATAATCCATATGTTTACGAAAAAATTGTCAAAGCCTTTTGTTTATAGTTCCTCGATGTTTAACGTTGTAAATTAGCAAGTTTGTAGATTAATCAAACAACTCTGTGGGGATTAGGGGAGACAGGGCTGGTTGTCACAGGGGCAGGTTGTCACACCTTTTATTGCACTAAACTATAGAGAGTTACACAGCTCAACCAAACTGGGGAGTTACACAGCTCAATAAATCATTGTTTACTGCTTTTGTAACCCACTGGAATCCTTTAGAGAAATCTTGACCCCTGGAAGGGAGTCTGGTAGCGGTAGGCACACAGTCTATAAAAAATTTCCGGTCACATAAAGTAGATTTATGCCTGTAACTTGCTTGTTATCCTGCTCTTTATCAAATAGTTGTTGAAAAAGATACAGTTAATACACTTACAATGTCAACACTTCTTTAAAGTACGAGAAGAAGAAATGGTGACAAAATATGATAAGAATAGTCTTGGCCACCCCTGCTTTGCATTTTCATCATTTGGGGCAGGTTGTCACAAAAAGATGGGGCAAGTTGTCACACATTTTGGAGTAGGTTATTACCCATTAGGACCAGGTTTTAAACAAAAAAACTAACAAAAAAATAAATTGGTGATTCATACATTGATGATTAAAGGTTTATCCAGATATGGCAGAGTCTCTAAATGAATATATTTCAAATTTATAACAAAGTTTTCACAAAAAGTTTGCAATCATCCTCCTCCTGATCAGAATGCTTTCCTTCTCTAGGATAAGCCTTCTGTTGCAGCACCCTTGTACACAGTAGCCTGTTCGTTGAGGTCGGCACTGGGAAAATAGAGGATTCATCATATATATGCACAATTTGTATTGTACTTGGCTATGTGTAACTAGATTTTGTGTATGTTATGTCTTATTGCACTGCGCAAGCCCACCGCTAGGTGGCTAGCAGTGCCTTCTTTTCGTAGGCTTCCAGATTCGTCAACTAACATTTGCAGCAAATTTTATGTGTGAGCTCCTGGTTCACTGACATCACTTTAACAGTTCTCCTTTACATGTATGTTGTGTATCGGCATGAAGTTTTTCCCCCTCATGTTCAGACTTATGTCACGGGGTTAATTGTGTCATATTCCAACTATTCTGCCTCCGACATTTCACTACTGTCCACTACAGCTGGCTGCCTTGCTGCTGCACAATGTACATGATTGATGCACCACTAGAACCTGGTTAATCGGTTGCATGGAAGCTCATGGAGTACAGTGAGTGCACCAGGTCACCCAGGTTCTTCGGTTGAAGTAGACTTCAGAGGCACAGGGATCAAGCAATTTACCTCCACGTGACAATGCTGTAAACAACTGTATAAAACACACACATGGCCCTGTTAATTCCCTACGAAGGTTATAAAGTTTATGTTTTTTGTTGGAAATTATCTTTCTGTCTGTCAACAACACATTTCTGAAGAAATAAGAACTAAGTAATACAGCTGAAGTCCATTAAAATTCCTATTTCCTATTTTGTACCCCTAACCCAGAAACCACTGGATCCTGTTACATGGTAAAGCTTGGCTTGGCAATCTATTCACCAATTTCACTTTTACATGGAATGAAGAAATCATGTAGGCCTACTTTCTTATCCAGTAAAATGGGATTAGAGCTGGAAAATAATACCTTTATTAGGGTCAGTGATAGGATAGTTCTACAACAAATACATTCCAAAGCCATAGGCTGTGATAAACCTCATCATGGCATTAACACAACATAAAGGTAAGTAACATGTATGGATATATGGACGAATAGATAGATAGATAGATAGATAGATAGATAGTGATGTATTGATTGATTGATTGATTGAATGATCGATTGATTGGTATTTGGCAGATTAAGTAACTAGTATGACAGACAGCAGGGGCGTATGTAGAAATGGCCCAATACCTGCCCCCCTAAATACGCCACTGATAGACAGATATATAGATTGATTGTTATTTAATTGCATATGTGGGAGATAGATATAACAGATTGGTGAGAGACAGACACATAACGATAGTTTGATAATATTAAGACAGAGAGATAGAGAGACATGTGCAAACAAGCACTCTTAACCATTAGGCCACGGAGGAACTCACTCAGGGAAAGTAAGTATTCTTAGAGTGCAGGTACTGTGATGAAAGCTATCCCCGATTCATTGAACTGTTGAACATACATGGTTAGGAGATAGATAGATAGATAGATAGATAGATAGATAGATAGATAGATAGATAGATAGATAGATAGATAGAAATGTTACCCAGTGGTAGAAGGTACAGACTTGAAAAAGCCAGAACTGAAAGGTATAGGCTGTCCTTTGTGCCAGTGTCGCTGAGACTCTTAAATTCTGTATAGACTCTTTCTGATTTTACAATTTATTTATTTCATGTGGGTATGTCATCACAAGCAAATTTCATGTTTCATGACCAATAAATCTATGTCTATGTCTATGTCTATGTCTGCTCTCCAGTTTTATTCAGAAAAAAAATATCTGCTGTAGGCTTATGCATATTTCCAACCACAGTCATTGCAGTAATTTCAAAAACAACATTATTTTCACTGCTTTTGATTTGATCATGCCACACCTGTTCCATATATTATATATAGATAGCGGATGGTGAGGAGACCAATATTGAGTTTTATTGGCTGAAGCAGTAATATTTGTCGAAGCTGCAGGCCGAGACCAATATTACCTTCTGAGGCCAATAAAAATCAATATTGGCTGACTGTAAAATCCCTAAGAATATGTTTTACATGTATATCCTCTTTACTGATCATCTCAACAGTATTGCAGTAGCAAGTAAAAGGTAAGGTTGATCAAGATTGTCTTGTAGTACCCATGTATGGATAAGATAGATAGCTAAATAGATAAAATATGATCTCGACAGAAAAAGTATGCCAGCAATAGCTGGCTTTAATCAGGTCATTTGAGTATACCTTATTCTGGCAATTGGAATATTAGATCTAAATAAAGTCCCAATTTATTCAATGCTACCCATTTGAAAGTCCTTTGAAAAAGAGGTTTGGACTGGGTCTCATGTGTGTGGAATGGATGCTCAATCATTCTGAAGCAATTGATATAACATTTGTTTTAGCATGCTAATTTGTTCCCTATTATTATCATCAAGTGAAAAATAGGGCAATTCCCTTACTTGAAACAATTTTTCCACAGAATTCACTTACATGTAGTTTAAAGGGCCTCTGAGTGTTTGTCCAAATAAACTGTATTTACATTTTGGCGACATGCATTGTAAGGGCTAAATATGACACAAGAAACATAAAATGGTCCCCGAAAAATCCCCATGAGTATGTTTCACATACATGTATACATATTTTCCTCTACCCTGATTATTTCAATTGACTGAAGTATGGGGTTGTGTGGAATCCTATCGGGAGGTATGGTCGATTAAGATTGTTTTGTAGAATGCAGGTATAGACAATAGCAAATTGAATAGAATGTAGGTATAGATCATAAACAGTTGAATAGAATACAGGTATAGACCATAGTCAAGATAGACAGCTAAATAGGTAGACATAAGAATAGACATAAAAAGTATTTTTTAAAGATTTTAATCAGATCACTTGAGCAAATCTTTAGCCTGGCCATTGGAATACTAGAAATAAAGACCCAATAGTCAATACAACACATTTGAACAAAAAGGTTACTTTGAAAAGAGGCTTTGACTGGGTCTCATGTGTGTGGAATTGATGATTTATTATTCTACACAATTGATGTGGTGCTTCTGACAATCTTGTAAGTTCTATTTTAAGTAAATTTCGGAAGCATCTGTTGTCTCGTCAAGCCATCCTATTTATTATGTCAAAAACTCGTCTGGTCATGTCGTAACATAAGATAACACAACATACTATATTAGTTTGTAAGAGGGTACAGCGGCCCATCAATCATTGTTTTAAATTGTACCCAGTGCCTGCAGTAAAGCTGATACATGACCAGTCTTGCACATGATTTGTAGAGAAATATAACTAGATTTTAGGCATAATGTATGCTTATTGTTCTCTGTTATTTACATCTACTTTGTGACAGGCTCACACGTGAAACTGTAATAGGAGGGCCAACTGCAGGATATATAATGTTGAAGACTGGCCTATGCACTCAGTAATAATGCAATAAATGAGATAAAATTAGGTGTTTGTTTTTACCAAATTGATCGTCAGATTCGTCCCTTGATTTTGTATATATAAGTTCACCTACTTGAAACTGCTTTTTTTCTCCTACAGAATTTACTTGGTTTTTCTGAGTGTGTGTCTACAAAAACGTTATTTATATTTTTGCGATTTGCATTGTAATGGGGAAATATGACACCGGAAACATAAAATGGCCCCTGAAAATTCCCCAAGAGTGTGTTTGACATGTATATAATTATTCCTCTATACTGACCAATTCAACAGTATTGCAGTGGCAAGCTAAAGGTAAGGTTGGTCAAGATTGTTTTGTAGTATCCATGTATGAATAAGATAGATAGCTAAATAGATAAATATACGAATTGACAGAAAAAAGTATGCCAGCAACAGCTGATTTTAATAAGGTCATTTGAGCAAACCTTGTTCTGGAAATTTGAATATTAGATCTTAATAAATTAAGACCCAATTCAAAAAATGCTACACATTTGAAAGTCACTGTGAAAAAGAGACTTAGACTTGGTCACATGTGAGTGGAATAAATGCTTTACTATGCTGAAGCAATTGACGTAGTGCTTTATTATTTGGAAGCAGTTGATGCAGTATTTTATTATTTTGAAGCAAATGATGCAGAGCTTTATTATTTTTAAGCAATTGGTGCAGTGATTTATTATTCTGAAGCAATTGATGCAGTGCTTTATCATTTTTAAGCAATGGGTGCAGTGCTTTATTATTCTGAAGCAATTGATGCAGTGCTTTATTATTCTGAAGCAATTGATGCAGTGCTTTATTATTTTTAAGCAATTGGTGCAGTGATTTATTATTCTGAAGCAATTGATGCAGTGCTTTATTATTCTGAAGCAATTGATGCAGTGCTTTATTATTCTGAAGCAATTGGTGCAGTGCTTTATTATTCTGAAGCAATTGATGCAGTGCTTTATTATTTTTAAGCAATTGATGCAGTGCTTTATTATTCTGAAGCAATTGATGCAGTGCTTTATTATTCTGAAGCAATTGATGCAGTGCTTTATTATTTTTAAGCAATTGGTGCAGTGATTTATTATTCTGAAGCAATTGATGCAGTGCTATATTATTCTGAAGCAATTGATGCAGTGCTTTGATCAATCCCAAGATCAGGCGCATGCACAGCGTAACATAGAGCTTCAGACATGTTCACTAACTCCATTTTACATTTTTGGCCTTGGTGTCCTTGCTATTCATCAGATTTTCACGTGGGAAAGATCAGCGTGAAGCTAGGAACATCAGCTATATGACTGGCTATTCAAAATTGTGAAAAATAAAATATAAAGTACGAAAACCACAGTAAAAGCAACATTTTTATTCAAACTTTTCATACAATTTATTTCATTCATGTCCCATTTTTGATTTGCGTAAAAATTAAACTTGATCTTTCGCTACAGCCTTGAAATTTGGCACGAATGTTACCAATACATGGGACTACAGGAATCCAGAAGATGAAGTACTGCAAAATATTATAAATTGTCCAAACACTACTTTGAATATCCAAATTTTGCTAAATTACTCCAAAATTTCAGTGTGGAACATTTCATGTCCCATTTTTGATTTGCGTAAAAATTAAACTTGATCTTTCACTACAGCCTTGAAATCTGGCACGAATGTTACCAATACATGGGACCACTGGAATCCAGAAGATAAACTGCTTACAGAAATTCCAAGTTGGCCAAACAATACTTTGAATCTCCGACTTTAGCAAAGTTACTCTTAAAATTTAGGTTGGAACATTTCATGTCCCATTTTAAAATTAACCATTACAAACTGAATATACATGCTAGCAAGTTTATTTTTATTCAGTAATATTGTGAAGAGCTGGGACCAACACGATATGCAGTGAAATAAAATAATATTTCTCCTTTAATTTTTTTACTGACCTGTAAATACTTGCAGTTGCTAATTCTGGAAAATCGGGACAGGTTGCGCAGCTTAGGAAAAACTTTGACTGCAACTTTCCTGGCAGAGCAAATGACACTATTTTCGTAGATATTACTTTTAATAAGTATATGAAGCATCACAGGTAGTTTCATAGCTCTGCTATTAGTAATACTGGAATGAATTGCTTTTAAACATTGCAAAGTCAGGTTTTGCGTTACATGGGACATCCCAGAGATCCTGATTTTTGTACAATATTTCAATTATAGTTTGATATTCGTCTACATTACAGACCTAGGACCTTAAACATATTTTACGACAAAAGATATCTTTCATTCAGTGAAAGAATTGTGATCCTGACCCTCTTATTAAAGATTTTACGCCGGTTTATACTCATAAAATGTGAAAACTGCACCTGATCTTGGGATTGGCTTTTATTATTTTTAAGCAATTGGTGCAGTGATTCATTATTCTGAAGCAATTGGTGCAGTGCTTTATTATTTTTAAGCAATTGGTGCAGTGCTTTATTATTCTGAAGCAATTGATGCAGTGCTTTATTATTCTGAAGCAATTGATGCAGTGCTTTATTATTTTTAAGCAATTGATGCAGTGCTTTATTATTCTGAAGCAATTGATGCATTGCTTTATTATTCTGAAGCAATTGATGCAGTGCTTTATTATTTTTAAGCAATTGATGCAGTGCTTTATTATTCTGAAGCAATTGATGAAGTGCTTTATTATTTTTAAGCAATTGGTGCAGTGATTAATTATTCTGAAGCAATTGATGCAATGCTTTACTATTTTTAAGCAATTGATGCAGTGATTTATTATTCTGAAGCAATTGATGAAGTGCTTTATTATTCTGAGAGGCAATTGGTGCAGTGCTTTATTATTTTGAAGCAATTGATGCAGTGCTTTATTATTTTTAAGCAATTGGTGCAGTGCTTTATTATTCTGAAGCAATTGATGCAGAGCTTTATTATTTTTAAGCAATTGGTGCAGTGCTTTATTATTCTGAAGCAATTGATGCAGTGCTTTATTATTTTTAAGCAATTGGTGCAGTGCTTTATTATTCTGAAGCAATTGATGCAGTGCTTTATTATTCTGAAGCAATTGGTGCAGTGCTTTATTATTCTGAAGCAATTGATGCAGTGCTTTATTATTCAGAAGCAATTGATGCAGTGCTTTATTATTCTGAAGCAATTGATGCAGTGCTTTATTATTCTGAAGCAATTGGTGCAGTGCTTTATTATTCTGAAGCAATTGATGCAGAGCTTTATTATTTTTAAGCAATTGGTGCAGTGCTTTATTATTCTGAAGCAATTGATGCAGTGCTTTATTATTTTTAAGCAATTGGTGCAGTGCTTTATTATTCTGAAGCAATTGATGCAGTGCTTTATTATTCTGAAGCAATTGGTGCAGTGCTTTATTATTCTGAAGCAATTGATGCAGTGCTTTATTATTCTGAAGCAATTGGTGCAGTGCTTTATTATTCTGAAGCAATTGATGCAGTGCTTTATTATTCTGAAGCAATTGATGCAGTGCTTTATTATTCTTAAGCAATTGGTGCAGTGCTTATTATTTTTAAGCAATTGATGCAGTGATTTATTATTCTGAAGCAATCGATGCAGTGCTTTATTATTCTGAAGCAATTGATGCAGTGCTTTATTATTCTGAAGCAATTGGTGCAGTGCTTTATCATTTTTAAGTAATTGATGCAGTGTTTTATTATTCTGAAGCAATTGATGCAGTTCTTTATTTTTTTTAAGCAATTGGTGCAGTGCTTTACTATTTTTAAGCAATTGGTGCAGTGCTTTATTATTTTGAAGCAATTGGTGCAGTGCTTTATTATTTTTAAGCAATTGGTGCAGTGCTTTATTATTTTGAAGCAATTGGTGCAGTGCTTTATTATTTTGAAGCAATTGGTGCAGTGCTTCATTATTTTTAAGCAATTGGTGCAGTGCTTTATTATTTTTAAGAAATTGATGCACTGGTTTATTATTTTGAAGCAATTACTGCAGTTCATTATTATCCTGAAGCAATTGATGCTTTGCTTTATTATTCTGCAGCAATTGATGCTTTGCTTTATTATTCTGCAGCAATTGATGCAGTGTTTCACACAATCGTGTGAGTTCTATTTGAAGTCAATTTCGGAAGCATCTGTTGTCTTATCAAGCCATCTTTTCTGTAATGTCAAATAATCATCTGTCAAAAATTAAGATAACATAACATATTATTATTTAAAAGAGCAGATTTATCTGGAATGGGCGCTATATATAATCACGCTATATTGATAGACGGGACAGAGCCACCGGCTCACCGAGCAAAGCCAGGTGACTCGTCCCTTATGGCTAACAGGCGAGTGGAGTGCTCCAGATGTTTCAATCAAAAAAAGTGATTCAGACATCCCATAATATGATCCTGGAACTTGCTTCTCGTCACGCGTGACTACAACGTGACTACCTTCTTCTTCTTCTTCTGCTTGATATTCCCCCAAAAAAAAATGTCCGAAAAAAAAAAATTTCCGAAAGAAAAATTTTCCGAAAAAAAAATTAGCAAAAAAATAATGCTTGGACATTGTCAACCAATCGAGTAGTTACAAGTCCCGTCTTCTATGCTGCGGCATTATCATATTATATTATATCTCTTGTCTCGCCTTCCCTTTTCTTGTCATTTCATGATATTGGTGTCTGATGTAGTTTTGTTTTATAAATTCCATATGTGCAAGAAAATATTATGTGCTACAGCCACTTGCAAATGGTAAATTTTGGTCCAGCCTTGGTTCATTCAAGGGAAGACTGCCATTGAAATAATTATGTCAGCGATGGCAAATACTGCAGTTGAGGGTCGTAATATAATCAGTTTAAAATATGTCTGTCTCTTGGTCTTTCAAAAGTGAATTGCTTCAGAAGGAAGTTCATATTCAATACTTTGGTATAGAAAATATCGAAGCATCATTGAAATATTTTGATATCAACACAAGCACTTGGACACAGTGGCTGAATATTTATTAATATTGTTGATCTGTGAATTATGACAAATCCTGTTACTGATTTTCAGACTTAACTCTTTATAAATTTATGTGTACAAGACACTTTAAAAAAAGATAGAAAGACAGATAGATTGAGAGACAGTTAGATAGAACTATAGTGCAGTTGATAAAAGGTACGGTCTCAATTCACTTGCCTGCAAACGACCTAATGAATAGTTAAGTGCCCATGCTAAATTTAATTCATAATGTTTATAAATTGATATTTCAGGTTTGCCTACTGCTACATAACAGTGGAAACATGGCAGAAGGAACAAAAGGACAAGAAATCAAGAAATCTAGCACTTCTGGACGTGAGTGCCCAAATTCCATATCAGTCGAAAGATAAAAGGACTTTTATATAATTTCATATTTGCTCATGTTGAAACTTATAAACGGTCAAACTTTTAAAATATTGACTGGGAATTCTTTTTCAGGGCGGTTCACTGAGCCTTTGACAAATGTACCAAACATTCCAAATTTCACTTGCATAGTGAAAGTTCCTGATGATCTACCGTGCATAGTGAAAGATCCTGATGATCTACCGTGTCCACAACATGTACGAAGACTGCGACCATCGCTACTGACACAGCCTCGGACACAGCCTCGGACACTTTTCGACTTTGCCATCTTTTATGCTGATTCACGAAAGAGTGAGGATGAGGTCATACAGTTCATGGAACTGGTAGAACTATTGTGTCGCAATTCCCAAAAGAAACCAAGAGTTTGGGCGTCAGTGTGTGACATAGACGGCGTGGACCGTAGTTATTTGGAAGCTGTAGAATATGGTCTCAAGAACTCAAACATCTACTTTCTGTACATCGACAAATGGTTTGCCATAGACAAGTGGGCAACTTTCCAACAGGACCAGTGTCTTCACCAGTACTTCCAAGAGACAAAAGTGATTGTTCCTGTTGAGACCATCAAAAACTACCAAATGCCATTTGCTCTCCGAGTATTCAGGCAATTGAAACCCTGGAGATTGATCAACAATATTGACGGCCTGAGTATGAACGATTTTCTTGACAACCCTCTAGAATACTGGGACGCTTGTGACAAGAATTATCTTGAGAAAATGAAAACAATTTTGAAAAGATATGTGCTGGTGATTCCAAGCCACTCTTTTTACTTGAATGATAAATCATCACCTGATAGCTCAGAAGGTAAGCAGTTGCATAAATTTGCAATTGAATTGAACTGAGCCTGAATTGCATTTTCCATCTGCAGTGCTTAGCAGCATTCGGAATATATGCCAATGATTGGCTTTCTCTGATATCAGTGCTTCAAGTTTTAATCCATTCTGAACACATTCTCTTCAGTTTTGACCGTTCCTTATATAATCTATCTTGTGTATGTTGTTTCTATTAATAAATGTATGGAAATTCTTTGCCATTTGAGCCTTTTCAAAATAATTGTGACTCTACTAGAAAAGGGCTGAAACTCTCAAGTCTATGTTCTTATAATAATTGGCACTCATAAATTGTTTCATTTGCATGCCACGCAAATTCAAGTTATATTTGAGAAGTGGTGTTGGTAATTTTGTGTCTAATTGTCGCACTTTAACTTGACTATGTGATTATGAATATGAGAATTTTATTGTTATTATTTGTTCAATGATTAATTGGATTATTGTGTCTATTTGAGAGAGTGTGTCAGTTATGTGTATCGTAATGACAGATACAATCTGTTATGAAACATTTGTATATATATTGTTTTGAAGTTGAGGTGGTCAATAAATTAAGACTGAAATTGAATTGAAATTGAAATTGACTTGTCGTTTTTAAACATTATGGTTTTGGATAGTAACTCTCATATTTATGTTATTGACAGGGCTATGATGTGATTGGACATTTTCAACCCAGAGGACAAAATATGAAATGCCCTTCCCTAATTTTTTTGATTGAAAATAACATGTGTTGTACTGAATTTGATAAGGTGAAGGTCCACCAAACATGCTAAAACAATCCCGGAAAAACTTTAGAAACGCAGAGAAAAATTGAATTTTTTTAAAAATTATTGACATGAATATTGTTGGACCCGTTGACTACTTTTAGCAGGGCAGGTACGTAAAAAATAGTGCATTTACTATACATAGAAGCATGAAACTTGGTGCAAACTTAAAAAACATCTCTACAAATATAATTGGATAGGGAGCCACCTCAGATTTAGCATCTATAGATGGTTACTGGCAGCCATTTTCCAAAATGGCCACCAATTCTTCCATTTTGCTGCTCTCTGTGTAGTTCCTATGAATAGAATACATTCAAATAGTGTTTGTTATTCCTTGTCTTGGTATTTAGAACGTAACTACAACATTTTTTTTTAGCCTCAACTATTTCAGGCTGTCTAGAATCCATTTTGGCAGAATTATCAACTCAAATACTGTATTTTCTCGGTTTTGCATGGTTTCGCCAATTCTGAATGAATATAAAAATAATTTGGATATTTGAATTCCTTACCAAAAGAGCTTTCATTGAGTACCCGCATTAATGGGTTTCGTAAATTTGGAGTGGAAATGGAAAAAATGAAAATTTTAAGTTTTTTGAAGTTTTCGGTTCTGAGGTTCATTTTGACAAAGAATTCACGAAAACTAGTGATGCGACCAATCATTTGAAAGCTCTTCTCACAAGGAATTAAAATACGTGGTCTATTTAAATATTAATTGAGATTCCATAGAATTATGGAAAACCGCGAAAATGCTGCATTTTCTTCAACAGTTATAACAAAATGGACCCTGACCACCCTAAAATTCCTTAGTTCAACCCAGGAATCAATTGATAGTGTTTTTTAGATCTTTAGAAGAATTAATGACCACTGTTTTCATATGGTCAAACTATAGGCACTTCACAGAAAGCAGGAAAATGAGAGAATTAGCCGCCATTTTGGAAAAATTGCTGCCATGGCTCAACTAGGTCAAATCTGAAGTGGCTCCCTATCTAAATTTATTCTTTAAGATATTTTTAAACGGTATGCCAAGTTTCATGCTTCTATGTATAAATGAAATATTACTCCCTTATTCATGACAAATCTGCCCCGCTATTTGTACAGGCTGCTGTTTGTAAAGGATCCTGGTGACCCCCAGCTTGTATTCCAATCTTCATCTGGAGTTGACAGTTGTTCTCACTTTATAGGGTCGTTGGCTTTTCCAAGACACTTGTTTGGCTCCTCAAGGCTTATATTGCGCTTCTTGCCTCTGTTTGGGTTTTTCTTTTATTTGGTATGATATTGATCTAAAACTATGGTGTTCACTTGAGGTGTATTCTTATTGTCTAGAAGCTGGGGAATCGATCCGACCAAGTATAAAAAGGTATCACAGTTTGTACTTATTTTGCAATATTGCAATGCTAGAGAATAAGGATGCAAGCTGTGACACCGAGTTAACATGTGACATCAAAGTTCAAAGCATAGAAAAGAACTAGAGATTCTGCGTAAAAATCCTAATCGAGACAAAATTAAACTGCTTTTACCTCATTTTGAAATACAGTTATTATCGTTTTCATAGCTTTGTATTTGACGTCACTTTGAAGCGATTAAAAATACGCATATGCCACCAAATACTTTGAATTATATTATTAGGTTTATAATTTGTAACCTCCTGTTATTTGACACCAGGTTTTGAATGAACTGTACCTGTTTTATTCAGCCGGAATCGCATTATTAAAATACCGTCTGCTCAGTTAAACGGAATCAAGCTGCAGCAAAAAGATGAGATGAAACATCCTAAAAATTGCCTAACTTATAACATGCTTGTAAGTGTAGAAATTTGAATGAAAAGAAGTGACCTTGTTCAGAGAGTGAATCGAGGATGTGTGGCACTTGGGAATAGTAGTACTTAATGACATTGTGAGCAAGGTTTTTCCATGCTCTGTGGTCCAATTTTTACTGATCAAAAACCAGGAGATTTTCGGACAAGCCAATAGCTGATTTTCAACTCAACTAACAGACACTTTCTTCCTGCATTGGAACGGATCAGTTCAAGATCCTAAAATTACTGCTTACAATGAAGAAATGTGACAACGAAGAAGTGGAATTTTTAGCCAAGATGTGTGATGTTTATAAGAGGAGCATTATTGATGGTAATCTGACATTGAAATGTAAATAAGCCACACTATAAAATTTGAAATTTTGAGTTAGCTCAAATGATTGAGTGAGATGGTTGCACAATTTGTTTGAGCCATGATAACATGCCGTTTTGAGTTATGATAATCTTTATGTTGTTATAACTTGCAAACAACAAGCTATCTTGGCTCAAAGGAATTGTGCAACCATCTGACTCAATCAATTAAGCTATCTCAAAATTCAAAATTTACAGTGCAACTGTGATATGTATGTGGTGCGGCAGCAAGGACAGGGACTATTAAAATATGTAGGGGAAAGAGACTGTAATACTGTCAGTGTAATCGCAGAGGTGGAAGGTCTCTTTCAGGAACGACCACGTATTTTCTGGAGGGGGGGGGGTTGGAGTTATGAAATTATTTATTTCACAGCAATGGAAGTGCTCAGTAATTAGTTATTTCGAACATTCAAAGACGCCAAATAATCATCCCTAAATCCAGCAAAAACACCTAACAGAAATTATTCATTTCAGGATTTCAGGACTGGCCAAAAGAAATGAAAGAATTTATTTATTTCACCAACACTGAGCCAGAAATTATTTATTTAAAAAAACTCCAAGCCCCCCCCCCTGATATTAAATAATTGTTATACACCCTCAATAATTCCATGTAATATTAACAGATGTGTATGAATAAAGTGATTCAATATTATGTATTCAGCTTAATTACACATAACCAGGACATTTCCTGAAATGAAACAAGGACTACAGGCATTCCCGTAAATATGGCATATACAACAACAGAATATCACATAACATCCTTTCATTAACATTATTAAGTGGACAGACAATACTGATTGCTGATATCAGCAACTGTGTAAATCTACACAAGCTTAGCCTGCTTTTAAAAGGGGGTATGATTTGGAATAAAAAAGCTGCTCTGACAGGTAAGTATTTATCATAATTATAATATTATGTGAAATTTATGTCTCTAAGCCATACCAGAACTGAATTGATTAATTATTGAATGATTTTAGGCCAACCACTGTAAAGAATCATCTTTTCAACTTGCCTGTTGATAAAATCGACAGAAACTAGAAATGTCATAACCGGAAACCGGTGAATGATGCGCTGCCCGGACTGAGTCCTAAGGGTGAATCACACATGTATCCGTAGTTAGTGTATATCCCTCTGTGTAATATTTCAGTCAAATCTTGGCCAGGATCACTGCTGTCTTGCCTAAATACACATTTCCTGGCCATCCCACTGACCCAAACTATCCACCAGTCTTTGATTTTACTCTCCTGTCTTTCTGCCCAGGAGTAATTTACCAGCTTGTTATTGCTCTCTTATTTCCGATTGGCGCCACTGCTATTCCTAAAAAAAAAAACGTGCAAGCACTTTTAAGAGTTGCTTGCATCTATCTATCTATCTATCTATCTATCTATCTGTATGTGTGTTTAGCTGTCTATCTATCTGCCTATCTCTCTGTCTATCTATCTCGAGGCCTTCCCTTCCTTCCCCCACTACATTCGGCATAATTACAAAATAGCCCCCGCCATCTGATAACGGAATGAGCGAGACCATTGAAAAGCATAGGCTGCCACTCATTCCGTCAGAGGTGCGGGGCTTATTTCGTGATTATGCCCTACATTCCTCCCTTCATGCCTTTGTTCATTCCTTTGTTCATTCCTTCCTTCATTCCGTCTTTTCTTCATTCCTTCCTGCATTCTTTCTACCGAATTTGTAAACACTGGATCTAGCTGGCACTATGATGCTTTTAGGATAAATTTAGTATAAACAAGTTGTTGATAACAGCTAACTTTTACAGTTAACATCAAACAGGACTGCTACAAGGTGTGTCCTGTTTCTCACACATAGTTCCATGTGATAAATGGACATTCTTGAAGTATAAAGTACATGCTGACCTGCTTTTTTCACTTCTAAGGGAATACTTGATATGTGAACATGAATTAAGGTATGTTTTTCTTTAGGCTTTCTTATCATTGTCAGCTGATAGTAAATAACATGTCACATGATATATTGTCCATTAGATTTTTAATATCATTGCACCGTTTTCAATAAACTTCCTGTTGAGATTAATTGAGTACAAGCAAGCACTGACATAGACCAACTGCACAAATCAAGTAAAAAAAATCATTGTACTTATATTTGAAATTAAAGATTAGATCTGCCAATTCTACATAGAATTCAACTTGCATTAAAATAACACAAACTGGTAAATTCACAACATTGGGGTAATATGAAACAATACCAATCAACACAATTGCATGTTTTTCAGAATTAAGTGAGTTCAATTCATTTTTGTGTCCTCGGGGGGGACCCCCCGAAGAGGACACCTTGTTTTCAAAGCCACTTCCCGTCAACTACACAACTTGGTGTTTTCAGAAAAACGTTTCACACGCCAAATGACAATCACAATGCATGTATCCTAGTGATCACAATGATGCTTGAGTTTCCCTACCTAAAGTTTCCTGCCTCTCCATCCTTTATTTACTTCATGCAAGCTATTTTCTTCGATGGCTCAATCACCTTATAAACCCCTTCTGCAAAAACCGGCTCTGTGTTGTGCTATTTATCCGTAAGGGGCAGTACTGATATTACCAGACTGATGCGCCACCTGGCTGGTAACTGTAAGCAAAGACAAACTCTCTCCCTGCACTCCTATACTTTGCCTATGTAAGTGAGTCAGGGTGGCCCAGTTCAGCCTTTACCCCTTTTTGGGAGTGATTACCCCTCCCCTGGCCTGCCTGTGTCACTCCAACTCCATTGCAGCACTTGCACCAGCAGCAACCCTGTTCACATTGAACTTACAAGTACAAAGGTAAAGCTACTTCATGACAAGTTGATGTACATATTGCTCACTGATTCGGAATTTGTTTTATTTTTATCCCAATCAGATATTCTGACTTTTATGTGCCATTGCTTATACCTTTTTATCAAAATTATGAATGATTGTGTCCTTGACTCCTTTTCTAAGCCATCACTTTTCTGTAACAGTAATCACTTTTTCTGCAGTTTCAACTTGGAACATGTGGAACAATGCTTGTGCAGTCTGCAGAAAGGGGTGAGATCAGGATATTGAGACTGTGTTGTGGAATCTAGGCTACAGAGAAATACAGGTCATTCAACACATTATCAATAGGTCTGCTACACAATACATGTAGGCATTGTAGGCCACACAGGAACAATGTTCTCCCATGCTGCTGCTGGTGCAGGGACCAGAGTGATCACTCCGAAAAGGGGTGCAGCTGCTTTTATAATTTCCATACAGACTAGTCAGATGATAAAAATTCTAACAGATTCAGATCAGACTCAGATATTTTTATTCAACCAAAATTTAACAAGCAACTCAGAATTCAATTTATGTGAAGTTACATCAGTTGTGACAAGATGAATTTACAATTCTGTCCTCACTGCCTAGCACTTGTAAATCCAATTGTTTCACCTATTCTATCCTTCATGACATCATCTGCCATCTCCTGTTGCAACACTTCCGGTGATGTCATAACCAATAACTCAAAAAATTGGTGGCCCGAGGACACGGTGATATGCATTGCATGCTATTTTATTAGTCCAGTAGAGCCCCACTATGTCATAGGAACCCAAAAAGCTGTAAAACAAATCTCACTGAATTGAAAGCGAGTGCCAACATTGGGGTGATATGAAACAATACCAATCAACACAATTGCATGTTTTTCAGAATTAAGTGAGTTCAATTCATTTTATTAGTCCAGTAGAGCCCCACTATGTCATAGGAACCCAAAAAGCTGTAAAACAAATCTCACTGAATTGAAAGGGAGTGCCCCCCTCAATGATGACTGTGATGCAGCCATAGTCCTGTGCCCTGCTATGTGAATGCATACAGGCCAGGAGACCAGGCTAATGCAGCCATAGCCACACTGGGGGAGTGTGTGTGTATAACTGGGCAAGAAATACTTTCAAAATGTCACAATAAACGCACTAAATGTTAGTTTAAAGATTCGGGGACAAACTTTATGACAGTAACGTAACATACAGTGAAGAAGGGCTCTGAAAGTAGTGGCAGGTGCCCAGTAGCTTTTACATAAAATTGGGGCAAGAATGTTAACATTTCAGTGTGTGCAAAAAAGCTTGCTTACGAAACCAAGAGCATGCGCAAGCGGGGGCACCCCCAGGGCAGCGCAATAAGGTCAAGAAATCTAGCACTTGTGGATGTGAGTGCCCAAATGCTACATCCATCAAAAATAGAAAAAACCTTCATTTTTCATTCTTGTAAAATGATGTTCATGCTCATATAACAGTCAAATTTTTATATTAAGATTGTCCGGGAAATTTCTTCTTTCAGGGAGGTTCATGCACTGAGCCTTTGACAAATGTACCTGACATGCCAAATTTCACTTGCGTTTTTGAAGTATTGGAAGCACTTGGCGATGATCCGAAAAGTCAAACTCCACAACATAGACAAAAACAGAGCACGCCCTTTGACATTGCTTTCTTGCTGATTCAAGAGAGAGTGAGGATGAGGTCATAAAATTCATGGAACTTGTGTAAATATTGTCTCTCGATTCTACAAAGAAACCAAGAATTTGGGCGTCAGTGTGCGACATAGATGGACTGGGCAGCAGTTAGTTGGAAGTTGTGGAGAGGGGACTCAATAATACCAATGTCTACTTCTTGTACATCGACAAATTTTTCGCCATAGACAAGTGGGCAACTTTCCAACAGGACCAATGTCTTCACCAGTACTTCCAAGAGATGAAAGTGATAATTCCTGTTGGGGTTATCAAAGAATACATAAAGCCATTTGCCCTGCGAGTATTCACATCTTTGAAACGCTGGGAAATAATAGACAATATTGCTGGTCTGACTGTAAACACTTTCCTTTTGAATCCTAGACGTTATTTGAATGCCTGTGACACCGGCTATCTTGAAAAGGTGAAGACGATGTTTCGAAATATGTGTGATGGTTTACCCAATCCACAGGCTGTACTTGAGAGGAAAGGGAAAAAAGATGAGAATAACTAAAGTTGTTTCGGATTTATACCCAAAACAGCTCCTTCTTGCTTATGGCACTGATGAAAATCAAGACATAATTTCCACCACGCAATAAAAATACTAATCAAATACCACTGGTTATGCTCGAACTTTCCTCATACAATTGAGGTCAGATGTAATCATACACCGAAGGGTTATATCTATGCATTTGCTACTTGTTTTCTCCTTTGAATATTAAAAAAAAAAAAAGGAAATATTATGTCTGAGTGCTAACTTGTCTCATCCCATAGGAAAAATTCGGTCAGTTAATTGTTCATTGTTCAGAAAATAATCATCATCAGGTACTGTATTGGGGGATCACTTCCTGTCATCAATTTCCGTTTTTCAGTTTGCCTGACAATGCTCATTTTGCCATATTTTGGAGAAAAATCCAAGTGTATGTTTTCTTTTGACCCATCAAATTTTGGACATTTTTAATTTGGAGCCCCTTAACAACTACAAATCATATTTGCTTCTGCTTTTTTCAATGTCATGAGTTGAAAAACAACCACAGCAAATAATCTGGAGTGTTTTCAAATCCATATTGACAGTTTTGACGATGCCACACAACTTTGAAGATATCACCTTCGGTGTATGATAACATCTGACCTCAACTTTAAACTTGATAAAAAGTTCTCCCCATTAATTTCTCGTTTCAATAATGGTACCGTACAACGGGGTGACTTTGAACAGCCAGGGGTGACTTTGAACACTTTTCGGAAAAAGATTGATCCTCTGTATATGCAACGTTATTTAAGATACTGGAAGTATTTGACTTCTGATTATATTCTACTAAGGCCTAGTTTCTTTCTGCATAAAATAATTGTGACCGGATTTTTTTTTCTTGATTTTGATGAAATAAACTCACCATATCATTATTTTTGCTAGTTAACATAGCGTGTAAACGTCTGTGTAATGTGTGAATGTTTTATCACACTTAGGCAATCATTTAGCTCCAATGGCACAGAAGTACACCAAGAATAAAAATTTCAGAAAATATAAAAAAAGACACAAATTTTCCAGCAAAGGCAATCAAGCCCTGAAAAATTCATAAATACAGATAAAACATTTGTTTTTTTGAGAATTGATGGTTTTCTTTCACTGAAACACACTCTGTTCAAAGTCACCCCGTAACTCGGGGTGAGATTGAACACCCAGTTATCCACTAATATTGGCATATACAGTGAGGAAAATAAACTTGTGTTTGACCCCCTACCATATTTTCTGGTTTGGGCACTAGCTCTAAAAATCTGAAATTTCTCAGGTAGATCTGGTCTAACACTAGAAGACCCCTTTGTTTGCAAAGGGTTTATCATCAGACTTTTACAAAATGAATACTTGGAAAAATATTATAAGTTAAATTGATTGCAATCAAAACCTATTCCAATTGTTTTCCCCAATTTTATTTAGCTTTTAATGCTCTGAATTGCACCTCTTAAATTTTTTTTTGCAATTTCTTCATTTTGAAGATGCAGAGTTGAAAAAAAAAACCCCAAGACAAAAGAGACTTGATTTTTGACTGTCACTGGTCGGGTCTTGGTACACAGATCCTATGTAATGATTTAGAGGTCAACATTTCAATAATTGATGCCATTGTGTGCAAGTAAACAAGGGAAGACGTCACCACTGGAACATGCTCGTCTGCAGTGCCACGATAATCTCACCTACACTGGTGTCTGTGAGATCGAAAATCATTTTAGAAAGTCCTAGACTGCCCAATAACGCAAAGGCTGTGAAAATAGTTTGCAACTCTGCCAGCAAGAGGTAATGACCAGTACAATATGTCGCAGTAGGTCGAGGTGATGCAGTGCTGTCATAGTGCTGTCATAGTGCCTCTTTTGCAGAAGAATCATGCCAAAGCTGGTTTGAACTACCCCAATCATCAGCAAAATACTTCCACATGATCAATTGTCAATTCTAAGCAAGTTTTAGCATGATTCTACTGTAACAGAGGCACTATGGCCGCACTGCATCATCTCGGCATACTGCGACATATTGTACTGGTCATTACCTCATATAGGTAGAGGTGCAAACTGCTTTCAGAGCTTTTGCTAAGTCATTGTTGGTTAGTCTAGGACTTTCTAAAATGGTTCTTGCATTCATGGACACCTGTTTAGGTGAGATTGGCGTGGCACTGCAGACCAGCATGTTCCAGTGCTTATTTTTTCCTTTGTTTACTTGCACACAATAGCATCAATTATTGATATGCTGACCCCTAGATCATTACATAGGGTCTGTGTACCAAGACCAGACCATCTGCATCTTCAAAATTAAGAAATTGCAAACAAAAATGTACGAGGTGCAATTCAGGGCATAAAAAGCCAAATGAAATTGGTGAAAACAATTGAAATAGGTTTTGATTGAAATAAATTTCAGTTATAATATTTTCCAAGTATTCATTTTGTAAAAGTCTGATAAACCCTTTGCAAACAAAGGGGTCAAATACTTATTTCTGAAGACTATTGGGATTCTTATGCAAATGTATTACATAATGCTTCTTTCACTTAATTTTTATGCATTACCTGTCTTCTAATGTTAGACCAGATCTACCTGAGAAATTTCAGATTTTTAGAGCAAGCGCAAGTGCCCAAACCAGAAAATATGTAAGGGGGTCAAATACTTATTTTCCTCACTGTTTATGTGATTTATATCTCAAAATGACGATGCGCAGTTTAACTAGATGCCAGTAGCTTACATTTAATCGCATTAAATACTTTGAGGATCTTATACACTTTTAAAGGTAAGATAATTGAGGCGAAAACCGTTCAAAGTCACCCCATCGTACGGTACCTTACTGTCTGGCTTTGGTAAATAAACATGCTACACCCACAAAAGGTCTAATAAATTATTTTTCGTTCCAAATGCAGTGGTTCTAAATAGAATTTGTAATCATTCTTAAATATTTTACTAGTGTTATAGCACTGCCAAATTTTGAGAATTGACCAATCGGGTTCAATCATACAGATTTTTTAAACGTCATTTTGTCTATAATTTTATAGAGCGGTAAGCGAGAGCAATTTGCCGCCGAAGGCGGCAAATTGCGATCGCTTAGCGATCCTTCCCACACTAGTCACGTACGAATTGAAAAATCATGGCATACTGTCATCTCAGAAAATTTGTGGGATCCGCCATTGTCATCATTGTCACGTGACTACATGCTCGCCGCCATTTTCCAAGTGCGACGCATGCGCGTTTGAATGGCATGACGCCGCACATGAATCCACACAAATACAACAGAGGGCGCGCCGAATTTACGTCGTGCGGGTGGCGCCTCCTGGCGTAAAATTCGGCAAAAATGTTGCGAAAATAAAATGATAATGCTGTATTCCAAGTTACAACAGTGTTGTCAGTATATATCCAGAGATGCTTACCGCTCTCTCCTGCTTTGGCAGATTACTTATTAACTCCAAATTTTTGCGAAGCGGCAACTTGAAGTAATCGAATTCAAACAGTCATGTTTCTATCACTCACTGTATGATTGAGACATGGTAAAAACTTTAATTATATTTAAGAACACATAGAAACAGTTGAAGAAACTCCATCCATGAAAGACATTGATGTTAGGTAGGATTGTTATTACAGTCTTTCACTTTGATATAGAAAAAGAGTGAACTTTTGCACTGTGAAAATGGCACTTCGTGTGTCAACATGCTGATGATTTGTCATGATCACACCCAATACTTTCTGTGTTAATTTGATTTAAGGAAACTTATCCTGCTTATTGGTTATGCATCTGCTTTTCACTCTCAAATCAGTTATGACAAGTCAAATGGCCTTCTCTTTGCCATGATTAATCAAAGAGCCTCTGTGTTTCCCATGCAGCAAGTAGAGAAGATAACACTTCATCGGCTATCATGAGTCAAAAAGTGCATTTTTCACAGTGAACTGGTCCTCATTTTTTCTATATAAAAGTGACAGACTGTAAATAGAAGATCAGGAAGGAATGTTTTAAATGCATGTGAAAAATCATCATTCCTTTGCTTGTTATTTACCAATTTGACATTTAGTACAACAGTATTATTGTTGATGCTCTGGCGGATAGATGGATGGATGGTCGGAGTTCTATATCCTGTTTTTATGCCCTTGGTTGGCTGGTCAGGAAGGAAGGAGGACAGGGCAATGAAGCGAAGCATAAGTTAAACAGCGCCAGACTTACGCAGAATCTATTCAATACTTCTAGCTATTGAGATGTATAAGGTTGTAAACCAAATTGCGCCAGAATACATTTGCCAATTGTTCGAACGGCACAATATAACTTATGGACTCAGGGACAATAACAGACTTAAGCAGAATCGATTCAATACTATTAAATTTGGCCTGAAAAGTGTGAAATACATGGGAGTGAAGCTGTGGAACAACCTGCCAGTCAATTTAAAGAACTCAGAAAACCTGCCAATCTTCAAAAAACTGATCAAAAATTGGGACTTTGAAGACAGCTGTAATGCTGAAATGTGGTGCTGATTCAAATTTAGATTCTCATTTTACATGTTTTTATTTTTTGCTTTTAGGTTTTAGTTGTGTTTGAGTGGTGCTTTTAGGTTTTAGTTTTGTCACACAATAGCCTCAGGCTAATGTTTTCCATGTTGTTCACATGTGACGAAAAATAAAATTTTGTTATTGTTATTGTTATTGTTATCCAACATAGACCCAGGTACCCGACAAGAGCTGGATTTGAAACCTGTAGCCAACCTTCCCCCAGTTGCTTACATAGAAACTTAGAAATTCAAATATGGCCCTTCTCGATGACTGATTGCAGATAGGAACAGATAGGAACAAGATTAGAAAATGCCAGAGGGGGTGGGCTTTAAAATCTATTGCTTTTCATTTCTTTCCGTTCGTTCCTTCAGCCCTCTGGTCTACAAAATTTTAATGAAAACTGACAGCTTTTGTGTTCTATATTGAAGAGGAGTCTAGCTCCAATGGGGAAGAGGAGCAGCCCTATTGGCAACAACAATTCCAGTTCTGGTGGCTATGGTGGAAAATGCCAACCAAAAGAACTCAGGTTGGTTAATGCACTTTTTAGCTTTTTTTTTGGACTGTGCCGCAATGCCCTCAAATGATGCTCAATTAAAGATATCTGTGCAGTTTTGCTCCAAATTTTTGACATCAGGCGTCTAAGAAAATATTTTAAGGAAAAAGGAAAATTATGGAGGGGGGTCACAATAATAAAATTTATTAATAGTGGAAAATGCCAGTTTTTATATGACCTGCAGGAAAATGTTTGAATTTAATTTGGAATGTACTTTTTTTTTGCCGATTACAGACACCAGAAATTTCTTTTAGAATCCCATGGAACAGTGATAAAATAGAAAATTAAAGAAAAAAGGCCTCAAGGAATGACAAGGATCACATAGTGCTTGTTCACTGTTTTTCATTTGACACTGTATTTGCATTTATGCTGTTAAACCTTGTGTCTTTACCTTACTTTAAGTGTTTTTATCAATTTTAAAGCTTAAAATATATCATTTTTCATTATTAAAAAAATTATAATTATGCCCAGAAAAGAAGGCATTTCTTGACATATTTTCTTAGATGCCTGGTGCCGATAATTTGGATGAAGTATGCTTATTTGCCTTTAGTAGAGTAGCTAAGTAGTATTTGAAGGAAGAGCAGTGTAGCCCTTACAGACAGACAGACAGACAGAAATATTTATTTGACATGAATATACAGTTACAATGAATAAAAAACATAGTTCAATTATTTTAATGTCAGGAGACATTTACTTTGCCATGAATATGGCGCTACCATAAATGCCACCTATTAAAAAAAAAAGAAAAACAAGATTACACTTTTTATTAATTACCACAAGTCATACATTATGTCAAATAAATTGAAATCAAAATTTCTTAAAAATAGGTGTTGATAGGTGAAATGATAAATGTAGGTGAATGAAAACGGTATGAGGGTCGATGGGATGAAATGAAATGGTCAGCAAAGAAAAGGGATGACACTATATAATTGAGGATTGACATATAGAGCAATTTTGTATGGAACATTGTTCCTGGTATTGATGGATCAATGAATTTTTGATATACAAGGAGAAGCCAAACTCACTATGAGTTGTGACCTTTTCCAGAATGGAATTTGAAGTACTATTTAATAACTTGGGTAGCTGGTATCTGACACTATTTTCGGCATAGGCATGATATAGATGTGGTAGTCTAAAATTCTTATTTCGTGTATTGTATTGATAATCATGCTGTGGTTTTATTAAGATATTTGTCACTAAAAAATACTTGGGAATTTGATCATTTATTAATCTATAAAAAAACTTATATAATTTTACTTTCAAAATATCATGAACAGTAAGCAAACGCAACTTTTTGAATAAGGGCTATGTGTGGGCATTATAAAAAAGCTCATAGTAAGAGCATTGACCAACCAGAGGACATTGGCGTTTGGAGGGTGAGGGACATTTTCTGGAATTTCATGGCCAAGATTTTACATGGAATGCAATCGCTAGGAAACCATTCATTCAAAACCAATGGTTGCCCCAGGGGTCGATCCACACTATAATTTCATTAACATTTATCCAGTTAACACATTCATTTGTTAGGCACTGTTGATTGCTATTCAATTTGAGTCAGTTACCGAAGTTCAACGCAGGGTTGCAAAAAAATCTGATTTTTAAAATCAAGCAACCCTGGTTCAATGAGATAAAGAAGTTTGATAATTTTTTTCTTACTGTTATTTTTTCCTTGCCTTTCTCATTAAATGTATAACATAAGAAGGTAGAGGATCTGGGTCAATGGTCTTAAAATGATTAGATAATCATGTACAAAAAAGCATATTATCTGTGGAAATCAAATGTTACTAGATTTCTTAACCTATTTCTAATGAATCAATAAAGTGAGTGTAAAAAGCATTCAGAAACATCTTTCATTGTGACATGTAAATATATAATTATACACAAGTGATAACTTATTGACATTCATTTATTCTGAAACGTATAATATCTTGGATATTACAAACCTCATATTGGATGTTTGTGATGAAATTTGTGGAACTTTAGGTAAGTAGGCCTCACTACAAAATTATCTTGAGTATATATATATAATCCAAGAACGTCGGTATAATTAATGTAATACCACTCTTGACATCTTGACATGTTTTGACAAATTGTCTCACAGCCAGGTAGACTGCAAACTGCATTTCTTTTAATGAGAACACATCGATGCATTAAAAAACTGTAATGAATATCTTCGCATAAAATTAAATGAATACGTTTCATGAAATTATCAGTATCGGATTGGGGGGGGGGGGGTTAGGGGTTCAAACCTCCCCCCCCCTTTGGCCTGCACATTTTAATGTGAAAAGAAAAAAAATCCGGATATGTTTAGTACATTTTGATTCGTAAACTACCCAGTTCCACATTTTCTGGATCGGCACCTAATTATTTAAATAATTATGTCAAATCAAATTACTTTTATTTCTACTCAGTGTTTTTTACAAAGAACATTAGCTTATAAAGCTATTATTACCGAGCTATAGAAACAGCATAAGAAATAGCAATAAATAAATATACATATAAAATCACAGGGAACATTTAAAATCCGGTTTAGGTAAGTGAATAATTGTCCAAATCGAAATGTCCATAAAAACAGAAATTCAAGTTTAAAATTCAATTAAAATGTCAAGAGAAGACCTGAGATCTGCACATAGTGCATTTACAAGTTATTGCAGTCCAAGTTTGTAATTGTTTTTTAAAAGAATTGTAGTCACTGTTTGCTCTTATATCTGAGGGATGGGAGTTCCAGATGGTAGCTCCGGTGTGTCTAAAAGAGTGTATACCAAACTGCTGTGTTCTACTGTGATCCAATTTAATAGAGCCTTTTGATCGTAAATTATAGGGCATATGGTTTGGAGTAATAATGTCAGACACATATTTTGGCTGAGGTTGTAAAAGGCTTTATACACTTCAGCCGCGATCGTACGCATTTTACTAAGCTCTAGTGAGGGGAGTTTGGCACGTTCCAGAAGGCTTGCGTACGGTGTGAGGTAATCATTAAAGACAAACTTAAGTGCACGGTATTGCACTTTTTCCAATTTCTGGGTATTCTTTGCACCACAGTGGTGCCACACAGCAGACAGTAATTGATATTGGACAGGACGAAAGATTTATACAGAAGGAGTTTCGTTTTGAAGTCGAGCGAGTTAGCCACTCTCTTCATTTTTAAGTGTAGCGACCCCTCGAGGTAAACTTGATTTAATAGCAGTGGATGCATTTAAGACCTTGGTCAAGTTATGTGGAAATGAGGCTGCCATATTGTATTGTTAGTAGATTGTTATAGTCCTTGTCATACTTATGCGGAATCTCAAGTGTTTTTTCTATGCTGTTGAACTGTGATGTCACAGATGACTCTATTCTAGCATTGCAATATATGTAAATTACTACAAGCTGTGATGTCATTTCAAACTGGGTTGGATTCCCCAGCTTCTAGCCAATGTTGATCCTCCTGAACTGAGCGTCACAGTTTCAACACAGTGTCAGAGTAAGAGTTTTATCAGGGATAGCCCCTACAACTACGTCATCACAGCTTGATAGCCAATGGGCTGACCGTAAACTACGCATCACAATTCAAACATTGATATATTGAAGGAAGCATTAAATTTTTGATCCCAATGATTTATCACAGCAATCACCAGTCTAATCCTACCAAAGGGCAGCTTTGTGAGCATTCACAGTAGACAACTGTTATAATCCCCACAGAGTTGTTTGATAAATCTACAAACTTGCTAACTTACAACTTTAAACTTTGATGGAAGTTGGTATAAACAGAAGGCTTTGACAATTTGTTAGTAAACACATGGCTTATGTTATGTATATTTGTTCTGGCAGCCCATTGGCTGAGAGGCTGTGATGTCAAACTTGCATGGGTTTTCCCAGACCCAATTTTAACTCTGACACTGAGTTGAAACTGTGATGCTCAGTTTGGTGGATTCGCATTGGTTAGAAGCTGGGGAATCTGACCTAGTTTGAAATGACATCACAGCTTGTAGTTAATTTACATATATTGCAGTGCTAGAATAGAGTCATCTCTGACATCACAGTTCAACAGCATAGAAAAAAAACTTGAGATTCCACGTAAGTATGACAAGGACTGTAAATACCATCATTTTTTATCTGTATGTCAAAAGTTCACTTAGCCATTTCAGATGGGATTGCCACTCAAAACCATCTGAATCCCTTTCGGGGCTACTTTGATATTGAAATTTCACATTGGTTATCTCTAATATTCATATTTTCAATTTTTCTTCATCAGCGGAAACATGGCAGAAGGAAAAAGGGAAGTTAAGAAATCTGGAGCTTCTTTGCGTGAGTACACCTGCACTATTTAGACAAGACCTTTAAAATTTTTTAGCTTCTTGGATCGAAAGACCCTACAGATTTTCTGCCTACTAAAAACAAAGAGGTTACCCATAATTTTTATTGAATTGACAATTTAAAAATTTAGATTTCACTTCTTTCTACTTCTTTTTCATCCGAAATGTCAATTACGTGCCATATATCAATCAAGGAAACCATCATGGTTTTTTTTGTTCTAACATTTTCATTTTGAATCTCCTACAAACTATGTCATTGAGTAAACTAAGCAAAGATTAACACATTTGAATTCTCCTTTCAGGACGATTCATGCAACCCCTGACAAATGTACCCAACATTCCGAATTTCACGTTCATTTCACCAATCCTGCAGAAACCTTTACGACCTAATGGGCCAAAACCACCATCAACAGAACCATCATCACCACCACCACTACTGATGCCTGAGGCAATATTTGACTTTGCAATCTTTTATGCCGACTCTAGAGAGAGTGAAGACGACGTCGTAAATTTCATGGAATTTGGTAAAGACCTACTTCCCGGTTACAACGATACACCCAGAATATGGGCGTTAGTGTGTGACACAGATGGATACGGCAAAAGTGACATTGATGCTGTGGAGTATGGCATCAAGAACTCCAACTACTACTTTTTGTACATTGACCAATATTTTGAGCAAGACAAGTGGGCCAACTTCCAAAGGGTCCAATGCCTTTATCAGTACTTCCAAGAGCCCAAAGTGATTGTTCCTGTTGAGACAATCAAAAACTACCAAATGCCATTTGCACTGCGCGTATTCACATCTGTAAAACTCTGGAAAATATTTCACAGCATTGATGGTGTGACTGCTAAAACTTTCCTTGAAGACCCCAAATATTATTGGAATGTCTGTGATGAAGATTATCTTAGTAAGATGAGGAATATGTTTTGGTTGATACGTGAAAGGTACCTCGAGCCACTGTCTTTATTTGAGGAGAAAGATGAAGAGAAAAAATCGGAACACCAAGAATAGCCATTTTTGCTTTGAATGGAAATGTCCAACATAACAATGGTCATTCTTGCTTAACTGAATTCTGATTTGATGAGGGGGATAGTTTTAGGTTTAAATAAATTAAATTTTATTACATTTATGTAGCACTCATATACATGTAAACAAACCTTGGCACTTTACATAAAAAGGTATTAACTACAGATCTAAAAACACAGACAAATTCAGCTTACTGTTCTAATATCAAATGATAATGAGTTCCACAGTTAACCACCACACACACTGAAGGAGCGATCTTCAATTGTTTTTGATGAATGGAACATTGAGCAAAAAATATATTAATATTGCCGCTTGTTTATCTTGACTCCCTGATGACTCCTGGATGTTAAAATATTAGGGATAGCTCAGTTGGTAGAGCATCAGGCTCTCACAGGGAGGGCTGCATGGGTTCGAGCCCAAGTAGAGTCAGACTCTCTATGAGCCTCTTGTACTATAAACAGCCCCTGTCCTTTTCCAAGGCCACGGGCACATTGGGACATCAATTAAAAAATCATTTTAACACTCCATGTGTAATAGATATTATATATAAGTGGAGCTCAAGACTATATACAATGCATTAACACCTTGTAGTGCCAACAGTTAATAACTTTAAACAGTTTTAAATATTTAACATCAACTGTCCTGGGTGTGGACATCTATGTAAGTAACACACAGTGTTTTGTGATAAATTTGTTCACAGAGCATGGGAAATATATTTAAAAAAATACAATCTGCATAATGACTTTGCATTTTTGGAAAACTCACACAAATAAACATAGACCAAAGGACGAAATGTGAATTTTTTTCTAGGACATGGTATCCTATGGGCAAAAGTGATGTCATAAATTTTCTGATGTCATTTTTCCCTATGGAATACATGTCCCAGAAAAAAATTCATATTCAGTCCTCATGTCTACAAATATGAAATCATCTGTAATTTATTGAGAGTTGTGAATGACAGACGTTATAAAATGCATTGAAAAAACAAAATTGACCATTAATTTTATAAAATGTCTCTCACCCCCACTGCACTGATCAGAGCAACCGAAATATATTATATGATTAAAGTTCTCTGAAAGATAGGTCAGAATTGAACCTTTTTTTTCTTCAAATTTCCATGTTTTCTTTTGCAGTGTGGTCATGCTGACATGGGCCTTCAAATGGCCTCCGAAATTTGAAAATGATGTTGCAATTAGACAGTGACCGAATGTTATCTGACAACGTTGTACGAACATCGAAAGTTGGTTCCGAATTGGACATGTTTTATGCGACGTTGTCTTTACATTTTGACAACATTGGGAGGTGATATTATTGCGTGACTTCACAGTGACCATTACATAAATGCTAAACAACCTGAAATAACTAAATTTCCCCTTTTCCTGTTCTGTTTTATCAAATGTATAATTCCTTTGAATATTAGGGGTATTATGACGACCAATCATAATTCACAACTTCCAAGCAAGATTATAATGCTTGGTCAAATACCTAAAGACTGCAGGCAAGTGACAAAGTTTCCACAAAAAAAAACTGTTATTCTCTGTTGCTTCTGCAACCTGATTCCAACTGATGTTCATCAGCTCTGAGGATCACAACGACGTGTGTCTGAGCATACACAATTATCCCTCCTGCAGAGACAGTGCCTTGTAGAGCAGTTAAGACTTGTGACGACACACTGAGAGTGCAAGGACAGCTGCCGGGAATGCCTCAGATGTCATCAGAACCGATATGAACTCGCCAGTGGCATTACATCCATTTCCAACAGGAAGACTTAAGAAGGAGTTGTGGGCATGGAGCCAAATGCAACTTTGATAATTCTTTTTTACATGTTGAGCAAGAGCTTCTATTGTTGGAGGAAGTCTTTCATTAGTTGGGCGCTTCCATGAGAAGAGGTCATACCTGAGCTCATAAAGTGAAGTGTATCTCTTCTTTGTATATACAAGAGAGATCAGCACAACCAGAGCTGTCATAGCCCTGCATGTAATTGATGCATTCATGATCACTTCCAGGTTCCTGGAGATCCTGCAAGATGTCTGCATTCTCCTTTAAGGCTTTCATCCATTTCTGCTTTCCGATGCCAAAGTATGCACTTGTTGAATCGCTTGCGGATAGCACATGCACTACTGGTAATATCAGTGACATCTCTGAACCAAGTGTGCAGCCACTTCATGCATAGGAATGTATCTTTCTCTCTTTAAAGAAAATCTCTTCAATGCCAAGCAGATTGACATATCTGGGACATATAACAGCTGCATCAGAGTCACAACTGCCCAGGACAACAAAGTTTGCTCCTGGACTCCTGGGTGCATAACGTACATGAAAAAACATCCTAGAGTCTGCCTACTCATGGTCTAAGAACAGGTCACTGACATCCTCCAGTGAGCCACACTGAACAGATACTACTCTTCTTTTGTCATCAAATCCTCCTGCCTAGAGATGCATCTCATCACCAGTGAGATGGTCTTGAGATGGCAGATAATGGTCCAGTCCAGCATCAATGATTTCATCAAGTTCGCCTTGTTGGCTGGGTTTACAGTATCTTACCAGGCTGTGTTGGAACAGCGGTGTTTCTTGTTTGATTCCTGATTTCTTACATCGGCATCATTTCTCTCCAGGCTCTCTTACTGCCTTTGATATTTATGATGATCACCAACAACTGGATGAAACTTGTGTCCCGCTGACAGTATCATCCACAGAAGAACATTTGACAAATCTCCAAATGTTGTACAGTGTAACTTGTAAACCATGTGAATTATCATCATGAAGTCGACTACCAACATGGTGTCTCTGGCTGTAGATGTTCCACGGAAAGATGTTCTATCTTATAGTGCCCTCCTAGTCATCATCCTCAAGGAGACTATGTTGAGAACTCTTTCAACTGCTCCCTTGTTTCTGTGCACTCTATATGCTATATACTCTGACTAACTTCCCGGTTGTTTTCGGAAAATAGAACTTGCATTCCGCAAAAATCTTTCAAGGCTGCCTTGATATGTAAATTGTAATTGTACCTCTCCAGTTCTCTTTGTCTGGTGTACAAATGGTGGAACTTTCCGCAATCCTTATTTATACTTTGCTCAATCTCCATATCGTGCCAGAATTTACTGAGTGGTCTTTGCGTATGACGTACTGACCAGTTTCCATCAAAAGGCGCTCTGTATACTTCAGGATGTTCAACTGGTAGCTCTAAGCCTCCCTTCCACAACGTTGGTGGTTCCCCAACAGGCATAATTAACATGTCCGCACATGAAATTGAGTGGCAGCATTTCTGCGAAAATTTCCAGCTCAGCTTCATGATCTTCATTTCTCTTTGCTGCAACATAATAATCTAACAAGAGCTGAGAATAGTCAGAGAGGGACTTCTCCCAGAAAGCAAATGTTTCTGAGGAGTCTGTGCCATGGTTGCTGAATTTCATTGGCAATTGATGGACTGATTCCAGTGCTTCAACAAATTGAGTAATTCCTTCAGCAAACTAACCGGTACTAGTGGTGATGAGCAGTTCAACATGCATTTTCCTGCACATGATGAAAGAGTTACTTTGACTTCCTCTGAGGGCAGATTGTTCGTTTCCAGGAGCCATTTTCCAGATGATGCCCATTTTAGATGATGCAGCGCCTCATAATGCCCTCATTCATAATTTTATGAATTTGTAGGCCCTGTTGTAATCACAAGATCTTCAGATTGACCAAATAGCAGATATTGATATATAACGCACAAGATATTAGCCTACATTTGTGGGCATCAGTAAAAATGCATACATGCCTATACATACATGTATGTAGGCCTATTATCTGCACACTTAACCTTTTATTTAGGTTTTCCTTTAATCTTTATTGTCTAAATTACTATAATAAATATGTACACACCTTCAAATAGTATCCATTACGCTACAGAACAAATTTGAATCAAATTATATCATAAATTAGCTTGTGTAATTGAAGAGAACAATGCATGACTTTTCTGTAAGAATTAGTTTGTTAAAACTTTTAACAAGAATCCGCGGATTCAAAACCGACCTAACGCAATGAAATTGAAGGTGCCATTGTTTAAGATAGGAGAAATAGTTGATTGGAAGATGCGCTACACTATTAGTAAAGAATCAATGCAGTTTGAACAGATTTCTAAAAAAAAAAGGAAAGATGGCTGCCAAAATGGCTGCCATCTTGGATTCCTCAACATGTTCCTCATCCATACCCACAGGCCAATATCTGTACCAAATTTCATAACTGTAAGTGAAATATTAAGGTCACAATAGTCAGTTCAAGAATGAAGAAAGATGGCTGCCAAAATGGCCGCCACAAAATGGCAGCCATCTTGGATTTCTTGACATGTTCCCAATCCATACCCAGAGTACTATACCTGTACCAAATTTCATAACTGTAAGTGAAATATTATGGTCACAATGGGCAGTTCAAGAATGAAGAAAGATGGCTGCCAAAATGGCCGCCACAAAATGGCCACCATCTTGGATTTCTTGACATGATCCCAATCAATACCCAGAGGCCAATACCTGTAACAAATTTCATAACTGTAAGTGAAATATTAAGGTCACAATATGGAAAAACCTTGTCTGTCATTGCCAAACGTGGTTTACATCTGGTTGTGGTTGCAGTTTATGCCTACTGTTTATGGTTTCACCTGATCCATTTACAGCTCCTGTATTAACCGGCCTCCGCTGTTAGGCCGGTTAAAAACAGGTAGAGAAAATTGATGTGGAGTTGGTCATATAGTCTAGTCTGCATGATAAGAATAGCACCTCTTTGATTGTATGTAGTGGCTTGCAAGAAGTTCTTTTAAAAATTGGTGCAACAATCTCCTCATGATATTTATTCTACAAATTAATATTTTGTGGCATTTCAGACATCTTTATTCAACTACGCCCTTGACATTAAGAAACATGGAAGCTAATCTTACAGTTGTTCTCAACATTGGCAGCCATATTGGACGCTATCTTAAATAACAAATGTATCATTCACAAGACATGAATTAAATGCAATAGTTGAATTCAGCATACCAGAAATAGTCGGCATGGTAAATATGTTAAATTGATAGAGACATTCTTAATCCAAGAGAAATATAATTTAACAATTAGTGGTTATGTTGACAATTCATTATTTCATCTTGAGATAACGCAATACATACACTGTCATACAGGCCCATGCAGTTTTCTGAACCCAAGAGGTCATAATGAGTAGATTATGTATTCCAGGGTTTAAGATAAAGATGATTAAAGTTTTCAGACTCATAAACCTGAGTTTTCTCTTTTTTACTTGCACATTGAGGTGAAAATGTGAAATTTTCCGCTATCGGCAGCCGTATTGGACGCCATCTTGAATAACAAATTCATCAATCCCAAGACTTTAATGAAAATGCAATAATTGAATTCAGCATACCAGATATAGCCTGTATGGTAAATTTTGTCAGTTTCTGATGCTCAGAAATGCTTTTATGGGCTCATTCATGCAAAAAATGGACAAAACGCGTTGTCCGAGGGTGCCTCATATAACCTTCCGTAGCAAAAATTTGCACCACTTTTGGCAACTACAGACACCAGATTGGTTATATATGATGTTCAGGGAAATGCATTGTGGCATCGGAATTTTTCTGGCAGGCGGGGTACACCTGCACCCCTAAATAGGCCCCTTTTCCAGAACAGGGCCTGTACTAGTGTGCAATGTATTGAAGTTCACCATTAGCGCCCTCTCATATCTCATATAACTCAACTGACAACGAGATCTGAGATGGAATTATGCTTTTCTACAAATTGTGATCATTTGCTTGGGAGTTTGGAGAATGATGATAACTATTTTTAAGTAGATCTATATTTTGCATTTCATCTCTTTATTTTGACTGCAACCTAGCAGTTTATTGCATGAATAAATATGAAACTTGAAAACTTGAACTTCAAACTTGAATCTATTAAATGTACTAGCTAGCTCATAATCTATCTGCTAAGCTTGGATTGTAAGCTTGGATTGACAAGCATTGTTCTGGCTGAATGCGTGTGTTCTCTTGTCAATTGAATATTGGTGCAAGAGACGCACTCAATGGCAATATAACTGATGTTGGAAGGTGCATTAAGGCTTTATCAATGATGTGGGAGGCAGCAGAATGATGACATTAATAAAATTTTCTGCTATTTGCTGAACGGACTGACACCATTTTGGGCGCCACAGCAAAAAGAGTCAATGGGCCGCGAAGTTCTTATGGTGTAATTTCAAAATACTATTGCAAATATAACTTGAAACATTAAGTGAGAGCAGTATATATATATACTGGGTAAATTGTTATTGGAATTGGGCCCCTGTGTGAGAGGGTCCTGCCCTGTTCAGTTTGATCTGGCTGCATCATACAATCATAAAATTGATATTTAACAATTTTTTGATATCTTGCTCCCTGAGTGCATAGGCCTGTGGCAGTTTGGCGACAGCCACTCTGCCACATTAGTCCAGCTTGGCCCAATAGGCACAAGCCACACAATTTGCTATTTAACAAGATGCATCCATTGTATCTTGCAGAGGGAAACATAGCAAAGCGTGTGCACCAGCTTCAACATTAGGTCTACTAAGCCTGTACTGAGGTTGCTTTCAGTGGAGTTTGTGACAAATACGAAGTGTGAAGTAAAAGTCACTGGAATGCTTTGGAAATTAAAGGACTTTGTCAGTTGCATTGAGGTATGGCATGCATTACAAAGAAACTTTTTTGACACTGAAGTTGCAAAATAAACTTCAATTGGGAGAGGTCAATTTCTAATCTATGTCTTCATAAGTTATCCAATAAATGAAACAAGTCCAGTAGAAATTACATTGCCAAAGTCATAGCAAATGAAAGCGAAATATATTGTTATATTCATGAGGATATGAAACACGGTTATTTAAAGATGAAGCTTGGGCTAGTGGCCCTGGTATATTTATGTGTTTTGAAGCTTAATTTAAAATGTGAAAGCTGCAGCAACACAGATTAACCCTGTTTCAATGAGCTCCCTCTACTCCAGATTGCCTTTGCACTGTCATTCAAGACAAAATTTCAGCAAGAGATCCTAACCCTTATGCTCTCTTTGTATAGCCACATTCAGCTGCCAATCAGCTGGACCATTTTAAGAAGATGTCGTACCATCATCTGAGATCTGGTTCTAATTAATTTGATCAGCTCCAAACTCTTTTTGACAAGGGCATGGAATGATTTATATTGTTTCTGCAGTCCCCATTGTGCTTGCCACAATCTCTGCAAGACTGATAGAGTGACGGAGCATTGCAGGCTATATATACTGAGTTGAATACTACAACGATGTACATGCAATTGAGTGAATAAGGTACAGATTCCTGAATGTTTGAACCTACAGCTATTGGAGGCCATAAAAGTATGTCTCTACAGGCTACAGCAGCACTGATGTCTTTACACCAAGTCTGTAATACCGTATCTGGAACAACAAACATTCCCTTTATTCCAAATTAACATGAATGCAACTTTCTAGATGACTTTCAGCCACCTCGTAGAAAGATTTGAGTTGTCATACTGTCAGTGCTTCAGTGTCAGTGCCAGAGACCAAAGGGGTTAAAATTGTTGGAAACAGGATGAGCTCCTGTTGCGTGGATGGAGACGTGCTGTTCAGTTTAAGCAAGATATAATGGATGCATCTTGTTAAATAGCACATTGTGTGGCTTGTGCCTATTGGGCCAGACTGGCCTATGTGGCAGAGTGGCTGCTGCCACAGGCCCATCCACTCAGGGGAGCAGGATGTCAAAAAAATTTAACAGGACGGGACCCTCTTACATGGGGGCCCCATCCTAATAATAATTTACCAACTTATATTTGCCAGTATTTTGAAATAACGCCAAGCGATAGTAAGAACTTCGCGGCCCATCAACTTTTTTTGCTGTGGCGCCCAAAATGGTGTCAGTCCCCTCAGCAAATTCCAGAAAATTTTATTAATGCCATCATTCTGCTGCCTCCCACATCATTGATTAAGCCTTTATGCACCTTACAACATCAGTTATATTGCCATTGAGTGCGTCTCGTGCACCAGTATCCAATTGACAAGAGAACACGCGCATTCTGCCAGAACAATGCTTGTCAATCCAAGCTTAGCTGATAGATTATTAGCTAGCTAGTACAATTAATAAAGTCAAGGTTGAAGTTCAAGTTTTCAAGTTTCATCTTTATTCATGCAATAAGCTGCCAGGTTGCAGTCAGATATAGTTAAAAATAGTTATCATCATTCACCCACAAGGATTTCCAAACTCCCAAGCAAATGATCACAATTTGTAGAAAAGCACAATTCCATCTCAGATCTCGTTGTCAGTGGAGTTATAGTCTAGTCAATATGTGAAATGACCAAGAACAAATTGCAACAGAAATGGTTCCAGTGGCGTTTGGTCCCTAAATATGTCAAGAAAGACATACTAAAAGTCATGGAAAATCCAAATGGTGGAACACCCCCAAATTAGCATAAATCCAAGATGGCCGCCATAAAAATCAGATTTTTTGAAAATAACTCAGAAACTATAAGATATAGACCCCATATGTGTATGAAACTTGACTATAAACTTGGGTATTACGGACATTTTGACACTATTCCCATGTCTCTATCTCTAATAGTTCTCAAGATATAGCATATTCAAATATCTCTGATTTTGGCAAAAAAAGCTGTAAATCGCCAAAAATGTCATTTGTGAGCCTTGATTCTGAATACTTGAAGTATGACTTTTACCTTGCCTATTATGGATACAAAAGGAATCAATTTTGTTTAATTTAAGACCTCAGTCATGTCTCTACCTCTCTTCAATCCCCTACTATGCCATATTTTGCATTTGGAAGTCTTCCCTCGGAATTCCGTTTATTTGCTAAAATTGTAATTTTATATGAAAGAAAGTGCTCATTTTGGGTCTGACATGTACGAAATATTGTGAGTTTGGAATTCAGCCGATTCTGAGTAACGTGGGTAATGCTAGACATGCTTTAACTTAAGTTACTGATGATCACCCAGAGAATCTGACCTAGACAAATATTTCCATACCACATATTATCATCGATTCACATCAAGAGCGTCAATCAGAGCCCAGGACTTCAAAAGTTTACCGGCAATTTGTGAAGCAACTATTTACTTCTCTGAGACATATGGCATATCATTTTAAAGCTCTCAGAGAGATCTTTCATCTATCTATCATGTGAGAATCACACCTGTAAACAGTGATGTAGTCTAGACCGGGATATCAGAGACTGAGGCCATCAAAATGCAGGCTCGAGGCGGCCTCGAGGACCTCAAACACTGGCCCAGAGACACCCAAGACCGAGGCTAGACCAAGGATTTGGAACTGAGACCGAGCCAAGGCTGAGGTCATCAAAACATGGCTCTGAGGCCGGCCTTGAGACCTTCAGCTGAGCCTCTAACCCTTACAGAAGTGCGAAACGGTGAAATTTACCTAATTTGCAAAACATAAGTGAAAGCCTGTTCATTGGTTAGCTTTTGGAGTGTGTCCGGCTTAATCACTGAATTCTATGAAAACTAAGTATGTTTTTAAGTTAATATAGCTGACAAAATTAGAAGTAGGGTCCTAATAGTACATTTTGCTTTTAGATATCTAAATGACACCTTCTTAATTTATTTAGCTCATTTTTAGAAAAATACAAAAACCGAAAAAATTACAGATTTTGGACTTTTCTTTTGGAATTTTTGGCAATGACTAAATAATAAACTTAAACAGTAATTAAAATTAAACATATTAGGAAGCAACGTTTATGACCTTTCTCGGTTGAATGCAAATTTTTGCATTGATATGGCAAGTTCAAAATGTACAAAATATGAAAATACCCATTTCCTCACCATTTTCCTTCTAATGTTATGCTCAGCTATTTAATGTGAACAAAAATTAATATGAGAGTGTGTTATATGATTGCCTTGCATACATTTGTCATATCACCATGATCAAATGTATGATATTTCAACAAATAAAGGTAAATATTGCCAAATTATCACCAGCTGATGACTATCAATGTCGTCAGCCCCACATGGTACTCACCCTAGCACTGTCATAACCCTTCCATGACCCTCTCAAAGTGTCATGGCTCAGTCATGACTTTTGCAGTGCTCAAAATCATCTTTGACAGGCTATTTAAAAAGAACTACAGCAACTATATATATATATATATATATAGTTCTTTATTCATGCAAATAGCATACATGGAAACAGAATAACAGTACATAATTAAAACAAGTAACATGTAAAAGATAAAATATTAAAGAGATAAAATTAAGAAAACTAGGCTAAACATAAAAATTCTAGAATAGATAAAATTTTGTGTTTCTCTAAAAACACTTCATCACAGTTGTCTCTCATATCACAGAGTTCCCGAACCTGTTTACCTATTCTTATATCACAGTCAGACACCTCTTTCTTCCAAGCACTTTCTATTAATCTACAAGCATCATTAGCACCAATTTTGATTAGAGTCCACACACTGACATTGCAATAATCGGCGACATACTTGAGGTTTTTATAAAGTCTTGAATTTTCGTATAAGCAGGATTTGAAAATCTCATTCACTCCTACATTTGAGTGATTATACCCATTTAAAAAGTGTTTGATGAACCTTTTGTACAGAACTACATTACATCACTTCCAAACTAAGTATAAAGTTGAATCACAGTATCAACTAACTCTATGAATTTTGGCAAAACTATCCATTACATAATGAGGAAAAGAACTAGAAGGCTCCAGAGAAATTAGGGAACTGTCATCTGCTGCTGATGACTTTGCAGTATTTCGCGACAATTGGATAGAATTAAGTCCCGCTACTGACATGCTGCTGTGTGATGAGGATGGCTGCGCAGAGATCAGACTTTCTTCTGATACCCAACTGATCAACCCGCAAACTCAATCATCCTGTCATGGCCAGAACTTGGCTGGAATTGCAATTGTCCTCATATGACGGTAATTTCCCTGACTGCTTAACACAAGTCTCCAATTATGTTTCAGTCAATTTTGGACGTTGTTTCATAAAATTTTCCTGCTGCTTTGCTTAATTATAGATTTATAAGATATCATTAATCAAATATGGTGAGATATATTTACACTATAAATATTTATAAATACAATGAATTTGGACTTATTGGCAGAAAAGCTGCTGAAAGGCGAGGGTCTGCTGCTGTCAAACCTATTCTTTCTGCTTATAAAAACCTTACCATTTGCATAAAGCTATATTCAGAAACATTTTAGCACAGAAACTGATGATGTACCTCACTTTGTGCTTGGAGCTCATAGAACTAATATAGCCCAGCCTGAGAAAAATCAGCTTCTACTAAGCAGATAATTCTGCTCTGGATCTAATTAAGATGGGGAGTTGTTGGCAAAAAATACATTAAGTCATATCTAAAAGTCTAAAAACTACTGATGCAGTTGTTCCAACTAAATTATACTACTTTTACTGAAACTATGTAAGAGGTTCTGTTAGTCTATGGATAACCCTCTATTTCTGACTATTACCATATTAAACATTTTCAGTTTGTAATGTGGTCCCTTCAATACCTTGGCTTCTAAACTTTTTGTAATTAATTTATTTGTCAAGAAGGAGACTAGTCTGGCATTTCCTCCCAAAATTTCACTTTGTGCATCGTGATTCTGTGCAAGATTTGATTTTTCCTGAAATCTTATTTTGGAAAGCAGCATATATACAATATATATGGAACTATTGCTTTCAAATTTTTTAATCTTATATTAACTTAAATAAACTTAATTTACACTGAATTCAATGAATGAGCAGGACACACTCAAAAAGCTAGCTCAGGAACATTCCTTCACTTATGTCACTTAAATTAGGCCAATTTCGCAATTGTGCACACTTCCGTTATGGTTAGAGGCTAAGTTGAAGGTCTCTTGGCCAGTCTCAGAACCATATTTATATGACCTCAGCCTTGGCTTGGTCTCGGTGCCAAATCCTTGGTCTTGCCTCGGTCTCGGGTGTCTTTGGGCCAGTGTTTGAGGTCTCCGAGGCCCGCCTCGAGCCTACATTTTGATGGCTGGGTCTCGGCCTTGGAGACTGATGCCTCAGTCTCTAATATCCTGGCCTAGACTACATCACTGGTTACAGGTACGATTCTCACATGATAGATAGATGAAAGATCTCTCTGAGAGCTTTAAAATGATATGCCATATGTCTCAGAGAAGTAAATAGTTGCTTCACAAATTGCCGGTAAACTTTTGAAGTCCTGGGCGCTGATTGACGCTCTTGATGTGAATCGATGATAATATGCGTTATGGAAATATTTGTCTAGGTCAGATTCTCTGGGTGATCATCAATAATTTAAGTTAAATCATGTCTAGCATTACACATGTTACTGAGAATCGGCTGAATTCCAAACTCACAATATTGCGTACACGTCAGACCCAAAATTAGCACTTTCTTTCATATAAAATTAATTTTAGCAAATAAACGGAATTCCGAGGGAAGACTTCCAAATGCAAAATATGGCATAGTAGGGGATTGAAGAGAGGTAGAGACATGACTGAGGTCTTAAATTAAACAAAATTGATTCCTTTTGTATCCATAATAGGCAAGGTAAAAATCATACTTCAAGTATTCACAATCAAAGCTCACAAATGACATTTTTGGCGATTTACAGCTTTTTTTGCCAAAATCAGAGATATTTGAATATGCTATATCTTGAGAACTATTAGAGATAGAGACATGGGAATAGTGTCAAAATGTCCGTAATACCCAAGTTTATATTCAAGTTTCATACACATATGGGGTCTTTATCTAATACTTTCTGAGTTATTTTCAAAAAACCTGATTTTTATGGCGGCCATCTTGGATTTATGCTTATTTGGGGGTGTTCCACCATTTGGATTTTCCATGACTTTTAGTATGTCTTTCTTGACATATTTAGGGACCAAATGCCACTGGAACCATTTCTGTTGCAATTTGTTCCGGGTTGTCCCCAATATTTTCATATAATGACTAGACTATTATATGAGATTTGAGAGGGCGCTTATGGTGAACTTCAATACATTGCACACCTTCTTCAGACTATGTCAGCTTAGACTGGGGGAGGCAAAAAGCTTTATTTGAGCCTGTTACACTCAGAACTTACGGCTCATTCTTCTTTGATCAATTGCTGTTAGTACCAAGGATGCAGGCATGCATGCAGAAATTTAGCAAGAGATGTCAGCTTATTTTAGCTATTTCCACTCTTTCTGCATAGAGTGAAAATAGGGAAGAGAAGCATCTCTTGCTAAATTTTAGGACAACTTCAGATCATCAGTTGAATTCTGGTCAAACGTCACTAAACAAAACAATCAGTTTGTTTAACCTTCCATTTTTTTGGGAGATTTCAGTGAAATAATTGAATTTAATTGTTAGCAGCACAGCTGCTCTCTCACCAAGAATTTCATGCAATCTCGTTAGCACTCTGGAGGTCACTTTCTTTCACCAATCTCATTCAAATTTGATCTACATTCTCTGTAGGTTTTTATCCTTCGACCAGTCACCTTTGGTGCCCTTCTGTGATGGAAAAAATTATGAAGAAACTAAAAATGGAATGGCTTCCATGGGTACAAGGTCAACCATGCCTTCTTCTTCTTCTCCGTAGTATATCCATGACCGGTGTGCCTGCGTTGGAACCATGCACTGTCTGTGTGCTAAAAGTGTTTGCATGTCATTTTTCTTAAGGTGCTTTCGTTAAATAGCACAGCACAAACATCATTGTTTTATTGGTATACAACATTAAAAATGGTTTTGAAAAAGGATCTGTAATGATAAATAGTCCTGCATGACAATTTTATGCCAAAAAGTGACAAAACTTGTATTTTCGCCTAATTTTGACCTGTTTATATGCTAATAAGCTATTAAGGACCTGATATATGATGTTAGGGACTGTTTAGTTGTATTCCTCTACCCAAAAAACATACATTTTGACACAATAAGCAAGTCTCTATGTCAATGTGAAGCCAAGATACAGCCATTTCAAGGTATTTCATCTCGGTGATGGCGGCCATTTTGAATTCTGCTCATAAAAAAAATTGCTCAAGGGTGCGGTCACGGCACCCGGCTGAAATACCTTCAGGGAGGTCTTATCCACCATCCCAAACAATAAAACATCTGTTATATCTCAAAACGAGGTTCACTGGTTTTCCACCAGACTATTGCCCGGAAATATCATCCCAGCGACTCCAAAAGACCTCCGTAACGTGAGAACTAGGCTTTAGTAAAACTTCTTTGTTTACTACTGGCCTTCATGCAATTTGTTGTGCATTTTCCTGTATATTATAATCCAGTATAATTGTCGGCTCCATAATCCATATCCAGCCTCTGTAAACTTTCTTTTGTTTCTTGAAGTTAAGCTGAAATTGTTACTTCATTGCTCTCATAACTCGTTTAATAAAAGCTGAAAATAATTGATACTAGCAGTTACCCGTAATGTAAATAGTTTAAAGAAATTGCACGAATAGCTGGGACAGAGGATGATGTGAAGGTTTTTTGACTGCAAGTACTAATGAGAATTGAGTTTGGGAGATGATAAACACTCAAATGGGAGGTAAAATGGGGGGTTTTAGGGTTGCTTTTAATAGTATAGGTGTAAAAATGAGAAAGCCTTATGGGTGAGTGTAAAATGAGCACTACAAAATGGCCACTGAGAATACTATTATAGGATAACTCCAAATGAACCATGCACAAAGTTAATGTCTTTTTAGAGACCGATGTCAAACAGAATTCAGTTATGTGAGCTGCGATATCTATTACTGACTAGGAATGCAATAACTTTTATATGGCTTCTGTGACCATTCTGCATATTATGCAATACTAATATGTAGATGGCAATGCCATAGATTCGCGGAGCTCAAATTAACTGTTCTTATTTTGAAACCGTATTATAGTATACAAATATTGACTGATTTCGAGGGCATTAGTCAAATCTATTTCCCTCGAGGGTGTGTAAGTGAAAACTATTTCACGAGGCCGAAGGCCGAGGGAAATAGTTTTCCTTTCACACAGGAGGGTAGATAAGCAGACGCATAGCCTACATTGCACTATTATTACTAGTTTTGATCAGTTTTTTTTGGTCTTTACTAATTAATGTCCTAATTTTATTATTTTCCTGCACTATTGCAATGTATGGATAATTTTGAAAGAAAAATGTTGAAAAAAAAAACATTTAGGGAAAGAACATTTTAGAAAAAACAAATTTCGGAAAGAAAAATGTTGAAAAAAATTGGGACAAAAAAAAAGTTGGAAAAAAAAAATGTTGGAAAAAAAAATTTCGGAAAAAAAAAAAAAAATTTTGAAAAAAAATAAATTCTGAAAATTTTTTTTTTTTGGAAAACAAATTTTGGAGGGCAATAGTCCTGGTTAATATACTAAAATAATGACTGATATGTGACCAGCTCTCAGCCAATGACAGCCCTGCTTTCATGGTCGAGGTATAATAATGATAAACAAGAACACAATCAGTTGGGCCTAAATTAATTGATGCTATTTAAGTACAGTAATAGCAATCAGCTTTTAAACTTCACACCTCAAATAAACTTTACACATCACTGCTCACAAGCAGGCTGCTGATAGTTCAGTCATTTTCCCTGGGTGTGGCACTGCAAGCATGATGCTACACCGGTGGCGACACCTGTTAGCAAAATAAGCTTTTTTCATGCAGACGACATAAATGAGCATAAAAATGAAATTTTCAAAACAGAATAGGATAGTTAAGAACCAAATGGAATTTTTCAGACACTACTGCAGTATTGCAAGAGAAATTCAGGGATGTTTACTTTTACCGAAACTAACTGTTTAATCAGGGACCAACTCCATGGCAGGTACAGGCAGTCCTTCATTCTCACTCCACTGACAGATTCAAAATTTACTATGACCTGTTGTTAAGCTAAGTTCGCTGACGCGACGGGCGGCTTCGCCGCCCGTTGCTACGCGAATATTAACCTGTAGGTTATCCACTGTTTTTTAATATGTTTGTCAACTTTTGAAACCAGCATAATGTCTCCTGTCCTCATTTGCCTACCAAGCGCATAAATACTGAATGTAAAGCCTCACTCATCCATTCATCAATATTATGACATATGTATCTGTTTGATGCTTTTTTATGTCAATAAAATTCTATATATATATAATATAAGCTGGACTTCTCCAATGCTGCAGTAACATATCTTAATGTATTTAATGTGCATTTCTATGAGTTATAATCATGTAAATGTTTAGCAGAAAATAATTACACTTCATTAAAAGTCATAACTGCTCTGATAAAAGCCGAAAATAATTGATTTATGCTCTTCATAAGTGATATATGGGTAATGTTATTGTCTTTTTAGAGACTGATGTCATGTCTGAAAAGCACTAGCTTGTGCCAAAGTTACAAAAATGGTGTTTTATAAGCCATTTACATTATTTTTGATGAAAGTTTAGTGTGCTTCCCTTGGCACCCTGACAAGAGGGCCCCATTGTTTTGTGAGACAGCCATTGATCTTTAACATGTTATCATAAAATTGGAGTGGATCTTCACAACCATGGCAAAATCAGTTCTGGGACAGATCAAGGTCTATTTTTTGGAAATACCAAGTCCAAAATGGCATGCATAGCGAACAAAATCCAAATTCAGTAACTTCAAATTAGCTTCCATGCTTCTTATTTAAAGAAGATCACATTTCATTTGGATCATCTTATAAAAAGGTCCCAGCATTAGCAACTTACGCATTGTCATTACGATCAAATTGCCAATAATATCAACCTTTATGTTTGTCATCATACTAATATTTTGTATGTTCTCCAAAATCCTACTAATTATTGTGACCTTTCTATCTGTCATAACGTCTTCACATACTGCAAGTGAAAAAGTCATGAATATTTGATGTCTGCACTTTCAGTTGGCAAAAATTATGGTTTACTTCTACCGTGAGAAGGAAGAAAATGCCAGCTGTCAAGGCAAAATGTGTCTTTAAGAACTACAGTATGTTTCCTTTTCCAAAGGTCCTAATAGTGATATATTACACGACATGTTGACAAGTTTAGGGACCGTTCAGAATTTATGACTGGGGGGGGTGGGAGTTTTGCTGGAACTTCCCGTCAAAAATTGATACCCCCCCTTGAGTTTCATGCGGATTTTTAGTACCCCACCCTTTGGTTTCACGCGTATTTTTAGTACCCCCCCCCCTCTGGACATACAAAGCAATACACACATATATACTGTTATACACTGTCACGCATACAGATTCGCGTCATTTCGCGGACTTTTGCGCATTAAAAAGTCCAAATAAAATGTGTTTATGCGTGTTTTTAAACATTTTTTCTCTGTTAAAATTTTGTACCCCCCTTGGAAGTGTTGTCAAAAATAAATACCCCCCCCCTTGAAACACGTGTGAAAAGTTAGTACCCCCTCGGCCAAAACTCCCATCCCCCCCCAGTCATAAATTCTGAACGGTCCCTTAACAAAGAGGAACAAGATTTTTGTCAACTGTGAATGACGATTGTGTGACTTTTAATTAATCCAAGTCAGTATTTTACTGTTGATACCAAGTACGGAGCTGGAAATGTTCCTCTATAAGCTGGTGAAGTAATGATATTTGAAAAGGAATGATGTGCAGAGTTTTCTTTCTTATGGTGCAGGAAAAACAGTTAGCATTGTCACTGCTAGGAAAAAATGTAGGTACATTACATGCCTTAACTGTTTCCTTTCAGAAACAACTATTTGCTGCTGTAAAAAATCACTTATGCTGAAACAAGTACTTGTGCTGTGGATAAAAAAAAAGAGGTTCAAGCGACCCAAGATAATTTTGAAATTGATTCCCCTTTGTCGGTCAAGTCAGTTTGATATCACTTAAACATGATGTTGTTGGTGAACATAGATTTACTCTCACAATGTAAACCAATTCAGATTTAATTCACAATCCCCACCAAATTCACTCAAAGCTCCATAAATCCCATCACACATCAAGTGTATGTAAAAGAGTCATTCACCAGCCTTAACAGAGTCATTCAGCAGTTTTGCCTTGACCACGTCAACACTCAGCATACAAATCCTTCTGCTACCTTTGTGTCCATTGACCTTTCTTGGTTTTCGACTTTGTAACATAGGTCATTTGATTTACTTGCCCAAAGAAAGGAGGAGCATCCAAAAGCAAGTGGAATCTAAATCTGGACTGCAATAACGTAAATCCTTGAGATTGTTGATGCTATATTCCAAACAATATCTCTTATAACCCATGTTTGTCTTTTTCATAATATTGTTTATTTTGTGATTTATCTGTCAGAATTCGTTCAGACATCCTGAAAGACAATGTTATGCCAACCGTTTATATTGATGTCTTTATTTCGATTCCTTCTGATTGCAACTGAATAATTTATTGTTATCTGCTCTTCCAGCTCGCAATCATTAGCATTTAATAAATATGTGGTTAATCACTACCACTGCGCAAATAAGCTGTTCAGTTTTATTTTCTTACGTTTGTTGATGGCATTGTTTGGTTTGGACTCACTGATGATAGTCATTTACTTTCATCAACCGTAATCAAAAATAGCGATGAATCCAGACTTAGACAACAAAAACCCGAATTACAATATGCACTGAAAAAAAAGTTTGCTTGAAACTGACAAAAACCATTTAAACGATGACCATTAAAAATTTGATGTAAACTCAGACACAATTTTTCTTTATATTTCATTAATCAATCAAGTAAAAAAATATTCAGAAATGACTATTTTATTGCTATTTCACATAAAAATCATGTCTAATAGATCTATACACACAATTTTGAATGGACACCAGCTAATTTCCGTTTCGTCTTTTTTACACAAAATATTTTTTAGTGTGCACTCCCAGATCACACATGACCTTATAGTATCCCAAAAGACTGAATCACAAGTCAATAATATCCAATTTTCTCTCCATCACATCAACAGATTCTACACTTGGAATACAAATCACCTCAACACCTTTGTCAGCCTATCTCCAATGTCCGCAGTGAGCTTCTAAGCTGTAGTGGCCAATGTGGCAACTTTGTGTCACTTGATTTAGTATTCCTGGGAGAGGTGGCATTCAAAAGAAATCACTCAATTGCATGGACTTCTCTCCCTCAAGTGTGATATTAAAGCAAACTGCTCAAGTCCAGTGTTACTTTTAAGCTTTGGAAGGTAGTTAGTTGAAGCTTTGCTGTTCCATGTGAGTTTCCTCATAGCATTCAGTTAATAATATTAATAATGTATTCAGGTAAATCCATGCAGTTTTATTAGATGGTATGCTATGGACTTTCACAGAACTGCATAAAAAGACATTTTAGGGGAGAGATTTATCACCAAAATGGACTCATGCCATGCTATATGGCAATATTTCAAATAGCATTACAATTTTACAGTAGAAAATAAATAGACTATATTTTTAGTGTGTTCAAATTGAATTTAATTAAAAGATCAAATTTGATTCAAATTTGACAGGGGTGTAGGTTTTTCAGTTTTTAGGGGGGGATGATTTCAGCGAACACAAACTTCGCGCAAGGCCCAACGGGCCGGAAGTCGCGCAGCGGGGATTTTGGGGGCCACTGAAGGGCCCAGAAACCAATATATGTTAGATCATCTAAGAGAAGTTCTGAGACACAGGTCTGTAGCTTGTGTTTTCCTCCATCTGATGCGTATCATGGAAAAACAGCTGAATATAACTGGTAATTGTCAACAGCAAATAGTTATATTTGAAATTCAAGGGGGGATAATCATACGATCATCCCCCCCCAGGCTCATCCTAAGAGGGGATGCATCCCCCCCCCAGGCTCATCCTAAGAGGGGATGCATCCCCCCCGGATCTATGCCCCTGATTATTTCATTCATGTCATTCCAGCTGACAGTTAACAAATGTGTATCCAAATTTGGCTACATGAATGTATGTAATATTGCTGACTCATAACCCATGATTTTAAGGTCCTCACAATTACTTTCAAAGTACTGTTTTAAACTACAACCCCCGTGTCAACCATGATATCTTACAAGGCTCCAGCAGGAGTAGCCAAGTTGTCAGAAAATGCCGAAGCATTCTAAATAATTTACCAAATGTGTACGTTACGAAATGAATCACATTATGCCATATTTGCCTTTCTGACCATCATCAATACAAAATGTTAAAAAGTGGTCGGTTGTCTGCATTTTTACAATTCGGCATGCAATATTTCAATTTTGAAAGTGCAAACTACGAATAGGTTGATACATGTCTGGTGTTGTTTGTTTTTCATTTTATTACAGGCACAAAAACATCATTTGTTGTAAAGCATTGCATGGGTGACTTCAGTCAAAAATGTACAAACGCCAACAAATTCAAGCTGAACTCACATCACCATCCCAAGAACCCAAAATCACATCACATGTCAAGTGTATGTACCTCTAAAGGCTCATTCATCAACCCTAACACAGTAATTCAGCAGTTTTCCCCCCATCACATCAGCACTTGGCAAACAAATCACTCTGCCACCTTTGTGAGTATTTCTCCAGTGGCCACGAAGGTCATTTCAGTTGGAGCAGCCATTGTAGTAACTATGTGACACTTGATTTAGTGCTCCTCGAAGGAGATCCATTCAAAAGAAGTAATTTAACTGCGGAAAATGTTTTTCCCGCAAGTGCAATAAAAGGGAATGTGACAGGAGAACAAAGCCAACATTACTTCTGAAGCCTTCTTGGTCCCAACAGTAAACTGAGAACAGTAAGAAAAATGTTACTGTCAATGAGTTCGGAGTACCTACATTTTGCTGTTTGTGACCACTAATTACCTCACAACAGGCATTATCCATTGCAATGAAAATAACTATCAATTTGTCATTGAGTATCTTGTGACCTCAGTGGAAAGTGTTGTAGCTGGTGACTTGTTTTGATAGAATTTAAAGCATAGGATATTACCTCACAAACTGCGTATGAGTCATAGAGAGTAATGCTGCATTGATAGGGATATGACCTCGCGAGAAACATGCCAGTGCAATGCTGCAAGCATTTCAAATTTGTTGGCTGTTAAGGTGTGATTGAAGTGGGTTTTTCGTTTGGTAAATATCCAATAGTTTGCGCAAGAAGCTTTCAGGAAAACCGTAACTTAAACCAGTAATCAAAGTCTGGTGTAAATCAATGTAAATTGGCAACATTGCTCTGTTATAGAGAGTTTTATGTGATTTATTGTACTGATGATGAGGTCAGCTTTTGCCTGGAGAATTACAATAGTCTATATACAGAGCTACTTAATCAAGGTGCTAAATTTATTATTCAGGCTGTTTGTGGTAACACTCCAGTTACAAAACTGTCTATTAAAGCACACCAGCCCAATGCAGTGAGATCAATATGAATTGGTGTTTTTGTACTTTGCAAATCAAACCCTTTGTCAGTAACTGTGGTTCCTCTTGCCAAATATCTATAACCACAATCAATCAGGGACCAAACAACAACTTTTATAACCAATACATCAAGTGCTTGTTGTGATCGATGTCTACATACTATCCGAAGCACTGAATGAGTCCCAAATGAAATGAGACGTAATACTCTTTACTGTGGGCATGGGACCAAATGGAGTAATTCATTTATGATTTATGTATACACCTTTTAAGTACAAAGAACTTAAAACCACAGAGCACTTAAAGTAGTTGATCATTCAGGCAACAATAACTTTACAATGTCCATTGAATGATTGAAGTGTCAATATCGCACAAAGTTCCTAGCAATATGAATTGGCTGTCGTATAGTTTTTAACTAACACCCCAAATAGTTTATTTACCTTGTAAGATTCTCCTGGAGTATAACTGCTGTCTATCGCGGGCCAGTGAGTGAGTTAGTGTTTTACGCCTCATCAACACCGGCGTGGGCTTTAGAGGCAAATAGAGGGCTAGAGAATAACTTTTATAACCAATTCATTAAGCGTTGTTATAATAGACAACTACATTCTATCTGTAGCACAAAATTAGACATAAATTGAACAAAAATCGTACTGCATCACAGGATTGAAACCAATCATTTTTTATTGGGACCTAACAAAACCCCAGAACCAAGGCATAGTCAGGTTTACAATAGACCTTGTAGTTTAGCAGTGTCGCAGCAGTTTGCCTTGAACCGTGTTTCCGATTCACTTCTGTCATTTTTACATCTTTAAATTGCATTCAATGCTTTTTTCAGTGACTTCCATGAAATTTGATGCAGAACAAATGATATGAATAAATAGAATGATTTAAAATCAAGAGAGAGTATTACCTTAGGAAGAGGTGCAGGAGCAATGAAGCATGAAATGGTAAATCCAACAGTCGTAGCAACCTCCTCACCTGAAATGATATGGGAAAAAGATAATTTAAAACGAAGTCAACTTCAAAATAAGTGGCGTAAGCCAAAAATTGGAACAATGAGATGTTTGAATTTCACACCCTGTATTAAAGCACTCATGTATGCCGATGAGGACAGCATAAGAACACAGCATTGAGAAAAAGGTTGATTAAAATTGCTGTCCAACCTAATTCGTCTAGAGCTGGAATTGAACCTGGAATCCACTGATTTGAACCACAAAGTACCAACTAAGATTAGATACTCTTGGCTAATTGCGTTAAACTTTAATAATAATAATAATAATATGTATTTATATTGCGTTGATTTCAGTGCCTTATCTGAAAAAAATCATTTGTAGGAGTTAAATGAGTTTCTAGATTCTAATGTCTGGGCAGTTCTCACTTTTTTAAGGCAAACTGTTCCAGAGTTTTTCTGCTGCACAGCAGAATTTTCTATCTTCAAACTTGTTATTGTTACAAGGGGCAAGTTCCGCTAACAGCAGCTTGTGATTGCTCCTCAGGTTATGTTCCTGTTAGGATTTGACTTTAACAAGTTCCCTTGTGGACAATTTCCTTTGAGGAACGTTGGTCTGAGGAAGCATTAAACCTCCAATCCACATCGGACCCAACGTTTGAAAACTACGCATTTTGTCGACAAATGCTTACGAGATTATTACGTACGTATATATCGTATTTATTGCGTATTTCTCCAACATTTCTTTACAACGTGGCCCCCACGTTGAAGGAACGGTCGTTATACGCCTCTGGGGCGTCAGGCGTGCCATGCTAGCCCAGCGCGCTGTGTCTTGCGCATGCGCAGAACTCGGAGGAGGCGGCCATTGCTGGACACGCTCGTGTGGATTAGATTTATTTCGGTCTAGAACACCGTTTATACGGCCGTACTAATTGATTTAACCATGGCCGATTGATTCTAGGATGTGTATGGATGAAATAACTCCTTCGGATGGACTCTAGACGCCACGTATGCCTCACAATCGGCCTGTCAATCGGCGATGTGGAATATATGTGGATTCATTGTTGGTCGGCCAGGGGCGGATCCGTCGGGGGGACCGCCGCATTGCTCCAGGCGGCCCAGCCCCCGGCCAGGCTGCTGCCCCCGTGGAATAAAAATAAATAAAATAAAGCCCTTGAATATTGGTCCTCATTACGATCGAATGAAGAAGCTCATCTGATTTTACAGCAGGATTTTTTTTGTGGGGGGGGGGATTTCAAGATTTTTTTTAAATGTCAGTCTTGACTTGAGGAGATGGGTGCTTGGTGGACGTTTTGTTGGGAGATCTGCAAAGAGAAAACATGAATTAAAACAGTGAAGAGAAGAGAAAAACAAAGAGATAGAGAGAGCAGAGCCAGACAGCAAGCACTGAAGGTGGCTCCAAAATTAGCAGACTTTTCTTCCTCGTTTTACCAAGCAGTCTACAGTCCACTTAAGGTGGCTCGATACTCGTGAACTTTCTAAGATAGGATTTCTTTAAAATAGTTTAAAATGATCCAAAATATAGTTTATAGCAAGGATATATAAACAAAAGTGGTCGCTACCAGCCTTTCTTTCAAAATATTTGAGGTTATGTGAAAGAAAGTCAATCCATGCAAACCAGAAAAACTCAATTTTTTTCTTAATTTTTTCACTGTGAAGTTTTCAATGCCATTCAGTGGCCATTCATCATATGTTATCAAATGAAGCATGGAATTAAAGAGGAAAGGTTGATGGAAAAGCTGACTAAAATTCCAGAGAAACATATTTAGTTTAAAGAACTTTTCTAGGGGTTCGGAAAAAAAGTTTCAATTTTGAAAATTAAATATTTTTTATGAACCATAGCGCAAAAAAAAAAAGTATGAGATAGAATTCTTTATTTCTTTGTCATTTACTTCCAAATAAAGTGAGGAACAATATAATGATACAGACATATGGCCCAACGGGCCTAGATATTGATACAAAAATTTATTTGTGTCACAGAGTCATTTTTGAGAAATTAGACATGCTTGCCGAAAATCGCCTGCAGAAATTTTCTACTAAGAGTAGAGAACTGAAAGTCCGTCAGATTATAGTATTCGTCATAGCGCATCTAATGCTTCAAACGAGAAGTCTCTAACCCCAATAGAAGTGGCGCAAATTGCAAACGAAGCGGCCGAGGTATGAAATTCTCAAAATTAAAAAAAGATCTTGAAGCAGTGTCAGAGAGCTCTGCTGCTGTGGTGACGTCACGAGAGATAGGGCCTGCCTGGCTGCGCGTGAATGTGCGCTAACTACCACTTCGCATGAGTAGCGAGCCACCTTAAGGACTAGAATAAATAAGAATATTCACTTACCTTGTAAGGGATTCATGCTGCAACTCTGAAGAGTTGGAAAAATCCCAATCCAAATTGGCCTGCTGGACAGGTGGCATTCCGATGCAAGGAAGCTCACTTCAACTCCGGTCTTAACTTATTCTCTCTTGCTCGTTTGTGGTTGAGCAGTACTTCAGATTTTTTTTTGGCCTATCTATTCTTTCATATTTTAAGAGAAATTTATTTGGTTATTTTTATAGCAGGTTTAGCTACTATTTCTTTATGGCTTCATCCAATTATCACCAGCAAGCATCCTGTTGGAGGTTTTATACACTCAAAGTTACCAGATAGCTTGGAATAGATGGCGCTACAAGGCTCTCTGAGACTCAAGATCCCAGGTTCTACAACTTGGTACAAACCTCCAACAAACCTTTGACAGACAAATATGATCGATTGCCCTGAACATTACTTTCAAACGTTGTCCATACATATCAAAAACACGTTGGAGAAACCTTGGAACTTACGTATTGCCAAATGTGCGATCATACCTTTGATAAACCTATGAATCAAAGGTCTGGTCATACGTAATAGTCTAAGGTTGTAAAAACCTCTCAAATGAATGTTCGACAAACCTATGAATCAAAGGTATGCTCATACGTTATAGTCAAACGTTCTTCAAACCTCTCAACCAAAGGTATGACTTACGTAATAGTCTAAGGTTTCAAAAACCTCTCAAATGAATGTTAGACAAACCTATGAATCAAAGGTACGGTCATACGTAATAGTCAAACAGTCTTCAAACCTCTCAACCAAAGGTATGACTTACGTGTGACTGACACGTTTAGCCAAACATTACAACCAAACATTCTTCCAACCTCTCAACCAAAGGTATGACTTACGTGTGACTTGAACGTTCGGCCAAACTATAAAACAAACTATCTGCCAACCTCATACTTAGGTTGCGACTTACGTTTGGTTTTCCATCTGAGTGCAACGTTTGGAAATTACCTTTGCCCTACCTTTGTCATACGTTGTTTGACCCAACGTTTGATTCTAACCAAAATAATTACGTAGCGAAAGGTTTGATTTACGTTGCTGCTCGGGAGGGTTGTTGATCGAATGTATTGCAGCGCTTGACTGGTCACTGCCTTCCATGTGGTTGTCATCAATTTGAAATGAATTCTTGCCGATGTTGCTTTGGTTAAACATTTTCATAGATTTCTCATAGTAGAAGTTATTTTCAATTAAATCCACATAATTTCTAATAACCTCAGCTTTTGTTATTTCTTCTGTTCATTTACGTTATCACCTGCGTGTTAAGAGATTTTCATTTGAATGAAAATCATGTTTTGTTTTCTTCTAATCTCCTTTTAACCTGTGTCTTCTGAGATTAAATGCCCTTGATGTTCCCAGAATAGATTCAATCAAATGTTCTTTTGTCTTGAAACAAATGTCTCGTTGCCTTAAAACATGAAAGATAGCTGCATGCACAACATTGTCATGAAGGTCTTTCTAAAATAATTGCATACAGCCTGTCTGTGATCCAGTATATTCCGATCAATTGAGGCTTCATGGCTTGTTGTGTATTCATGCAATATAGCAAAAACAGAATAATTTGAAAAAAAGGAAAAAATAAATTGAACTGCAATCCAGTGTCCATGTGAATAAAGCTAAGTTGACCCTCGGTCCCTCGATTGAAGTTCATATTCTGAAGAAGAAAGTCATTGTATAGGCCTATTCTGAGTATCCAAGAGACATAAATTATGCACCAGACATTCATAAAACAATACATTCCATTCAAACTGTCATCCTATATTCAGTGAGAATATTTTCCCCGCATATAGGTGGCATAGTCATCCTATGAGTGTGATATCAAACAGTCTCACATATCTTTCCGTCTTTGATCAATAGATTGCGGACCAACCATTCATGGTGCTGACCCCAGACACTTTAGAAGCTGACCTGCTGGTAAAATCACCCTGACCCTTCAGTTAGACCATAAATCTCACCCCAGACCATCCTAATTCTTGTATAATGATTGTGGTGATGGGGGCCAGGGACACTCACAGTTTATTGCATGATACGTGTATGAGCCTCCTAGCTATGCTTTCCACAACAAATCATTGTATTTAGATATTTGGTTGTTTTTGTGGTTGTTTGTAATCAGAACACTATTTAAACATATATGTTCAGTTAGTATGAAAATATCCCCATTTAAATGACAAACATGCAAAGTACTAAAATGAAAATGTTGTCTTAGTTCTTTGATGCATTTCTCACAACATACTACAGATACCTCGATTTATCGAATCTTTGTATCACAGTACATCATTTTAAAGTATACAATTGAACATATATCTTATGATAGCATAATGGTTTTATGAATGCATAAAGCTTATAAAACATATCGATGGTGAAAGTGCAAATCCTCGTAAGTCAAAAAAAGCTGTTTTTCAGAAATTGGAAAAAACTATCACAGATAATTTTTATGGTAATGTTCATTTATATGCGAGTTAGGCTCTACGTGATTTATAGAAAGTGAGACCCTGTTTTAGCATAATTTTTTGTCATAGGTCATTGACCCCTGCATTGATGCTACCATCAGATATGAATGAAAATGTCGAGTTGCAAGGTTTTGCACTTTCACTTTTTGCAAGTTAGTGAAAGCGCAAAACCTCGTAACTCGATCATTTATCACATTTCTAAGCAACTTGCAGCATTGAATGTACTTCCAATCTATAGCTATACAGTAAAAATTATGATTTGACCATAATAAATAACAACTGCTAATTTTAATTAGTGGCTACAATAGCAAGAATGAGGAAAATAGCAATTTTTCAAATTTTCATGCACAATTTTTTTCAATAGCCTACATCACTAAAACAAATATAGGGAGGTATAGATTTTTTAATAGGGAAATTTCCCAAGAGCCATAAAAAAGTGCCGCAATCATTGTTTTTCAAAAAAAGTTGAAATATCCGAAAATATGAGCTTCTAAGTTCAGATTTGAGTTACGAGGTTTTGCACTTTCACTTTTTGGAAAAAATCGAGATACAAGGTTTGGTGAAATCATTATGTTACCAGTGTGTTACAGCTTCAAAAAACAGCAAACTGGCAAGGTGACCAATTGACAACATGTATTGGATATTGAAATAGTCATTCCAACCAAAATCTAAAAATGGCAAAATTTTGACATACGAGGTTTTGCACTTTCACCATCGATATACAACATTTTATATAAGCACATTGAATGGTTTCAGCTGGTGCTCTTGTTGTTCGATAAACAATAAAACACCAATATTGAAATGCATTGACTAACACAAAATGTGTTTTCAAATAAAAAAAACTGATGATTTCATGATTTTGCACCAAAACTTTACATGAATACTTTAACAATGGTATTAAATTTATTGCAATGTTATTTCATAGTGTCTGGTATTTTATGGTTTATTATGTCTGTTGTTCTCATGGTGCATTGAATCATTGATGAAATTTACAAGCATTATGATTTAAAATGCTAAAAGAGGAAACAGAAACATAGCTTCAAAATAATTTTATGTAAACTGGTCGATGCGTCACCATTAATAAACTATACCCCATTGGCCAAGCAATATGTCATTTGATAAAATGTCCACTACCCTGCTGTCAACCAGGAATTTTAACATATAGATTGTTGCTAGATCATTTCAATCATGTAACGTCTGAACAGTTCCCTCCCCACATAGATCATGGTGGCAATTTTCTCCTCACCTTATCTTATAATATCACCGCCCTTAGGTTTCAATAAAAGTCACCCTTTCATGACTCCTTGATCAAGTCATCCCACAATGCATTACCTCACAAATTGGGTTTTCTTCCAACAATCATGCTCACCCGCAGGACTCATAAATTAACAACATCATCAATTTGTTAGCCTATTATAATGTTGATTGAGCGTTTATGACAAATAATAAGCCCCATTTTTAAAAAAATCAGATATGCTTTAAACAGTACAGCATTTGAAAGAAGCGTATATGATTACATGTACAATATCTCAGTCAGACTCCAACTTTACTACAGTACTTCTGGCCTCCATGCATTCCGATGTGCAGTTTCTTTTTTTTATAATCAAGTAAATGGCCAGATATCTGCACTGTAGTTGTCTACTATTGAGTCTTGAAGATAAACAGAAAATTGTACTTCATCGCTCCTCATAAATGTTCTGATAAAAGCTGCTGAGAATAATTGATTTACTATGTTCATAAAAGAGCCATACAGAATGTTATTGTCCTTTTAGAGACTGATATCATGTTGATAGGCATTTTCTTCTGCCAAAGTGACAAAACGTCTGCTTTATTAGCTGTTTACAATATTTTTGATGAAGTTTTAGCGGGCTTGCCTTGGCATCAAGACAAGAGGGCCCCATTGTTTTGTGACAAAGCTATCGATCTTCAACATGTTGTCGTAAAAAGGGGGTGGATCTTCATAACCATGACAATATAATTTTCAAGGCAGATTAAGGTCTACTGTTGGAAATACCACGGTCTAAAATGCCATGACTGCCATGTGCTATAAACACAATCAGAAGTCAGTTACCTGAGCTTTGGTATCTTTTTATAAGGATGACATCATTGTTTGGTGTTTTAACAAAATTAGCTAATGCCACCTGTAGGCAATCTCTGCGTGATGTATATGATCAATCTGCCTGTTATGCAATAAGCCTACTATTAACATTTTGAAGTTGTGTCACTATTTTTTTTTAATACGTTCCTCAAAATCCTGCCAATTCTTGTGACCTTTCTATCTGTCATAATATAATGCTTTTACTTAATGTACAAGTGACAAAGTCATGAATATTTGATGTGCGCACTTTCTAGTGGCAAAAATTATGGCCCATTTCTGTCGTGAGAAGGAAGCATTGTGCCAGCTGTCAAGGTAAGACGTGTCTTTAAGAAGTACAGTATGTTTCCTTTTTCTGAATGCTCCTGTGATGTTGATATAGGCCTATATAACACACAACAAACTAAACTAATTGGTTTATATTCATTGACAAGTTGTTTTTCAAAGTTTTACAAAGGTGAACAACACTCTTCTACACTGTGAATGACACTGCGTTGTCTATATGTAGATTATGTACAGCTTATATAATATCAAATGCTATGCCAAAAATGATTCTTGAAAAAATGTGTGAACTTAAATGGAAATGGATGAATTAGCAGTGTTTTATTATATGTGTTTCATGAAGTACAAGGCTTTGTTCACCACTACTTGGTTTAAAGTACAAGAGCTCTGTTTCCTAACAGGTTATGCTGTAATAATAGATCACTTATATTCAACCAAGCACATTCGCTATGTATAAAAGACAGGAGGGAAATATCTCAGCATGTCAGGCAAGTGAGCTTAACATCACACAAACATAATGTTGGCAGTTCACATCAATTCACCCCTCACAATGTAAATTCGACTTTACTTCACAATCACCAACCAAATTCACATAAAACTCCCCAAATCACATCATGCATCAAGTGTATGTACCTCAAAAGACTCACTCACCACCCTTAACAGAGTGATTCAGCAGTATTTTTTCCACCAAATCAGCACTCCGCATACAAATCAGGTGACCTTTGTGTTCAATGACCACACCCGCTTTTCAGCCTCATGTAACTTGATTTACATTCCTCAAGAAAGAATGAGCATTTCAAAACCATTGTTGGTGAGATTTTTTCAGGTAAAAGCAACGAGTGAAGTTAGTCTAAACCAGAACTCAATTAGTATCAACCTTTACATAAGATTTCTGCTGTTATTGGAAATCTCAACATGACTCTTTTAATAAAAGACTTGTGCCTGTTTCTCAGAATTTATGAATTTATTTCATTATATCTGCGTTGAACTTGTCCAGATTTCCTCAAAGACACTTTAAATATCTCTCCTTTTGTTCCTCCATTCCTTGTGTATGCTGATCAGTATACAGTGTATACTAGACTTCATTGAAAAGCCATGCCAGGCATTGACTTCCATTTACCACAATACACACAAATACTGGAAAATCCATATTTAGTTCACACAAAAAAAAAACAGATTACAAAATTCGCATCGACATCAGTGATGGGCACAATTCAATTCATGATTGAATTAATTCGAATTAATTCAAAATTTCAAAAGTTGATGTATTGAATTGAATTGAATTGACAACGTTTGAAAAATGCTATGAATTGAATTGAATTGAGATAGACTGTGAAATTGTGTGAATTGAGGTTTTAATTCAATTCATTTTCAATTCAATCCGATTATATAAATACATACATTATTGGTCATCCGAGATCACGGATGACCTGATAATGTCCTCACAGACTCATTCACAAGTCAATAACAGCCAATTTTCTCTTCATCACATCAACTGATTCAACACTTGGAATACAAATCACCCTGCCACCTTTGTGAGCTGATCTCTTACCTTCGCAAAGAGCTTTTCAGCTGTAGTAGCAAAAGTAGTAACTTTGTGTCACTTGATTTAGTATTCCCTGGAGAGGTGGCATTCAAAAGAAACTCCCAATTGCAATGACGTTCCTCCCTCAACACTCTAAAAATTCCAGACAAAATTGGTTTTTTAGATTCAAAATGGTTTTTTGAAAAACCAAATTTCAATGCAAAAAACCAAAATGGATTTTTTTAAAAATCCATTTTGGTTTTGCATTGAAATTTGGTTTTTCAAAAAACCATTTTGAATCTAAAAAACCAATTTTGTCCCGACATTTTTTAGAGTGAAGTGTGATATTAAGGAAAACTGCTCAAGTCAAGTGCTACTTTAAAGCCTTGGAAATTATCATTATTAACCTATTTAGGTGATTCCGTGCCACTTTGTTATACTATGGACTTTCACAGAATTGCATAAAACAGAATTTAAATTAGAGACTTACCACTAAAATGGACAATTTTTAGGGCAATATCTGAAATGGTTTTTCCAACAGAAAATATTGGCTATATCTTTAGTCTGTTTCACAAATCCAATTAAACAGTCAACTTTTGATGCATGTTATTCTAGGTGACAGTTTAATTAATTGCTACAATTTAGCATGCACTATTTTAACTTTTGAAACTACAAGGCTACAAAAAGGTTGATAGATGTCAGTTTGTTTCCCCTTTTTATTGAATGCACAAAAATATCAGTTTAACAGATGTAACACAATTAGCAGTATCAATGTTTTCTTTTATTGATTCAGACAAAACAGCCATCATCTGCATGAAAGAGCGGAGTTGGAATGGTAAATAAGTGATGCACAATACTTTAATTTGATATGTCACTTTGAAACCGTTGCTATTTCAATTGTACATTATTAGCTTTCCATTGCATTGCTAACCACCAACATAAGTCAGAAACTCAAAAATGCCAATATATTCATGCTGAATTCAAAATCCCAAAAAAACCTAAAATCACATCACACGTTAAATGTAGGGGAGACCGGGGTTAGTTGAATCGCAAATTTCTTGTCGCGTTCTACTGAGCTTATGGTAGTAGATACAGGTACAATATTTTACCAAGTGCTAGCAGCAGTACTCACCTCAACATTCCATGGAACAATTTTGTTTAAAATATTGACAAGTTCTCACTATGAGCTTGAAAGTACCACGAGACCAAGTGTTTCAACTAACCCCGGGGCCGGGGTTAGTTGAAACACCACATGGGGTTAGTTGAATCATAGAGAATAAACTAGCAAAAATCATATTTACTGATCAAAATTTGTTCAATAAACATTTATAATACAACAACTGATTCCTAAATAGCAATTAGGTTTAACATTAGGAATTATGTATTTTTGCATTTAATACGAAAATCAGCAATATCAAAGTTGAAAGAAAATTTTGAAATCTTTGGAAATAATGAGACGGTTGTGAAGTATGAATTTTAAAGTAAGTCAATGGGGAAATGGCTTCTTGGATGCTGTCTCTGTCCTGAAATGTATTAAGGTGTGAAGGCTTCATTACAATGTCAGCAAATGGCCGGCTTGGCTGCTGGTAATAACTTGATTATTAAAATTACCCGTGCAAAAGCCTATCTCTTTCTGCTTTAAGACACTGATATTGTATAAATAAATAATATACTGTTGCCTGAAGAATATAACACTCTTGGGCTACTGTTCAACATTATCGTTTAGCAATTAAGGCGTAATTCTTCTTCAAGGGCTGCCTGGGTATTTCAGCAGGTACTCATCCTATTTCCTTTTTTTTCTGATGTATGTTATTTTAAAAAAAAACACCAATAGGATCAAACTATACAATGCAGTAATGATTATTACTTTGCTGTTAATAATGAGACTATGCATAGCATTCCTTCAGCGTTTCAACTAACCCACGGAAAATGATTCAACTAACCCCAACCCAACATGTGGTTTAGGTCACCCATTATAGCACTTTAATCAAAGGCTTACAAAAAATGTCTTTGCCTGTTGATTTGTAATACCAAAGGCTTCCAACTTTTCTTAAAAAATGTTGCATTAAATAGTTCAAATAGCATACAGGTCAAAATTATTTCAACTCAAAATATTTACTTTAGGAGCACAAAAATCAACTTAACAGCTTAGTGAAGTACACAATTCGAAATATGGCTCATGTAGGAAGTGATGTCATGCCTTGACAAATAAATAATCCGCCAGAAGTCAAATTTGGGTAAAAAAATTCAACCCCAGGGAATAAGAGCGAATATTCAACTAACCCCACGATTCAACTAGCCCCGGTCTCCCCTATGTACCCCAAAGGACTGATTCAGCAACCTTAACCTGTTTTCTCTCAATTCACCAACCTGAACAGAGTGATTCAGCTGTTTCTCCCCATCACATCAGCACTTGGCATACAAATCACTCTGGCACCTTTGTGAGTATTTCTCCAGTGGCCACAAAGGTCATTTCAGCTGGAGTAGCCAGTGTAGTAACTATGTGACACTTGATTTAGTACCCCTCGGAGGAGGTCCATTCAAAAGAAGTCATTTAACTGCGGAGAAGCTTTTCCCGCAAGTGCAATAACAGTGAATGTGGTAGGGGTAAGGGCAATGGTATTTTTGGGGCCTTTTTCTCCTAACAGTACGCCAAGTGTGCTAAGAACATGTTCAAGAACTTTGTGGTAACAGTATGTTTTTCTTTTGGTAAATATCCAATAGTATGTAGAAGAAGCTTTCAGTAAAATCACAACCTAAACCAGCTATCACAGAAATCAATGTAAATTGGCAGCATTACTCTGTTATTGAGAGTGTGATTTATCATCTTGATGATTATACACTACAGCTTAATCAAGGTGTCAAATTACTCATTCTGTCATTTATTGTTAGCAAATACCTGGATGGATGGATGGATGATTTGGGGCTTTACGTCTATTCATTAGGCTACTTAGGACAGGAGGAGGGCATGATAATTTAAGGCAAAGGATGATGGAAACAGCTGCCCAATATAGGCCCAGGTGACTCAGCAAGAGCTGGATTTGAATCCTTGGCAGTCAAGCAATCTATCACAAGACAAACCCTTTCCCCAAGCAAATGCCTTGAAACCTAATGATTTATTGGGAGTATGCATGGGTTATTGATCCTGCGGGAGGGAATATCTAGCCATAGCTTTTAACCGAGCTATATAAAAACACACATCGGATTCCTGTTCCATGGTGAATAACCAGCTTGTACCATGAGATTGACACTGAAACTTAAATGCATTATTGCAGAATGACTGAACAGAAAATAATATCGGTTTATTGATTTGAAATAATGACTTGTGATTGGCTGAGAGAAGTGCCAGATGGTATAAATATACTAGCTTGTGATTTGCTGGTGTAGATATACTGGCCGTTAATTAGCTGAGAGAAGTTTCAAGTGGAACAATATCAGTAATCTAGTTGGTATACACACTTAAGTTGTTGATTATTCAGGCAAAATGATGTTAGAATATCCATGAATTTGACAGGCAGTGTCCAGCAATTGACTCTCAAGATACACTACCCCTATAATGTGATAATCAATAAGAATTGGTGGTTCCATGCATGGTTTGTAAATAACACCCCATGTGATTAGTTCCCCTTGCCAGATTCCTACAAACACAGTCACAACTATTACAACCAGTACATCAAGTGATTGTCGTGATCGATTGCTACGTACTCACTCCTACACAAAGTGAGACACAAATGAAATGAGAAGGTGCACTCTTTTTAGTGTAGGCTTGAGACCAAATGGAGTAATTTAATAGACCGGACAGAGCCACCGGCTCACCGAGCGAAGCGAGTCGTCTCATCCCTTATGGCTATCAGGCGAGTGGAGTGCTCCAGATGGTTCAATCAAAAAAAGTGATTCAGACATCCCATAATATGATCCTGGCACTTGCTTCTCTTCACGCGTGACTACAACGTGACTACCTTCTTCTTCTTCTTCTTCTGTTCTGATATTCCGCCAAAAAAAAAATTTTCTGAAAAAAAAAAACCGAAGAAACAAATTTTCCAGAAAAAAAAAAATTTTCCGAAAAAAAAAAAATTTCCGAAAAAAAAAAGTTTTCCAAAAAGAAAAAAATTTTCCGAAAAAAAAGAATTAAAGAGAAAAAAATATCTTTAAAAAAAAAAATCCCGAAAAAAATTTTTCAAAACAAAAAACATTTTCAAAAAATTCCACAAAAAAAAAAAAAATTCCCCAAAAATAAAATTAGCAAAAAATAATGCTTGAATATTGTCAATCAAGTATTTACAAGTCCCATCTTCTATGCTGAGGCATTATCATATTAGCTCTACAGCTTACTTTGACACTCCAAATAATTTCTTCCCCTGTCGGATTCACCTTCTTGGTGCATAACCGCAGACTACCAAGGACTAGAGAACAAATTTGATTGCATTCAAGCCAGTTTTTTTTCTTTGCCAACCCGAAATAATTCTAGGGGTGATTTTTAAATACATATGGTGGGTTATTCCATGTAGAAAAATGTCCTAGACTGCAGAATAGAAACTTAAATATCAAGAAATATCACAAAGTCATATCAGAAAACGTAAAAATTTGAAAGTATTTTTATCATAGCTAAACCATCATTCAGAGTAACTTTAAGGCTTGCAGTGGAAATATCTGACCTCAGGTGACATCAGGATAACATCTGTGACGTCACGTTGGAGTCATCTGACATCAAAATATATCAAATTGACCACAGGGATGTTAGGAGGCTCAATGCATGTATGAGGTAACAAAACAGTGAGTGTCATAGGCTTCTGTCATCACAGCAAGCCATTATACAAGGATCAGGATGGTCTGTAGTTGAGATTGATGGTCTTACTGAAGGGTCAAAGCAGTTACACCAGAAGGTCAGCTTCTAAAGTGTCCTGGGTCAGAACCATGAACGGCTAGCCTTACACTCTATCGATCAAAGAGGGAAATATATGAGAACTTCTTTTGATGTCAATCTGAGTAGATGATTTTGCTATAGATATAAAATGAAGTGAGTTGTAAATATTCTCACAGATTACCACTGAATCCATCCATTGCAATAGTATTTTGTATCGGGAGGATTATGTGATTTCAAAAACAACAAATATGACAATGCTATTAGTTCCTTTGCTTATGAATATGATTATTCATACCATTCGACACCTCTTTCAGCCAATCACAAGCCTGTGTATTTCACTGCAATAAATCCTGTTTTGTTGTCCACTTATCCTCTCATGTTTGAGTGTTTGTCTCATGTTAGAAGCCAGTTATTCACCATGGGATATTGTATATGTGTTTATCAAACCTCGGGCTAAAGCCCTTGGGTGATAAATCACATATCCCCTATCCTGTAGTGAATAACCTATACATGCACTCGCAAGAGGTGGGACAGCTCAGTTGGCAATAGTCAGGTCTTCGTATAGCTGCAGTCTATGTACATGATTTTCTTCATTGTCAAATAATTTTTAACTTATTCTAGATGCAAGGTGGCAGTGCTGTAAAGATTGTCTCTTTTTTTCTGATCATGTCAGCAAAAATACATGTAACTTAGACTTTTTTGTGGCAGTGCATAGAGCAAAAAATGTCTTAGTGGTAACACCCTTTGTTCAAGATATGAAAACAGAAGAAACAAGACCGTTATTCATTTAGTGCTGACAGGTGATTACTGAACGGTCAGACTTGGACTTGTATGGAATAACACTTGCCTATTGGGGCGGTAACACTTATACTCGGCAGCTCTGTTTTTTATGTCTTGTATTTATGCACTTGGTAGATTAATTAGGACAGGGGGAGGACATGACAATGAGGTGAAGGATGATTGAAACAGCTGTCCATGATAGGCCCAACTGACCTACAAGAGCTGGATTCGAACCCTGAATGGGGCAATTAGCACCAGATACAAGAATCGACTATTTTTTCCAATTTGAATTATTTCTAAGGTGTTCTAAGGTGTTTTGAATGAATTTTGACCTGCTTTTTTTGTAGAATCAGATCTTCATGTCTTGAATCAGACAAGTATTTATCTATAAAGTTTCAGTGATTGATGTCAATGTACAAGGAACATAAATACCGACTTCCTTTTCTCTAAGCCTGTCAAACTTTATCTGCTATCTTTGTAAGGGTAATTATATCTTCATACTTTTAAAGCTCTATCCATCATGGCTGTGATGGAGTGAAAATTGGTCCACATAAGATGATGCTACAGATTGATTGACTTTGCAAGATGCATTTTAAGTTAAATGAGATTACGTCACGTATGAAACACTTTTTTTTTTTCAAATTGACTTGCTGCCATGGCAACCGATTTTGCAAAATTCTGCACCTGATTTGAGGGATTTCACCTCAGTGCATTTTTTAACGTAGTAACTGGGAGACCAAATGGTCTCCCAGTGAACAGATTTGGTCTCCGAGTCATTGCCGAATTGGCATCACTGGGAGACCAGTTTTTTCCAGAGACTGTCAACAATTTCCCATTTGATCGTCTTAATTTGCAGTTCTTGGGGGCATTTGAAACCACTGCTTTGCTTCTCATATCAAAAATATTCTTCACTATCTCTAAAATATAATTATATATATATACTTCTGCTGATGTCATCTTTATGGTTTCCAATAAAAAAAGATCTGTCAAGGCTTTTTTGTGGCAATCATCCAAAGTCCTAAATTAGCAGCCAGCTCTACAGTTCAAAATCTTTTGGCAAGCAAATCATCTGCTGATCTATAAATGTCGCGTATCATTACGCTATGAAATTGCGTTGGTCTCCTAGTCGAATATCCTTAAAAAATGCTCTTTTTCACCTATGTAGTAAGAAACTACAGAATTTTTCCTTTAAAACGGTACCAAATTTAGGTGGTGACCTCATGAGATGAGGTCAACCAGATTTTTCAGAGGCCAGCTCCCGGACTAAAGTGGGCAGACCAAACTTTTGCCATTCACAAAAAGCGATAACCTTGTGACACTCTATTAGTACATTTTTATTTCTGGGAGAGGCTATAATGTCATCTTTCAGAATTATTCATCAGAAAAAAAACTGAGGAAGTGGGCCTTAGATAGGAATATTACACATTACCTACACTCTAAAAAATTCCAGACAAAATTGGTTTTTTGGATTCAAAATGGTTATTTGAAAAACCAAATTTCAATGCAAAAAACCAAAATGGGTTGCTTTGTGTGTATGCTTGCCAAGGTAAAACAATATATCTTTAAAATTAATAAATTTTAACATTTACAACGCAATTTCTTGGGAAAATTAGGCACTCATAGGACCTAAAACCCAGTTGCTTCTGATTTGAGGATATGCTGCCCTTAGAGGAAATTGCTAAATCAATGCAAGTTCCAGACACAAGCAGGTGTTGCACCAGAGTACATTGGTGACACAGAGAGCAAAAACTCTTAGAAGACTAAAGATCTTGTGATAAACTGGACAAGGAAATTACCAACCTTTGAAGAGGAAATTGACCCTCACTGTTGAATAGTGTGTGTTACTTTCTATGAAAACTACAATGTGTTTGACTCTTCTGACCATATTCCATTTTTCACAGTGTACCTCCAGACGAATTTGAAAAGTTATAAGAATATAGATGCAACTGTATTTTGATCTTATGTAATATTGCTACACTCTAAAAAATGTCGGGACAAAATTGCTTTTTTAGATTCAAAATGGTTCTTTAAAAAACCAAATTTCAATGCAAAACCAAAATGGATTTAAAAAACCGCAATTCCCATTCTCATTAATCATTCAAATATTTTCTATATACAAATGTTGACCAATGAAGAGGCAAAAAAAAATTTCATGTTAATCTAAACACGCCCAAGCTTCAAATCTTCCTGACACTTTAAACTTGAGACGTTCTATACTTTTTGCTGATATTACACTAAACTTCAAATATGGATTAAACCAGTCTAGTGTTAGCATGTGATCATTGAATTTGAATAAAATAGTTGAAAAGATACTAGACTTGACAGTTGATAGTCATTGACTGTATCAATGGCCATGTTAGGAGTTTTCTCTCTTCAGTGGTAAAATTTAAATATTAGAGTTAATGGATCCTTTGAGAAATATAAGCTTATCTTGTCCAATTTATGACTGACATTGATTCTGCTAAACTGTGGACCAATTGATGAATGGTTTCACGCTTTACAGCCTGTATAGATGCACTTGTTAGGCTAATTGGGACAGGAGTAGGTGCCCAAGGATTATTGAAACAGGCATCCAACATATATAGGCCTAGGCCCAGGTGACCCGCCAAAGATGGATTCGAACCCTGGACCTAGCGATTGGGAGCAAAGCACACTACCACTAGATTAAATCTCCCAACTGCTAACATGTGGAAATATTGAATATCCCACAATAGGCAGTGTAGTTCTAGCAAAAAACCATGTGATTCGCACCATGTGGTTCATCGTTGTGAACCACATGAAAGAAGTCCTGATGTTGCTATGTAAACAATAGACAGTAAAGTGATGATGTCACAATGTTTTGAGGCTCTGATTGGTCCGTGTGGTTGCTAGGGATATTTTTGGCGCCATTCAAACAAAATAGTGCCATATGAAATCACTATATTTTTTCTACTGGAGGTTTATTTTTATTGTGGGATATAAATAAAATTTAATGGGAGTGTGGTTCAAAGCAATGAACCTCACTCATGTCAGGTCTGCTGCAGAATAACACTCGTCCTTCGGACTCGTGTTGTATTCTTCCGTGACCTGAGATTCATGAGGTTCATTGCTTTGAACTACACTCCCATTGAGTTTTATCATAGTGAATCCAAATGGTAACAAAAGAGTTCATGACTTTTCTGTGCAATATTTCAGCTTTATTTGGCCGTCATTGGCTACATAGTGACATGTCATGGGAAATGGAGTGTTACACGATTAACCTTCCCCCCCCCCCTTAATTGTGGGGCGGGGGAGGAGCGGAAGAGAGCTAATCTAATTCACCATTGAAATAATATCTCCTTAGTGATATTCATGCTATTATTTTATTCAATAAAGGAGCATCTCTGAAAAACTTGTGATTCGATTATTCAAAATTCCGTAATCATGTTTAGGCCCTAATGATTATAGGTAAAATGAAATAAAGTTAATCACATAGGGGTAAAAATAGCGATACATTTTCTTAGTGTTTTGCAGTTGCTTTGGCTTTGGCTTGGCCTTGGCTTTGGGTGACCTAATTATCACCGAGGAAGAATGATAGGAAGACTACAGAAAGGAAGATTTTTGAAACCTATGAATGAGTTGACCTTGAACTGGAAAAACCTTCTTCGCATTTAAACTCTTACACTATTCGACACCAATCACAATCCTGTATTTCGCTGCAATAAATCCAATATTCTTAGATGTCAACTTATTACCTCATGTTTGACTGTTTGAGTGTTGCCTCATCATGGTATAAGCCATTTATTCACTATGAGATTGGGAATAAGTGTTTATCACATCTCGGGCTAAAGCCTTCTGGTGATATATCATGTATTTCATCTGCCATTGCATATAATCTATACATATCAGGCATTGACTGTTCAAAAGACTTTTAGTGTCAGATTCATGAAATGACTACAAAGGCTCTCCTAATGAAGTTTTTCAGGATAAGGGAACTTAGCTGGCTACTAAGAACTTATAAATGTTCATAAAGGCTTAGTGGAGGTCACTAAGAGGGGGTAATGGAACCCTTTTATGCAAATTTTTTAAATTATCTTATTGAATATGTGTGCAAACATATGTTTCGCTGAGCAAACCTGCATTGTGATTATTATGTAATGCATTACAGAAATCATTAAATAAGCATTTAAGGGGACATTCTTAGTAGCCACCTTAGTTCCCTTATCCTGAAAAGCTTCAATACGCACCCACAGAATCTACCCTAGACGAATCCTTCCATTTTTGTACATTATCATGACTTTTTGCGTCAGTGCTTCACAGCCAATCAGCGGTCAGTATATCCTCAAGTTCAAAAGTTTACTGGCGATTTGCGAAGCATCTATTAACTTCTCAGAGTGAGTGAGTGAGTGAGTTTGTGTTTTACGCCCCATCATAACTTCTCAGAGACGTATGGCCTATCATTTCTCAGAGAGACCTATCTACACATATAAGAATCCAACCTGTAATCCTTATGGAAATGTGCAAAACAGCGAAATCGACCTCATTTTCATAACATGCTTGGAGGCCTGTTCATTGGTCAGCTTTGTGGGCGTGTCTGATTGATTCACTGAAGGCTTTGCTGAAGTGCTAATACCATCTTTGACTGTTTCATTCAACTCCAATGATCACAAGCTTGTGCTGTCTGGCGTGATCAAAGTACACTCTAAAAATTGTCGGGACAAAATTGGTTTTTTAGATTCAAAATGGTTTTTTGAAAAACCAAATTTCAATGCAAAACCAAAACGGATTTTTCAAAAAATCCATTTTGGTTTTTTGCATTGAAACCAATTTTGTCCGGAATTTTTTAGAGTGTACCAATTTCAGTCCACTAAGCATGAAGTTATTGAGTTCTAAAGTTTATGAGTTTTTGTTTTTTTTCAAAGGGGCAGCATTGATTCAAGAGTAGGGCATCTTAAGATGATAAGAGAAAAGCTCTCAGGTAGCTCTTTTGGAAATTGTATATCAGGTTGATATGGATATTTACTATATAGGTATTGGATAAGTCGTATCATCAGAAAGAAATATTATATTATAATAACATTCTGAATAATAATCAAATCCTGCAAGACTATATACAGTGCATTAACACCTTGCAGTGCCAATAATTAATAACTTTAAACAGTTCTAAACTTTTAACATGAACTGTCTTAGGTGCGGTCATCTATGAAAGTAACATACAGGGCTTTGTGATAAATTTGTTCAAACATCAATCATATCTTGGTAAACCACTATGCCTCTGTTTACTGTTGCCTGAATACCTATTGTGTGCTGTCCCAGGTCATTCACTTGACTTGGACACTTACATTCTCCCACATAAAGTGTGTCCCTATGTGCCTCGTGTTGAGTGTCCCAATGAGCCTCGGCATGATTTTTTCACAAATATGCTAATTTCTTAGGCCCTAGACAAGTGAGTTAGCAATTCCTAACTCTTCGTTACGAAGTATCAAATTTATAAAAGCACTGAGAAGGCTCGTTGTTCATGGTTTGTCCAGAGGATGGTACGAATTGAACACAGGTCTGTTAATTTAGTTGAGTAATAGGAAAATAAACTTTTTCTCACCATACTTCTTCATGTGGCTGCAATTTAAATTTATTTGATCAACTGTGCGTAAATTAATTTACTTATCTATTACTACTGTCTTTTTCATGTAAAACTTGCTATGTCAATTCTGTCTATACCATTCTGAATGCGTATGAATAAATATATATATATATTTGCTAATAAAAGGATAGAAACATCAGAATATGAAATTACAAGATATGATGGCACTATCACATCATATACCTTACCAGGAACCGAGAAAACCCCGTCATTTCAAAGTGCGCCATGTCCCAAAGTGCCCCGGTGCCCCCTGATCATTAATGATATTTGAGGCTCTGAAGAAAACCACCTTTGCCAGCCATATACTGAGAATAGAAAAAACATCCTCAATATGATATACATTATTCACATCAAGGAGTCTTTGATATGAGCCACAGGCAAAATGACAAAGTATGAAAGCTGATGATACACAGTAAATGTAGACTCACGAAAAGCAAGTCATTCAAGCAAACAACCCGTCAGAGGCATATATCAAATTAGAAAAGTATGCTATGCACTTTCTCAGGGCCAACTGTCGTCTCCGAAGAAAAAGCTAAAATAAAAAACCAGAACCTTCAGGCTCTTGACAGATCAATGACAGAATAGAAAATTTAAAAGATCTGTCGAACATCTGTCGAATATAACACAGCACTTGCGTAGTAGTCCAAAGGAACCGTACTTAGCCAGCTTCTAAAAAAGAGAGAGCAAAAAAAGTCTGAAAAACCATTATATCTCTGTCTTTGAAATGAGTGTCTGTGTTGACAAGGGACCATTCACAATTGGTGACTAGGGGGGATGGGAATTTTGCCTGAAGGACTAACTTTTCACATGTGTTTCAAGGGGTCGTACTAATTTTTGACAACATATCCAAGGGGGGGGGGGAAGAAATCTTAACATAACAAAAATTTTATAAAATGTGCATAATCATACTCAGTTTGACCGCACATTTTTTATCCGGAAAAGTCTGCGAATCTGTAAGCACGACTATACAAGGGGCACATGTATAACTATAGAAGTATGTATTGCTTTGTATGTACTAAAAATATGCGAAAATTGAGGGTGGGGTACTAAAAATCCGCATGGAACTCATAGGGTGGTATCAATTTTTGACAGGAAGTTCAGGACAAACTTCCAACTCCCCCGCAGTAATAAATTATAAAAGGTCCCTAACATCAAGATGCTTTCCACATGAAATAGACAGCCATTCTCACTCGACATAGATATATTGTGCACTGTAAATTTGGAGGCACTGTTTCAGCTCAATTGATTGAGTAAGATGGTTGTACAAGTTGATCTAATTACTCCCACAAATTAATTTAAGAGAGATAAAAATATAAAAAGTGACCAGCTAAAGTGGTGTGCTGCTCAGTTTCTCTGGGATAGTGTAATATAAATGTTCTTTTTTCTTTTAAGTAAGTAATCATTTAAAATTAAATGCAGTGTAATGAGAAGTGCTTGTTATAGATGGCGCTATATGCATATAATTACTCCCACAAATTAATTTAAGAGAGATAAAAATATAAAAAGTGACCAGCTAAAGTGGTGTGCTGCTCAGTTTCTCTGGGATAGTGTAACATAAATGTTCTTTTTTCTTTTAAGTAAATAATTATTTAAAATTAAATGCAGTGTTATGAGAAGTGCTTGTTATAGATGGTGCTATATGTGGCATGGCTGAGATGTCAAGCTATCTGCAACAACTGAAGCTTTCATGTTTTCACAGTTTAATGTTATGATTCGTTTGGACAACTTACGCATTGAGCTATCATACCTTGACAACTTATAGGATTGAGCTATCATAGCTTGAAAATTACTAACATTCTCAGACAGCTCAAATTATTGCCTCAACACAGTTTTCAAATTTTACAGTGTGTTATTCTGCCTTAAGCTAAATCCCTTTGCGTAGTGTACCTGAACCATAGAAAAAAATATCTGATGGTCACATTTCCAGAATGGGGATCATTATTTTCTGAAGGTAGTCGGATGCAAGAGCAACTCATGCCACAAGCGAAAAGTTGGCCTGAAGCTGAAGGCAGCACTTACAGGAATATAAATCCGTTAAAGAACATCTGTCAAAGATAAAACTCCACCTGCCCAGCAGTAAATCACACAAAAAAATCGAAGAAGAAAGAGAAGAAAATTGATGTATTTGCTTTCGGAAACAAAGAGAAATTTAAGCAGGATCAGCCACTTTTGTGATGTATTTCACCTTCAACCATCTGTGATGCTTTTCTCCTTATAAATATCATTGTCGTCAAAGTAAATATCTGATGAGGAAGCATCCACCAGAACCAATCATGAAACAGAGATTTGCCCTTTTAAAACTTGAAATTATCAAGTCCCTCATTGCATATTCGTTGACCACGCTAGAACTCTACATGGCATTGGCGAAGGAAGTCTAGAATGTCTTCTTTCCAAAGGTACCAAATTCAAGTGGTGCGTTCATGATGCTAACTAGACTCAATATCAAAGGGCTGGCCCCTGGACTAACCCTTGACTCCTTACAACAACCTTCACCAATATTAATACAAAATAAGTAAAAAATAAAATAAAACAGGGGCCTATGTGGCAGCCAATTTTATGTGCTATACTAGCAGTTTGTTGTGGGTCAAACTGTAAAAGTTTGATAAGTAAGTGAACCACCCTTCCAATTGAAATAACATTGGGCTTGTGTTTCTAACATTTGTTTCTTTCGCATATATCTTTCCAGCTGTCCGCCCGCCTGTAAGCATGCTGGTGAAAAAATCACTGAACTGATTCAGCTGAAACTCAACAGGAATTTTCAATTCACCACAGTGAAGAACTGATTAGATTTTTGTTGAGATCCGAGAAGTGGATAAGCCAAAGTTATCAGATACAGTCTTTTCATATGCACATATTTAGACTAGCGGGGAGGGAATCCGTCAGAATTGTGCACTTGGTGACAAGTTTTTGCAATTTGGCATGGTGTTTGATATGGCTAAGGGGATTTCAAAAACCACCGCACACAAAGTGGGAGTCCCCCCTGGGGGCCGGTGTGCACAAAATCCAATATGGCCGCCGCGAAAAACAAAAAAAGCCGTATCTTGGTCACTATTTGTTCTAAATTCAAGTGCAATACCTTATTTTCAATGTTTATGATTATGCCAAATCTGTTTCTGGGGTTGGTTTGGTTGTAAATTGTGATTTAATGGGTCTGTGGTACAGCTCCAGGTGATTTGTTGACAGATTTTCGTGTTTTTTGCCCTTCAAGACTTAAACATATTTTTCGTGAGGTATTTGAATTTCAGTCTAGTTTGGAGATTATTTCCTCAGAGCTGAAAGCAAAGTCCAAACTATAACCTGTCTTGTTTAGTTAGTGTCTTATCTTTTTAAGAACTCAACAATGAGGCAAACTGCTACGACTCGGCTGATGAGGCGTAAAACACAAACTCGCTCACTCACTGCTATGACTCTCATTTAGAAGATCATTGCATACTGTGCAACAATGTAAATTGAGATGTAATTCCCAAAAAAGACATTGACTCCCCTAAATGAATAAGCCATTATTGAAATTATTGAAATGGCAACTATTATGCCTCACTGAATGTTTCACATCTGAAGTGAACATTCATTGCAGGCCCATGTCTGAACTGTCAACACTAGCATGACGCCTTCAGTTGCTTAGAGCTGAAGGAGTAAAGGTAAATGGTAACTAGTGATCAAGGGCTTAGCACAAAATCATAATTCCTGCACAGCTACTTCTTTTTGTTATGATGGAAGTCAATAACAAGATAATGTGCCAAAACAGGAGATTCTTTGTGGTTTTCTGACTTCCGACTACCTCCAGTGCATTAAAAATGGGAGGTGCAAGACAGCCAACATACTATTGTAAAACCATCATGCGGTGACAGAGAACTTGCTTGTACCACATCTGACAGGTCAATCCAGTGTGGTACCCACTATTCTGATCTGACAGCATGTCCAGCCCAACCACCAGTACCAGATTGTATCAACGCTTAACACGGGTTAACCTAAAGTGGTTAACTCATTTTACTGACATGGTCTCAATGCTGAACATGAGTTAGATAACTAATTTTAATTAAATGAACTCATGTTACAACATGACAAATGTTTTTGCCAATAACCTGGCGAGAAGATAAGTTATAGCAGTTAACCACTTTAGGATAACCAGTGTTAAGTGTTCATACAATCCGGTACAGGAGTGAAATGTTGCTGAGTGACTGTTGTCAGATGAATACTGCACAACCTAGTGGCCACTTTTGAATGTTACAAAAAGTGAAAGCTTATAAAAGCCTGCCTTCCTGTATCATTCAGGGAGATTCTGTCTCCCTTAGCTGTTCATAAGTACAAAGTTCTCCATCATGCATGTACGAGCTCTTCATTGTATGTGATGAGAATCAAGTTTGAGTCATGCTGATTTATGGATTAATGCCAAAAGTGACAGATTGACTTAAGGAATACCACTCCAACTATGCCATGAAGTCCAAACATTATCTGAGCACTATGACTTACTGAGGTCTCAGACTTAAATATCTAAAGGTGTGGTCATGGCTAAACTTTATCAACAGTTCAAACTGTCAAAATTATTGAAGAAATGATTGGAAGTACTAGTAAAGTGCTGAAGAAGGCTTAGAAAATTGCCTTACTGAGTAATATGATTTAAGTGCAATATCAGGAGTGTCAGCCTCTTCCTGCTAATAGGGTGATAAAAATGTAAGACACTAAGTCTGGGTGCTCAGAACTGAACAAACTTGACCTATGTTTTTGATAACAGGTGCAAATCTGTGTTTCTCTTTGCCCATAAACTGCATGAAGCCTTCCTTGTGTCTTGTGGCCATCTTTCAAGAACTTCAACCATGATTAACACTGATTAAGTTCTTTTGAACTGAGGAACATCTGGCAAGACTTTGACTTTCTGAACTTATCCCTTGCTAATGACTGGGACCTGAGACGTTGGTTTTTGTAGGTGTCCAACTGAATAACAACGCATTTGCTCAGGCTGTGCTATTTGGTGTTCTGCAGATTAAGCTGAGCTACATTTACCTTGCATTGATTGAGATGGAGTCTTGCATGCCTGAAGAAATCATTTATCAGCAACTTGTCCAAACTCTTCAAATGCTTTAAGGACTTCAGACTTTGAATCATTGTCTTCTTTTTCTGTTGCCCTTTGGCTCTCCATCCTCTCTCTAAAACTTGACACAATGCTCATCGCTTTAGACAATGGCAATGAGAGTCTCAGAGGGAACTTCCTTTCACGGTGCTAAACAATAATCACATCTTTTATAGACGGAGGGGTAGATGTTTAGAATTTGGGATGTTTCACACAGAAGGAGAGGCATCCAAATTGCATTGTTTGTGTCTCCAAACATAAATCACGGAGAGAGACCACTGCAAGATTCTAGAAGAGACCAGCTGATTGATTGTTGACCACTGGTTGTTGATAAGAAAGTGATATCACATCAAAGACCAGTAAGAGATTGGTTGGCGAGTGAGTGTATATTGCTCTTCTCACTTGACTTAAGCAAAATCAGACATGGACAAGATGTTCATGTGCTCTAGGGATATGGAGCTAAGTAAGTCTCAGTTGTTGTGCATACCTTGTCATCTTTGTGTAGCTTCTTCAAGAAACCACACAAAGGACAAAGTGTACAGACCAAACTTTCATATGAAACAATCATGTACTTGAAGCCAGAGCAAACCAACAGCTCACCAAGGTCTGTGGTCTTGAGACACCAATCTCAATATCATTAGGGCAGCCCATTTTCAAAACTGTTGACTTTTGTCTCCCTAATGTTGTACTGAAACGTCTCTTTATTTCTTCCTCTGTACACACCATGAGCTGCTTAACTCTATGACTATAACCCGCCTAGCTTTATAAACTGATGGAATTCTTCACTATGACCAGAGATTGCTTCTGCACTGCAATATGGATAAAGCTTTCTGACTGATTATGAGAAAACAAGCCAGAACATGTAACAGCCACCACCAGGAACACTGCTTGGTTAAGAGAGCTTAAGAGCAAGGACTCTAGTGAAAATCTTTATTATGTAGGAATGTTTCCACAAGGGTTTGCAGTGCATACTGCCTCACTTTAACATATAAACCCACATACTCATAACATAAGATACAACAGACATTTTTTGCTGAAGTTTGATTGTGTCATCTTCATATCAGTGATTCGGAGAAGAGATGGTTCTTCAACTTCCAGTTTTCTAGCGAAGTCTGTGTGCCTATATAGTCATACATAGGATTCACACAGAACACTGATATTGATTTGAATTAATAATTCTCAATTATCATTGATGTGATTGATCAGAAGTTCTAATGAGTAATAATATCACATTTGATATCATTGTTTCGCCCTTTTAAAGATCACCCTGAAAACGTTTCAAGATCTCTGTTATAAAACATCAAGCAGAGTAAAGAGAGCTGAGAGTTATGAATGACTTGGTGCATATCAGTCACATGGCAACATATTTATTGAATAAGGGCACATCAGCAATAATTAAGCCTCTGATGTACATAAAAGGTTATTAAATATGCATTAAAACATGCATACATATAGCATTTGTGCCCCTTGCCCACCAGACAGAAGAGTATCCATTCTTATATGAATAACACAATTATAGCAGTTCCCATAGCCTAATGGTTAGAGCGCTTGACTGCGAATCCACTGGCACTTGAGGACGCGGGTTCGAACCCCGGTCCTGGAACTCAATTGGAGTGAGTTGGTTGTGGCTGTGGCCGGGGAGGGTGGCCACTTGTGTAGGCAGGGGTTACCCTCCTGTCAGGTGTGAGCAGCAACACCTCCAGCCAGACTCCACACTAGAGCGCATGGATAGCACAGGAACTCCGAACAAGAATGGATGACAACTGGCCCTGATTCCTGAGGCACAGAAGATTGAATACTGAGCTGTCCACAGTGAATTGTACATGATATACATTGTAAAGTGCCATAGAGCATAGAGTATCTGTGATTATGGCGCTATATAAATGCTGTATAATAATAATAATAATAATAATAGCACCGATTCATCCCCATAACTTTCCATGACAATAATTAGTCATGACATTGTACAGTTAATTCACATTCCTTCAAGTCAGGCACAAGTGAAAATCCAAAAAGGGACAATAAATGTCTCAAAATACCAAGTGACATCTTTTTTACATCTTGCTGCTGCAACGAACATTGATTTTGGCATTGATATTCATATTTGAGCTACAAAATAACAGCAAGAACACATTTTCCATAAAGAAGATAGTGGAAAATGATGTATTACACATCAATATAGCACAAATAGTGACCGAGATATGCTAGTTCTTGTGTTTTGCGGCGGCCATATTGGATTTTGTGCATACCGGCCACCAGGGGGCGGTCTCACTTTGTGTGCGGTGGTTTTTGAAACCCCTTTGGTCATATAAACATCCATGCCAAATTGCAAAAACTTGTCACCAAGTGCACAATTCTTAGAGATTTTAACGAATTCCCTCCCCGCTAGACCCTATGTTACTAAATGCATGAATGAGCCCATATTCTTCCCTTGTATCAGTGTCTATGCTGAGTAAGTTAAAGATCCCTCACATTGGGTAAATGGGTAACATGATGAGGACTCAACTCTCCCATCTCATCAATCAACCCTCATGAGCGCCTAGAACTGGGCTTAGAGGGCTGCACTAACCATATCTATCTATCTATCTTCAGGAGGAAGACCTTCCTCAATCAGACACTAGGGGCACTAGCGTTGTCCGACCTGGTCCATGATACATGAACCTTCCAAAAATGCAGCGGCGGGGCTATGCACTCTACTGAGTGATAACACCTTGCTATTATTGATCTGATAATTTATTAAACTATGCAACCACCTACATTTATTACCATCTGTGTTTCCTCATTCCATGCAGCATAGCATTGGTTCTCACTCCATAATATTTTCTCTTCATTTCAGACAAAGATTTGTATTGTGCATATATGGAAAGATTACAAAACATATTTTTCTTCAAGCCTTCTTGAAGGCATCCACGTTTATTTCACATCAGATTCTCTGAGACAACTGACGCTGTGCAGACATGGAAAGTACTCCTTATAAAGTTATATAGCTGAGACACATGCTACGCTGTCAATTTCAAACATATATGGTATTCCACAGACATTACAGCATCGAGTTTTCTTTTGTTTTGCCAACACTATATACTTTCTTGTTATGGACAGACAACTCAGCTGAAATTCTCTGTCTCTGCCTGTACCGCTTGTCAAATTTTGAGGAATGTCCAAATTAACCGTTTTCGACTTCTATCTCTGATAAGTATATTTCATTCAATGTGCTCTCTCTATATGCACTTGTTTGTCGAGAGTGGTAAATCATTGATTCATAAAAGCTACATCGTTTTTCAATGGGGTGAACCCATTTATGTTTGTGAGTGCATCCTGCAGACATTGATGTCTAATCACTATCTAGTATGCTGCATTTGCATGGAACTTGCAAATAATTACGACTGATTCACATAGTTTGAAATTTACAAAAGACAGGCTCTCCTTTGCATTATGAAACCTGTGTGTTATGTATGCCTACAATTCATACATGATGACAAGAGGAAGAGAATTGGAGCAGAACCATTTGTGATGTCATCATTTCATGATGTCATAGCCGATTCTTTCTTTAGTTGTAGGGTCACGGAACCATACCCGATAAACAAAATGACTGGGATGTCTAATCATGTCTTTCCATTGGGAAAAAATGCTTATCAAATCAATATGGAAATATTATGGTTATTCCAAAACTGATATCATTTAGGCTAATGTTTGAATTCTGTCTGTGCAAAGCCCATGGCTGAGCTATCCAGCCAAATGTATTTTGTCTGCTTTGTATTACAATTCCTAGATTATTAAAAACATGAAGCTCATAGTCATAAGCTCGAAAGCTGCTTTTAAAACAGATTTAGCTTAAAAAAGATTTGCCCATTACGATAAATGGCATTGGATATCATTTATATATCGTATTTTTGGTAGAAAAAAGTTTATTTAGGGCAAGCTGAAATGTCTAGACTGTCAAATGAAATGAGACTGAACTCAGCCAGTTGTTGATGAATGAATGGATGATTGGGGCTTCACATCCTTTATTTATACACTTGGTAGGCTAATTAGGACAGGAGGAGGACACGGCAACGAGGCAAAGGATGATTGAAACAGCCGTCCAGCATAGACCAAGGTGACCCGGCAAGAGCTGGATTAAAACCCTTGACCCAGGGATTGGCAGTCCAGCACCCTACCACTAGACCAACCCTCCCCTAAGACTGTCAACTGAAATGAGACTTCACTCAGTCGGTTATTGAAAATTATATGAAATACAAATCAGACTAAACTCTTTTTTAATAGTGGATAGGAAAGGAAAGCTTCCTCACAAATTTATATCGGTCTGACGTAAAAACGATATTTGAGCATCTTGCTTTAAGTAAATAATCGCTTCATATTACCAATTTGTTGAAGGAATCATGACAGACTTTCCTTTTCATCAGTAAATCTAAGATGTCAATTCATATAGGCATACTTGCCTTTGTCTAGGTCAGTCCTTGCTCATGGAAATTTAAAATTATTACACATCAAGGCTGCAAAATCAAATTAAAGGCATTTTACAAATTGAAGACCTTTCTGGTTTGATAAAAGCCCCGATGATGCAAATTACATCTGTTTTGTTCCAGATTTAAAAAATGCAAACAGATCCAACAAATCGTTTGATAAGCTTTCTGGTATTGTTTTTGTAGTTTCAATCAAAACGCTTCCTACAAACTTGTTCTATTAGGACAACAACATCCTCCTCTAATCACTGACAACCAAAGACATTAGATGACATTAACCAGTCAAATTAATTGTCCAGGAGCAGGCTTTAAAATTGGGAAATGAAAGAAAGATTAATTATTTTGAAGTTTTGTTTGTTTGTGTTTTTACGCCCCATCAGCACAGGTATTTTGACAAAGGAAAATTCATAATGTAAAAATAGGAGATTGCAAGACATAGAATAGAAATAAATAGAAGTAAAAAATCGAATGAACTGGAATATCCAATGATTCATAATGGATAAGAATAGAATATGATTAAATAGAAGAAATGTAAATCTTCACATGCAGCAGGTAAAGAAAGTGTTGTCAAGAACAGCACATGCCAAAGTTGAGAATGTGCCGACAACAAAATCAGTAAGAGATCAAATTTGATGGATAGATATGGCAAGTGCAGCACTCTAAGCTCAGTTCTGGATGCTCACAATGGTTGATTGATGAGTTGCGAGAGAGCGGGAGTCCTCAACAATTCAATTCAATTATTTTATTTAAGTGAATGCAATTTACATAAATTGCCTCAACATGTTACACGTTTACCCCATGTGAGGGATCTTTTATTTGTACAATACAGACACTGATACAAATGGCTGCCAATTTAACGTCTCATTCTAACGATATCCAGTCAGGATTTTGCTCATGAAGGTCCACTGAAAAGTCCGGTTCCCCAACTGGGAGTCAGACCAATGCAGGCAAAGACCTTAAGTGGGGCAGGCGGGCATCTTAACCACTTTAAAATCAACCAGCTGCTGCTATACCACATGATACGACACGTATAATTTATCATGGAGAAAAATATAGTTGCAGTGGTAGATATTTTCAATTTGTTTGGACAAAAAAGAAATATGATCAATTGTGAAAAAAATTTACAAAGCTTTTATATACAATTGAGCAAATAGTTTATATCACATTTATGAACTTATAAAACATTCAAAATGTTTTGAATAAACACATTTGAAAGATCACCATGTGGCTGGCATTATTAGAAAAACCAATAAAATATCCATATCAGAATACAATGAGTCAAAACGGTATAAAGCTAATTATTTTATGATTTTGTACTGAGCCCTACACAGCATTAAAAAAATGAATGCCTCAGATATGTTTTACGTCATTATTTCATTATGTCTGGTCTACCTTAAACTTTTGGCTCAAGTGATATTAATTCACACAACAGCTTGTAATATTGTTACTCAGTGACCCTGACTTGGGTTTATTTGTTATATTATAAGTAACACAAAGCAAAAATAAATAAAGAAATATAAGGAATTTTAAAAAATTGTTAGATAATTACATAGTTTTAATATGTTATGTCGATAGTGATATCAATGTAAAGACAAGCTGATGGAAAGGTGGGCCATCATTTCAGAAGTTTTAAGAAACATGCAGATGTCAGTAGTCATATACTGGATCTATCTGCAGCTGTCTGATAACTATTTGTTCAAAATGCATGGCGAAAATTGTGTCGGGCAATTTATCAATGCCTCGGGGAACTCATTTACCGCCTTTCCAGCAATAACAACATGCAGCAGTCATTCTGGTTATTACACGAAAACAATAAGCATTTTATGTACTTGTGTCATGGGTGGGTAAGGTGGCACTGTTGTTGCACTTCCTGTTTGATCATAACAATGTCTTTAGAAAAACACATGTTTTAAAAAAGCCAAATTACTATAAATCTAATTGTTGTCAGCAACATAACACCATGCAAAACTGTCTATGTAGTCATTGTTGGCTATATCTATGCAAAAGTACACCTTCAGATTTCTTTGATACTGCATTAAAGGGTTTCAAAATTCCAAGGTGATTGGCAAACGTTTTCTGTGTTGACATGGTTTTGGGAGAATTTAAATCTCTTACCTTGCATTTTATCATCTACAGGGCAATATGTTTAATTTGCCCTCTCCAGGTATATCCCTTGCAATGAAGGTTTAGTAAATAGATAGTCCCATGTCGATAAATAGATGTTAAATTGTCCCAATTAAGATATTCTTGGCAAAAAGTGCATTTCACTGACACATATTCTTATGTTCTGATAGTGTTTCAAGAGGCCCTGTTACAAAATAGCAGGCTGGATTATGTTGTTTAGCATTGTTTGGCATTGACTGTTTGTTATAATCACCTGTTTCGCACCTCAGGTCAGCAGAGTCCACACCTGAAATTTGATTGCCACAGCAATAGGTTGTGTGACCATGTTGTGTAAAAACACTCTTTAAGTAAATTAATCGGTAGCATCATCAAACACAGACCAACAATGGATAGAGCTTTAAAAGTAGAGTATCAAGACATATTCTCCTGGCAATGATAATAGATCGATTTTCGCAGGCTACATTGTAAGAATAGGAATTTGGTGTATGAATTCCCTGTGAGTGCACATAAATCACACACAACCAATAGACAAATTACAGAACAGCATGTGATGTATCTAACAAAAGACTTAGGCTAATAGAAATTAGCTTAAGTAGCAACTTTTCTAAGGCACTTCATCATTTGAGGTGATATGCCATGCCAGTTAAACCCTACAAACAAATAATTAAAATGAGGAACAGTGGTTGCTTGTACTCCAAGCCTGGTCATACATTAGTCAGTACATAACAAACCAATGTTGACTTCTGTGTTTTGTTGTATAATATAGCTAGCTTTCAGAGGAGGTGTTACTGCCCCACAAAAAGGCAAGTGTTATTCTAGGCAAGTCCCAGTCTGACCGTTCTATCATCATCTGTCATCACTAAATGAATTAGTGTCTTGTTTCTTCTGACTTCATTTCTGGAACAAAGGGTGTTACTCCTAAGACAGTATTCGCTCTGTAAACATCTACAAAAAAGGCTTATTGATCATTCTCGTTAATTAAGAAAAGGGAAAGGAATATTGTAATTCTAAAAAGTACTTTAAAAAAAAACAGAACTGCACTGCTTCAATACTACTTTGATTAACTACGAATTCATTGCTTTCCATAGGTGACAATAAAAGCAACTGTATACAGTGCCGCCTGTAGATAAGTATAACTCATGACATTCTGCTATTGCATCAATGCTAAACATCCAAGGGCTGGCTATGCAACAATGAAGTGCAATGCCTAAACGCAATGTTGATCAATCGGAGCAAATGGTTTTATTGCATAGCACAAGTACAGTATGAGCCTCCCATCATACTAATACTGTCTACAGCAAACCTTAATTGTATTTCACTTCAGCAGTCCATTGGACTCAACACGAGATGTCGCTAGCGCTCGTCAATAGTTCGCTGCCTTCCATGGACATTGCACACGTGATTCACGGAGGGTTTGCGCGTCGTTAATCCCTTGCAGGACGGGGTTTTCTCGTCCCAAAACTAACCTTTATTCGTTCGTAGGTCCCTGTAGACTGGGCAGGCCGTGGTTTTGAGAATGTTGACTTTCTCTCCACACTTTTTTGAGCCCTTTTTCGTTCTCGCCGTGAGCGAAAATACGGGCGAATTGAGACTTCCGGTCAGCGTCCAATCACAAGCCGCGTTACATCCAGGTTTGGTGCAACTTCATTTAACAGGTAAGCTCGCTTAACTGGTAAATTCCATGTGATAAAATCACAGCAGGCCGGAAGAACTGTACAGTGTACATCTTACACATGATCTGGCCATGCACCAATGAACTGCAACATGTAAATACAACATTGTTCAATACAATAAGTGGTTCTATATAACCGGTAAATATCATGTCATGTAATTAGTTCTCCTTGTTAGACTCCCTTGGGGTGAATCTATACTGAATCATGGACCAGACAACGAGTTGTAGAAACAATTTATCAACAATGTTACTCTATACCCCAGCCATTGTAGTGTATTCGATTGAGGTTGCATAGTCATGTTACTGTTTCAATAACATTTTTCTTACAGAACTTTTATTTTACATGGTAATTTTTGTCATACGCAATTCAAGTTTGGCTCTATTTGGATTACAGCTTTTCCATCCATACGATAATGATTTTTCTTTTAGAAAAAAGACAAAAAAACAGGCAAAACTACTTTTTCTTGTACAGGTCATCATTACGAGTGTTATTTGTCATAATATATCCTACCACTTCAAAGAAGCACCGCAATAATGAAGTTGCAGAAGTCCTTTCACACACATTTGTCTCTGTTGGCCTTTATACTTTTCCTTGTTTCATATACTGACATTTATTTATGACTTTTTCCATATCCAAGGTCAATCATCAAGAATTCGTATAGGTTATTCACCTAGGGAGAGGCAATACGTGATTTATCCAGCGAGGGCGTTAGCCCGAGCTGTGATAAACACATATTCCCTCTCCCTAGGTGAATAACTGCCTTATACCATAAGACAAAGCTGAAAGTTGTCATTTGTTGCTGTGTTTTTTCACAGCTTCGCTTATTATTCTCCATGGGAGGATAACTGGACAACAAAGAATATGGGTTTTATTGCAGTGAAATACTGGCTCATGATTGGCTGACAGAGGTGTCGAGTGGTATGAATACTGTTGTCACTTTTACATTCGTGACAAAAGAACTAGGGAGAATAAGTTGTTCTTGGTTCCAGGTATATCCATGATATGTTGTATTGTTCACTGAGACTTACATTTTTTTCACAGCTCTTGAGTGTGAACAGCAACAAACAACAGCTGCCATCCTGTGTCACTCATATGCGAACAAGACCTCTGGCAGAGAGGTCGAAACGTCATGTCAATGAAAAAATTGTAAGTCTCAGTGAACAATAATACAACATATCACGTCACAAAAGAAGTTATGACAAAAAGGGCACACGAGAAATGTAAAGAATATAAAGATGTTGCAGAACTTTGAAATATCTGTTGGCTCATTATATCACAAAAAACACACATTACCCTTTCCTGAAGAAGGTTATGTCATGATTATGAAGATTTAATATCACCTTTTGCCAACATCTTGAAAATCATGAGGTGTGCAAGGCCATTATCAGGGCAGGAGAGAAGGCAACAATAGACCTTGATCAAAACATTGTAAATGTCAAATAAAGCAACATTTTTTGTCACTTCAGCGGAGGCTGGTGACTTCTGGACATGACATCAGTTCGTAAATAGTCCATAACTTCCCACATATTTCCTTTATGTGTTGAGTAAATCAATTAATTTTCTGCTGTTATCCAAAGCCAGATAAATCATAATCATTTTGTTCATTTGTTTAATTGTTATATGGGATCCCCACAGGAAACAATGGTGCGTAAGGTCAGAAACGATTTTGGCAATGACATGAGCTCGTAACTTAATAGAAGCTCCTGGCATGAACCTGGAGTGCTAATTTGATGATATCATTCAGTTATGAGTGTCAGTTAATACAGTATCCCCAGTAAATGAGTACACCCTGGCGACATATTGACTAATTTGCTTATAAGTCAGGAACTAACTCAAGTAATCCAACTTAACCAGCATATGATATCCCTTGGACCTAAGAAAATGTGTTTGTAAAATTTCAATGGTGCAGACTTACGTATTTGTAAGTTGTGAGTGTTTAAAATAACTGTGCTGCAAAATAAGTGAGTACACCTAATGCAAAATATACATGGGAGTGATTTAAAAATTGGCAAGTTTTACATGTTAACATCATGGAAATTGTGCACAAAGTATGTAATTGTAAAATACATCACATCCAGTGTCGTATTTAAGGGGGGCCATTTGGCATGCCCCCCCCCCCCCCGCCCTGAGGCCAAAAATTAACATTGAAGAGAAAGGAAAAGCTGCGGAGCGCCCTGTATTCATCCCATGTAATGAACCCCTCACCCTCAGGCCATTTCTAGATACACCCCTGATCACATCAACTTTATGTCACAAAAAAAACAGGAAATTTCAATGGCCACTGGAGCAGTAAACATTTCCAGAGGTAATCATCCCAAATCAGCAATGCTATTTCAATGGAGAGAGAGATTCCTTTGCATCACAATATAAGGTATTTAGTTTCACTTTTACCTTTTAATATTTGCCAGTTACAAATAATTGATTGCAGATATTTCAAAGTTTACATGGACATCCTGCTAGGTATAGGCTATATCATATCATGAACTTGGTGTGGAGCCCTGAGCAAATTAATCCAGGAGTCGCAGGGGTGTACTCATTTACTCGGGACACTGTAGTTCTTGCCATCGAACTTTAGAGATGTATAATTTTGATAGACCTACCTGTGAAGAAGACTTAAAGAAATCGTTCTTCCTCCCCTTTTATCTAACTGTGTGCTCAATATACATGTAGATAACGATCACTATTGATACATGTACATCGTGTAGTTGATGATAGATTTATGTAAGATATTTTTTCTGTTTTTATTTTCTAACTAACAGTTTCAATGTTAAATATGTTATATACTGATTGATTAATATCTATTCATCTTTGAATGCATCCATCATATTATAATAGTTTGTATCAAATCTTCAAAAACACCGATTCAGATATTATTCATACAGTATATTTCTACTTTTGTTTCCAGATATACTAAAATACAAAATAACAGCACAACAAATATTTGCAAACATATGTAAAGCTTTGTACAAACTTACAAAGCCTCATCTGAATACTGTGAGTCCTTTCAAATGTGTATATTCAGAATTTTTTATTGTTTTATAAAATTTCAGAAATTATAGAAACTATTTATTTTGTGGTGAAAGGCTTTTTCATATTTTTCAGAATTGATGTGATTTTATTGTCTATACAAATAGCAAATTATTCGATACTGCAGCTATATTTTATCCAGTATATATTGTGTGTTATCCCATGTCTAGGCACATTTTCTCCCCGATACTGTGATTTCACCTGGGCAATGGAGCAGGGAAAAAGTCAGTATTGGGGAGAAAATGTAGTATACTCATACTGATTATTGGGGGAGCTCCCCCAGTTTTCTGAGGGAGCTCAGCTACCCCAAGCTCCCCCTGCTCCCCTATCTCCTCCATTGATTTAAAAAATGCTAGGCATGCCTAAAGTCAATGGCAGTGAAGGAAATCTTTCTATCACGACTCCGCCATCAATCAGAGACATAATTCTATTGTGAACTTCAGTCACAATGCTCCAATATTAACTAAATTAAGCTTGATATCTTAAGCATTAGTCTTCTATCTTGTATTGAATAAATCCAAGTAAAATATGATGTAGGATATGTGTTGTCTAGGGCAACATTTCTAAGCAAAATCTGTAAAGCAGCTTTTGAGATTATGGCTCCAATTTCGTTAATAAGGTAATCAAGGGTGCCGGAACAGGGGGGGCAGAGGGGGCAATTGCCCCTCCTGCCCTTGGCCAGGAGGGGCAGGGGGGGGCAATGTTGCCCTTTTGATCTCAAAGAAAAAAACATTATTCGGCCTTAATTTACAGTGAATTTAGGCAAACATTTTCAAGTATATTCAAAATTATTATTGCCACTACACTAAATTTTTGTCGCGTGAATTAGATTTGCCTTTTCTCGACCAGCCGCCCCTGCCACCCTCGTTCGCTCCGGCACCCCTGAAGGTATTGTTTGAATAAAATCCATCATATTTACATCATGCATGGGTTTGAAGTTATTGTGACAGAGATCAACTACGCTTTCCAATAATCTTGAAGGGGTTTGGGGGTTTGAACCCGTCTCCATATTGATTGGCATGTAGCTTTAATTGAAAAATCATTGATGTATTTTAGAACATTTTCATTAATGTGCCCCCTCACCGCCTGCTTAGTCATTATCTTTTGATCTGGCCGTGATATATATGGAACATTATTAGTTACTGTTATCAAGCCATAATGCAGATGAATGCGTCAGTGCATATGCTCTTTCATCAATTATGATGCAGATTTCATGCCAATAGTATAGTCTAAGACACAGAGGTTATAAATATATCACGTTCAAAGAATTAAAATGGAGCTTTCAAGCCTGCACACTGTACACCGTAAAACATGCTGTGTTACTTTAACGAATACAAAAAAGTGCCACTTTACGCCAGAAAACCGTTGTTTTTACAGCATGTACTGTTGTTTTAACGGTATTACCGGCAGATGGGTTTACAGCGTACTTAGTAGAAATAGAGGCTATGAATCACATGTACAATAACTCCAAGTTAGAGTCTGAGACTCAAGATATGCGTTACATGCACAGATAAGACCGGTGTCTCAAGTTCAACTTTCAAGTTCCTTTGCCTTGAGGCATACATGTATACTGCAGTAGTAATGCAAATCCATTTCATTTCCTGCTTGGTCAGTTTCAATTATTCTCTCCGCTAAAACAGTGGTCAGTCCCTGCTAATCTAAGACTGTGCTTTCATGGTGTTTTTGGTTTAGCTGGATAAGCCATTGGCAGACTTTCTAAGGCATTGTTGTTGAGTTTTATGATGAGTTGCTTATTATCAATAAGTACTTAAAATTTTTTTGAGCTATATGAAGAATATTAATAACTCTTCATCTAAACTCTATGTTATAACAATGAAGGTATATCGTGTTGGCAAAACAAAGGAAGTCAGTTCTATTATGTCTGCGGAGTACCATATATGTTTGAATTGACAGCTGTAGCACGGGCCTCAGCAATATGACTTCATAAGAGTACTTTTTCATGTCTGCACATCTTCATTTGTCTCGGAGATGCCAAAGAAAGGGGATGCCTTCAAGGAGGCTTGAAGAAAAAATGTATATTGTGTCATATTCTTGTATAGAAGATACCAATCATCGCCCCCAAGAAAACGAGGAATAACAACCTACTATCCCTGCAGTGAATGAGGAAAATCAGTGACATTTAGATACTAACAATATGTAAGCTAAAGATATAACACAAGAACATGTAACTACAAGTAGATTGAAATAATATTGGGCAATTTTTGAAGTTATGAGAAATATGCAGAAGTCCTCAGTCACTCACTCGATCAATCAACAGGTTATTTGATTAAAATTGTGTGTAGAAATTCACCAATGCCTTAAGCAATTAGGATGAACTAATATTGGCAAAGCAGCTGGAACACTGGCAGACACTCTTCACTTTCCAGTTTACAGCCAAAATGGTTTCAGTGTATCTATTGCTGGACCAGGAAAAGTTTTCAGATCTAAAAATTAGATATGTTTACTTGTTAGACATTTGTGTAAAGCCAAGACACAGAACAGTCTGTATTCTTTAGTTAAATACTTATTCTGCGCCTGTTCTCAACTGACCGATGTATGTTGCAAGAATATAGATTTCTTGCTACAAACATGTCCTCCTCTCACATAACTTCTGGAAATTCAGCATCAATTTTCATGCAGTGTATATCAAAGAAAGTTGCATGCAGTAAAGTTTGGGCATATTGATATCACCTTCGTCAAACTTTCCTGATCAAGTTTGAAGTTTTTTTCTTCTACGATCCATAATGGTGTTCTGAGTGTCATTTAGCTTTCGATGAAGCTTCATCTTTGATATCTTACACCTGTTGATGTGTCACTTTGATGTGAAAATTTAAAGGAACACAGTTTGCTGTGCTGATAATATGGCAAGTTGTGGCTGAGTGGCTAATGACTCGCAGTTTAACACGAACATACTTATAGGAAAGGATACATCCATGGCATTACAACAGGCTAACAAGCCCCCTATGGTTCTTACATATGTTTGGAACCTACAAATATTGTACTTTTTATGGTTAAATAAAAAAAAAAAGAAAACAAATTACTTACAAAGTATCCGGAAGCATTGAGATTGCTCCGACCAAGAAGTGCATGCATCAAATATTATTGCTATTGCATTATTTCAGCACATGTCTTTTGAGTCTCTGAATGTTCAAGTACAGCTCTCTGGTTGATCAACTGACAAAATGTGAATCAATTTTAGATGCTCGAGTCCAGACAATTACAGCAACAACAAAACCATTTCAGATTCCAGATGTATAAACTTTCCTTGGGACCCATGGCATACTCCAATGGCTGAAGGAGATCAATTTCATCCTTGACTCCAGCATTGATTGGAACATGTTAAACCTTAATTGACATGAATAATTAATCAGCTCAAAGATGGTCTCATCGGTGTTTGAATTACTATGAATAATGAATAATGAAGTTTGTGGCCTAAAGCAAATTGATAGGTAGCCAAAGTGGCGTTAAAACACTTGCAAACCCTTACTCAACAGCTTCCTTAATATAATGATCAGTATGATGTATTTGGCAGATACTGAAAGGGAACAATGCTAGCCCTTTGGCACTATCAGAGCGATCTCTCCAATCACAGGAAAGAGCAATTTAACAGTCACCTCACTGTTGCTTACATAAAGATAAGAATAAATTAAGTCAATTAATATTGGTCGGACTCTTCTAATCAAAGATTTGCAAGCAGTTTGATGTGCAGTGAATGGTCATTTTGTCTACATCTGTCCAATCATCAATTTGTTTATTATACCAGCCAGCTCTTTCTTTGATTATCCTTGAGTGATGTTTGCCAAAGACTCAACATTTGCCTTCCATTTCCAGTTAAGAACAAATCCTATGTTCTCCCAAATGTTTCCTGCTGGATGTTTCTTCATGAAATATTTATTTCAATGACAGAAATGAACTTGGCTGATGTCTTTTCTCTTCTCTTGTTTTTTAAGGAAATCAGTTAATTTTCTCTATTCCTTTGTTGTGCAGATGGAGTTCTATCTTCGACAGATGTTTCCAAACAGCTTTATATTCCCAGAAGTGCTGCCTTAGGCTTAAAGTGACCTTTTTTGGGGGTAGAATTCATCCTGGATGCCAACAACAGACCTTGACAATTGCTTTTCCATTTCCTGTTGAGGGCTAAGATCCTCATTCAGGATGTTCCTTCATCAAAAATTAATTTCAATGACAGAGAAACAAAAAGGTTCAAAGGTTTCAGCTCACTGTATGCAGCCAGATCAAAATGACTAAGCACATCATGCTCTACCTGTATAAATCCTGTTTATTATTGTATAGTGTAGTGATTAATCACCTTTGTGCTAGGCTTTGACTTCTGCTGGAAAGGCACAATAACAACACAGGATTACTTGAGCTGAAGGTATTCTTCGTGTGTTTGCTTTTTCTCTTTTCAACTGTCTTTGACTTCACTCTAAACACAGGGTGATCAAAATGACAACTCTAGAGTGGTAATTCCTGGTGCCTATACCAACGACTCCTGTAGTCAAAGTTTGGATTAGTAAAATGTACCAGTCTAGTAATCAAGCCTGCCAAATGGTGATCAAATTGACTGCCTTACGGTAACTTGCAAAGTTAACATAGTCACTGTAATAATGATAGATTAGTCAAAATGATTTTCTAGGAAGTCACTGACAAAATTTGGCCACCATTACTACCCAGAAGTAGTCATGAACTAGTCACTGTGACAGCTAATGTTTAGAGTGTTTCTTCAGTCTGTTTTATCTTAGAAAATTGCTGCGTTTAACTTTTTGGACATAAATGTACGAAAGTGCAAGTTTATATCCTCGACAGATGGTTCTGACAGCTTTCAAGCTGTATTTTACTCATCTGTCCACAGATTGAAGGTTCAGAAGCATTTTCTTTTGAGAGAATAGTTTGCCCTGACGATATACATGACATTCTTTGTTATAGTGACAAGTCTCTAGTAATAATGTGCGACATTTTGGAAACGTTTCGAATATGATAATTCTTCACCCTTTGGCTGCCAGAACAGGCATTCTTAAGAGGGATGCATCACTCTAGCATGATAAAGTTGGCAAAAATAAATCTGGCCACTATTGTGTAATGATTACCTAGATGTAATAACAGCATTTTCTACAATCCTAGAGTCCACTCCTAGCAATTACCTAAAATCGACTCACTAAAGTGACAAAGTAATCTCTCAGAATAAGTCATTCGGCTTTGCCCTGGCACTACTATGACTTGGTTATCTGTCTAATATTTGAACAGATATACATACTGTAATAATATAAGATATGCACTTACCCTTTGAATGCTGAAGCACGTTGACAGCCTAAAGGTATCTGGAAAAGATGAACCACAATTAAACATTTATTTAATTGGCAGTGATGTACACATACCACATGTAAAGCGCATATTGACCAGTAGCGTAGCCAGCGGGGGGGCAGGGGGGGGCAAGTTGCCCCCCCTGAAAAGACTTTGGGGAAATTTTTTGCAGATATGTTGCCCAAAATAGGAAGAAATGGGGAAATGGTAAGAAAAATGGGGAAATGATAAGCAAAATGGGGAAATGATAAGCAAAATGGGGAAATGTTAAGCAAAATGGGGAAGTGACCAGAATTGAGGGAAGTGGTAAAAAATACCGGGAAAAAAAAAAAGAAATTGAAGGAAAGGGGATTTATACGAATAGTTTTATCAGATTTCTCCATTTTTTCTTAACAATTTCCCCATTTTTTCTTCACAATTTCCCATTTTTTTGGCCCTGAAATGGGCCTGAATGATATGCATCTGCAAAAAATACCACAAAAATTTTCAAAAAGTGTAACCAAACATATGGGACGGTTTTTGTGATCAAAGGAAATTGTGCTAGGCCTGATATTTGCAAATATTTTTTATCAAAATATATATATCGAACAGAATTGCAAGATTTCCAGTTTTATGATTTGACTTTTGCAAATTTGCACCTTATTTCCCTTAAATTTACCAATTTAAAAAAAATTACCAAACTGTTATTTTAAATTTCCCCAAAATTTCTCTTAAACCTCAACAAAAAGGTTCTCTGAAACCAAATTTTCTCCATAATTTTGCAGTGATATTTCTGTGAACTGAATGAAAAATTCTCAAGAGCTTTCATTTATCATGTTTATATCTCAACAGAATGCATAGAATTCTACAACATCAGTTATTCTGAGTTTTTCCCCCCTCACATTTATGGTCACGGATTTTCCTTGTCACTGCATGTATATTTATATACCTTCTTTTTTTTAGACATTCACTATTTCCTTTCAACATTTATTCCTTGGATTTCAGATCCTATAGCTTTTCCTATTTTTGCAAAGAAATGCTTAATTTTTTCAGTTATATCTTCCGTAAATTTTCTGAATTGCCAACCAAGAAAGTAATTTCTTTAGCTCTTTTAAACATTTCCCAACTTTTTAGTATTTTTACAATATTATCCAGATATTTTCACCATATTATTCAGACATATAACTTAGTTATCATTAATAATTTAGGGACAACCACAACAGTAATGAGATTCTGAAAGAATTTTTTAACATTGTGTTACAATGCGCGACACGCGAAAAGCTGTTGCCTTGGTAGCGATTACAATTTTGGGGAAATGTCTTGATGGTTTGCCCCCCCTGGAAAAAATCCTGGCTACGCCAATGATATTGACTACATTGTGTATTCCCAAATTAAATTGTAAGAAAGACAGGAGAACATGCAACTTTCAAATTGACTTCACTAATCAAGTAGATTTCGTGCAATGTCATGTAATTTAAGATGGAAAACTAACTCTGGTCCCCGGTAGATCTAATTTCAACAATTCTAATGACTTTCAATCATGTAAATCCATCTTAAGACGGTGATATCTTTTTTAGATTGTCTAATTATCAAGATTGAAAGGGTCCCAAATGACCTATAGACTCAACTTTCTCATGAATAAAAATTTTTTTAGGAATATATTGAAGAAACTCTATGTTTATTTGTTTGCTTGGGTAATAAATACTTTATGGAATTAGTTCTCAGATTTCTGTTGATTCACGAATTCCATAACAATATCATTCATATATGTACATTTAATTAACAAACATCATTTTTTCTTTATTGCAAGGATGCAATTCTGATGCTTAATAATATGTGATCATAACAACAATCTACTTTTTCCTTTATGGTCAGCATCCAAAAAGATTGAATCAATTTTTATAAACATATTAATTAAAATTTAATTAATAGGGTAGGTGGCTCCCAGTCTTCCCATCAATCATCGTCAAATGGCAATCACCAACGAATGAGGGTTCTATGGCATCGGAACTTTGGGCAGTTTCTGTGGCTGCCCTGAGCTGTATTCAGTGGAAGTCTCACCACAAATTTCCGAGAGGACGAACAAGATGATACAAATTTATAAATACAAATGAAAAGAGATTTAATTATAATGGTTTTACAATTCTCTAAGCTGATTGAAAACCTTTAATTACTTCATCAAAGCTACCATGTGGAACAAGTTGCCCTGCTCATATGTGTCAAAGTTACAAAATGATTTGGAGCAAAAGATCACCTGGATGTCTCTGCTGAGCAGAGAAACCTCTAATATTCTTTGCTGTGCTGCATGAAACCAGACAATAATGAAATAAAAAAGAAGAAAACTAGGCCATAATGTATCAAGAAGTCAATTGCCTCTGCAAAGATCAAACTTCCCTGTCCAGTTTATCAGGAGATCGTTAGCCTTTGCGAGATTTGTTGTTTGATGGATAGGAGCCTCTAAATGTGTCCTGGTGGCGCACCTGCTACTGTCTTGGAATTGTATTGATCAAGAAATAACCTTACCTGACAAATGTATTTTCAGAGAACACCAGTGGCACTCTACCAACAAAAAGCAGTAAATGGACTAGTGTAGGGTCTTTAAAGGCATGATGAATGATCATGATTGTATATCATATTCTAGCCACAATATAAGATACCTACTCTGCAGCAGATTAAAGGACTGTTCTGAAGTGACAGTTACATAGCTACTCTTCATTACATACAGAATGCCATTCAAAAATCAATTAAATTTGAAGGCAGGTAACCATTAAACCAGGGGCTCTGAGGCAGAAGCCATTATTGACTGCAAAATTAGTCTCAAGTACAGGGTTTATATAATTGTTCACACCATTTAGAGGCAATTCAATTATTATGGATTAGATGAAAGTGTCAATTTGAACAATCACAATGCTCAGGAAGTAATTCAATATCATATTGAATCAGTAAGTTGAAATATATTGAAATATATAGACTTCGGAGGACAAAAAAAATTGATAAATCACAGGAAAAAAGTGAATTAAAGTTCTCGGAGAATATAGAAATACTGATCTTCTACAGGTACATATATTGAACATTCATACAATAAATATAGTCAAAAGACATTTATTAGAAAACACCTGGGAAATCAATCATTGTCTTTAAACCCAGTGTAATTTAACTAATTTTGCTTTAATTTGTTGGCCTTGTTTCCCCCTTTCACTTCCTTGAAGTACTCAATGTAGTTTGCATTATCATATGATAACATGAGTTCAAATATGCCAACCCCTTCTACATGTAACTAAAATTGCCTTTTTTCAGACGGACTTCAAGTTTCCTGTTAAAAATGGATGTTTGGCATAGAAAGTTTATATACATAAAGGCACAAAAAATAATTGGTAAAATATAACGAAGGTCACGAATCGCCACATATTTTAGCATGTATACATTATTTAGCAGCCTGATCAAGGACGCTATATCAGACCATGGATGATTGAGTAGAAAAAATTTTCCCAAGTTCCTACCCCCCACGTTAGCCATAAGCATGGATTAGATCAGCATGTTATCCTCATGGAACCCTTCAACTCAACATTTTATTGCACCACCAAAGTTTACAAAATATTAACACAACCATTGATCACAAGAGGACTTCTAAAATCTAAATTCAGTGAATGATGCTAGAGCTGTGAAGCTAAACATCTTTGATTACTTCACTCAACTCCAATTTTCACAGTTTCATGTTATCAGGTTTAATCCATGATGCCCTAAAGTTTTTAGACATGACATTTTTAAAGATTATTATTACAAAATTACTGCTCTGGCCAATTTACGTTTTGCCTTGGCATTTACTGGTACTTGATTATGGTTGATTATGGCCACATTAAGGTTATCATAGTAGAGAACAATGTTATGTCAAGCAAAGTGCAGGTTAGCGGAAATTTTTTTAAAGACTATTAATATCAATTATGAAATACGCTTCTCACACTTTGAATGAAAGCAAATATTTCCTAAAGGATCTCAAACAGATTCTTATGACATTACCCTTCAGTAAATCAGGGCTAAATGATGCATTCTCCCCTTGAGGCCTATACACGTTTAAAGGGTTTCCTGAATGGGACAAACTGGACCCTTAGGGCCCCAAAAGAGGTGTTGCTTCTTGATGGGTGAGCATTTGCATGGAGAAGATGTTTGAATAATTGATGAGAATGAGAAACAAGATGGCTTTTTGGTGTTTGCTTCCCAAGATCAAAAGGGTTATCTTTTACTTGATATCCAATATTGAAATTTTACATTTTCATTGGCAAATAAGACACACACAAGACCAGGGATGGACACCGGTTAACGGTATATCGGCCGTACCGGTTCTTTCCGCCGGTTTGATAACCAAAATCGATGAAATGCACTTTCGGTTCGATCCATTCCTACCTTCTACATGCTTAATTTCCTTGTAAAAATGACAAAAATGACTTTATTAAGCAAGAAAATCCGAAAAATCGCGAGTGAAACATTTACGGACCTTCGCCCAGGTTGCAGCCACGGGCGGACTGCTGAAAATCCAGACCAAAATATTGGTTTCGCTTGCGGATTTTACCGAAAAATGCACTAAAATGCAGATCGGGCTGAATTTGCGGACAGCGATACGAAATGAAAACCGAAAAAACGTATCGACGGTATGTATCGTATCGAACTTGGCAAACGGTGTCCATCCCTACACAAGACCTAAGAGGAAATTGCTGAATGGATAAAAGTCAAGACACAAGCAGGCGTTGCATTAAAATACATTCAGCAGCCTGTAGAGCCAAAGCTATCAAGAAGCTGAAGATCTTGTGGCGAACTAGTTGAGGAAATGAAGAACCTTTGAAGAGGAAATTGACCCTCCTTGCCAAATTATGTATGCTACCTTTTACGAGAACAGTTGTAATTTAATGACCTTTTCCAATCTTTTTTATTAAAGGAGTTCCAATCTTGAAGGACATCTGGCATTTTTGAAAACTTTGGGCACATACATATATTTTAAAGATGCAATTTCAATATCAATATATCGATGGTGAAAGTGCGAAACCTCGTAAGTCAAAAAAAGCTGTTTTTCATAAATTGGAAAAAACTATCACAGATAATTTTTTATGGTAATGTTCATTTATATGCGAGTTAGGCTCTACGTGATTTATAGAAAGTGAGACCCTGTTTTAGCATAATTTTTTGTCATAGGTCATTGACCCCTGCATTGATGCTACCATCAGGATATGAATGCAAACGTCGAGTTACAAGGTTTTGCACTTTCACTTTTTGCAAGTTAGTGAAAGTGCAAAACCTCGTAACTCGATCATTTATCACATTTCTAAGCAACTTGCAGCATTGAATGCACTTCCAATCTATAGCTATACAGTAAAAATTATGATTTGAGCATAATAAATAACAACTGCTAATTTTAATTAGTGGCTACAATAGCAAGAATGAGGAAAATAGCAATTTTTAAAATTTTCATGCACAATTTTTTTCAATAGCCTTCATCACTAAAACAAATATAGGGAGGTATAGATTTTTTAATAGGGACATTTCCTGAGAGCTATAAAAAAGTGCCGCAATCATTGTTTTTCAAAAAAAGTTGAAATATCCAAAAGTATAAGCTTCTAAGTTCTGATTTGAGTTACGAGGTTTTGCACTTTCACTTTTTGGAACAAATCGACATACAAGGTTTGGTGATATCATTCTGTTACCAGTGTGTTACAGCTTCAAAAAACAGCAAACTGGCAAGGTGACCAATAAATTTATTGACAACATGTATTGGATATTGAAATAGTCATTCCACCCAAAATCTAAAAATGGGAAAATTTTGAAATACGAGGTTTTGCACTTTCACCATCGATATGTTTTACAAAAAATGTAGCAATCTTTCAAGCACATAAATAACACATTCCTTTTGACCATTTCACTAAGCAGTCTTACTCTTTATTCAGTTAGAATATTTTCCTTTCATACATATATACGTAGATGGCAGATTTATTAAATGAGATTGGCATCAAAAGGTTTTACATATAAATTCCTCTTTGATCGACAGGGTGTAAGACCAACAGTTCATGGTTCTGACCCCAAAAAATCCAGAAGTTGAACTCCTGCTAAAATCACCCTGACCCTTCAGTCAGGCCACTAATCTCGACAAAGACTTTCCTGATCCTTGTATAATGACTTGCTGTGATGACAGGAGCCAATGACACTCGCAATATATTGCATCATGCATGTATGCGCTTCCGAGAAATGCTTTCCAAAGCAAGCCCCAATTCCATTTGAAAAGACATAGGCTAGTAGATGGTGCTAAAAGTATATTAGACACAAAAGTCTGGCCATGCACCACTGAAGTAGAATGTACAAATACCATGTTGATCAATAGGAGCCAATGACGGAGTTCATTGCATCATACATGTACACAGTATTTGCCTCCCATACTTTTTACAGAGAGCCAAGCTTCCTTGTGAACAGACATAGTGAGCTGTAAACAGTATATCGAAGCACATGGTCTGGTAATGCACCAATAAACTGCACTATAATATCAACACAATGTTGATCAATACAAGTTGGTATTTCTTGCTTGTAAATATTACCCTATGTAATTAGTTCCCCTTGTCTGATTCTCCTGGGGTAAAATCTACACTGAGTCATGGACCAGACAACAAGTGCTAAGGACAATTTATCAACAACGTTTCTCTACACCCCAGCCATGGTGGTTAAATCAATGGAAGCTGTCATGTTCTTGTTTAAACTTCATTTTTCATTGAGAATTCTGTGACAGTGCTATGGAAGAAGTATTTTACAAAGGAATTGCTGTCATCTGCATTTTAAGTTTGGCTGTATCAAATATCTGGTAATGTTGAAAAAGCTTACAAGCTCTGGACACTTTCGGCAAACCTCCTCGGCATGCTTTAGCGAAAGTGACACTGGTCCTGCTCCCTTTTCACATACTCCGTTATAGCCCTTGAGGGAATGGCGTCGCTGCAGTTAAAGGATTTCTTTTGGATGTCATCTCCCTGTGCAAGGTAAATCAAGTCACACATGTGTGGCTACATTGGATGCTGAAGCTGGAAAGACCTTTCTGGACACTGGAGGAAACCACAAGTGATTTGCACGCTGACTGGTGAGGTGATAGAGGGAAACTGCAGAATATCAGTCTCCTACAAGCTATGAATGGATCTTCATAGGGACGGACCTACACTTGATATCTATGAATTTATGATGCCATTCAGGGATGGCAATGCTAAATGAGGGGTGATTATTGATGAGTTAATCTAAACCCGTTTTTCATGGTGTGCAATGTATATTTGCCTTCATCTCCTGCAAGCTACATGTATCTGGCCCTACAGTTTTTTAAAATCGATATTTCCTTCATATTTCCAGACATAGTAAACATAAATATTACTATATATATGATAATGTAACAGTCATCAAAAATAACAACACAACACATATCTCAAAGCATTTATACACAAAATCATCAACTAAATAAAGTTTTGACTCATTTTATTCTAAAATTGGTATTTTATTGTTTTTCTGACAAGGCCAACACTTGGCAAATCCTTTCGAATGTGTTCAGGGTATAAAATAAGAAAATTTGATCACTGCGCGTATTGTCTTGCACGAACTATCGCCATTAACATGGATAACCAGTCGGTGTTCATAAGGGCTAGCATTGTGATATCAAAGATTACAAATTTCCAAAAGATGATGAATTGACCATCATCAGGCAGACAAATCTAACAATAGGTTGACATACAATTTATATTGTGGGGATTCTACAGTTCACCATAATTTTCTACAAACGGGGTGAATTTAACCACTGTACAAATTCAGATTGATCACTGCACATTTTGGGATCGTTGAACGCTTATTTTGTACCTGAATGTGTTTATTTAAAACTTTTAAAATGTTTTATGAGCTTTATGGAAACCATAAACTATTTGCTCAGTTGTGACAGACTTTGTGAATAGTTAAACATTTGATCTTATTTTACATTAATACAAGTTGAAAATAAACCGCACAATAAATATATTTTCCCTATATATATAATATATGTTATGGTAATATTATGCTGCATGCTGGCTATTAGGACCAAATTAGATTTCCCACTCCTTTTATTTCTTCAACCGCTAATTTTCAACTCCAGGCATGCATGTAGTGTCCTACTCTATCTTTGCATTATACAACACTTTTCCTATCAGCCGCATGTGACGAATGTTCTTTTCAATCCTCTTTTATTCTATTCTATAATATCTTTATATATTATATTATATTCTATTATACTCTTTTTTTTCTATTTCAGATTTTCACATTGTGTCTCATCATGTAATTTACTTTTAACAAAAGTATCCTTTTTCAGAAATAAATAATCATGTCTTCAATTTTTTACTTTGAAACAAGGGAAATTGATTTTTCCGATAAATGTTATCTTTAATTTTCTTTGTAATTAGATTGAGGATGTTTTCATCCCCATAAAACTTAAATTTAAAGAGTGCTTTGATTAGAATTTTAAAAACACCAAAAAGCTAACGCAAAGATTTGTTAAATCTGTTTGCATTTTAAATGGCTGTCTGTAAAAAACGCAGATATGCCTTACATTAGTGGCGCTTTTATCAAGCCAGAGCTTCGCTTCGTGAAACGTATTAAATTCTGATTTTGCGACATTGATAAGCAGCAATTCTAAATTCAAAAATAGGGTTAATTTTTAATTTGATAGTCTTAGTCAATGACTCAAAATGCAATAATTGCCAAATACCAGTTCTGATATGGTTGCCATTCTGCATGTGAAAATTGCCAATAACACCTCTCTTTTACAAAATTATCATATACAGTTCTTAATTCAACTTCATATAGAGTCAATTAACTACTATTTACAATGACATATCCTAAATGGGGGTTTAGGAGTTTATATTAAACTCCTTCAGTTGCAAATGTTAATGTAAAAATCATTTAAATATTTTAAGAACATTTTTATTCTAATATCCCCTTTTTTAAAACTTTCTTGATCACTGTCTTACATAAGCAGGGACTGTCCTATGTTTTTGCATACACAAAAGCATGGAGCTTTCGTGTGGATATATATTTGTAAAGATAGAGGTTTCAATGTTATGAAGTCACACACAGATGGAGGTCTCAGATTTTGATACTCAATACATTCACAGATGAGACTGGCATCTCGAGTTCTACTTTGTGTTCCTTCACCTTTATGCATAATCCTCCCTTGTAGTGCAAATCTAGGTCATTCCCTGCTTGGTCAGTTTCAATTAATCTGTACGCTAAAACATAGGAGAGTCCCTGCAAATCAAAGACTGTGCTTTTGTGGTGTTTTTTCTTCAGCTGAGCTATAAGTAAACCTTCTGAGGCATGGTAAATGAGCTTTATGTTGAGTAACTTATTATCAAGAAGTATTTTATTTTTTATGAGCCATATGAAGCATAATACGATTTCATCCACTCCAAGTTATAGCAATGAAGGGATTTTGTGTGGGCAAAACAGAGAAACTCAGTTCTATTATGTCTGCAGAGTACCATATATGTTTGAATTGACAGCAGCTGCTGTAGCATGTGTCTCAGCAATATAATTTCATAAGAAGTACTTTTCCATGTCATCACATCTTCAGTTGTCTCAGAGATGCTAAAGAAAAGGGATGCCTTCAAGAAGGCTTGAAGAAAACATTTATATATATTGTGTCATATTCTTGTATAGAAGATGCAAATCATCTCCCACAAGAAAACAAGGAATATCAACCTACTATCTTTGCAGAGAATTATGAAACATTTAAAAAAAGTATTTAGATATTAACATTGTGTAAACTAGAGAAATAACACAAGAAGTCAAAACAAGTAGATGGAAAATATTGTGTCACTTAGGAAGTTATGAGAAATATGCAGATGTAATCAGTCAACCACTGGATCTGTCAACAGATATTTGATTAAAATTTTGTGTAGAAATTCACCAATGCCTTAAGCAATTAAGATGAACTAATATTGGCTAAGCAGCTGTAACACTAGCAGACACTCTTCACTTTCCAGTTTACAGCCAAAATGGTTTCAGTGTATCTATTGCTGGACCAGGAAAAGTTTTCAGATCTAAAAATTAGATATGCTTACTTGTTAGACATTTGTGTAAAACCAAGACACAGAAGATTCTGTATTCTTTAGTTAAATACTTATTCTGTGCCTGTTCTCAACTGACTGATGTATGTAGCAAGAATATAGATGCTACATACATGTCCTCCTCTCACAAAACTTCTGGAAATTCAGCATCAATTTTCATGCAGTGTATATCAAAGAAAGTTGCATGCAGTAAAGTTTGGGCATATTGATATCACCTTCGTCAAACTTTCCTGATCAAGTTTGAAGTTTTTTTCTTCTACGATCCATAATGGTGTTCTGAGTGTCATTTAGCTTTACGATGAAGCTTCATCTTTGATATTTTACACCTGTTGATGTGTCACTTTGATGTGATAATTTAAAGGAACACAGTTTGCAACTGCTGTGCTGATAATATTGCCAAGTTGTGGCTGAGTGCCTATGACTCGCAGTTTAACACCAACGTACTTATAGGAAAGGATACATCCATGGCATTACAACAGGCTAACAAGCCCCCCCCCCCGTGGTTCTATGCCTGCGTATGTTTGGAACTACAAATATTGTACTTTTTATGGTGAAATAAAAATATATATAAAAATAGGGGGTGGTGATAAAAATGAACTTTAAAATTTCAAATGGAAACTATCCAGACATTGTTAAGACAGAAAAATGCAGCAAATTGATGTATTACACATAGCTGTAGCTTCATTTTTGATCCCTCCCAAGCTCATCTGAAGATAATAAACTTTTGAGCTAAAATTATTACGTTTTCGAAATCGCGGTTATTGATTACTTGATGTAGGTAACAGCCATCCCATTGAGAATGGTGCCCAGTGTTGGAGTCAAGGCCAGGACATCCGAGACCAAGACCGAGACCGAGGCATGAGTATCCGAGACCGAGACCAAGACCGAGGCATTGCCCTCCGAGACCGAGACCGAGACCGAGGCATGAGCATCCGAGACCAAGACCGAGACCGAGGCCGGCTCGACAGTTGACTGCCAAACTATTTTAGCTTGGTATATTATCGGCATTGAGCTTACGATAAGGCTATAACAGTGCAATTAAAGATTCACTCAATGACTCAAGTAAAACTCTGAAATGAAGACAATAAGGGGGCAACCATTACATTTTTAAAGAACAGGGCATTGAACTCATCTCACTGCAAATACTGCAAATTTTTTTTTTTTAGGGAAACGGCGACAGATTAGATTTGTTTTGAGTGTCTGACGACCTCAATTATGTTTAATTATCTACTTCTAAATCAAACATTTTAGACTGAGATAGCCATCCACCAGAAATTCATTTCAAGACTTTTGGGAAAGAATTAATTAACCTTTCACCATGACTGGAAGAAAATTGGTTAGTTTTTAAAAACATTCTGAGGCAGCTTATCACTTTCATTTCGGGCTTTACTATAACTGCTTTAAAAATCACACTTTCTAGATATATGTAGATAGATACTCTGCATTGCTGGGTTCCAATTTATTAGTCAGTGGCATATTTGTGTTATATCAAAGTTATTTGGGCTCCATTCTTGGGCCTTTATTATTTTTGTTATATATCAACGACTTGCAATACGTCTCAAATCTTGTCTGTCCCATAATGTATGCTGATGACACCAATTTATTCATCTCTGGTAACAATCTCAGTGAGCTGACTAACTTGTTAAATAATGAATTATGCAAGTATATGATCTGGATGAATTCCAACAAACTTTCAGTAAATATCAGCAAGACAAATTATATGATATTCAGAAACAAAAGAACAAAACTAGATACCGATTCAAACAAGCTGTATCTGGATGGCACTGAAATTGAAAGAGTTTCTTCAATCAAATTTCTTGGTGTGATTCTCGATGAGACTTTGTCATGGATACCCCATATTAATCATTTAAAAACTAAGATTGCTAAAGGTATTGGGATAATTTCCCGAGCTAGGAAGTACTTAAATCCTTCTACACTGGTATCGCTCTATTATAGCTTTATCTACCCTTATCTGATCTACTGTGTCGAAGTTTGGGGATGTGCTAGTAAAACTTACCTGACACCTATTGTAAAAATCCAGCGCAAAGCTCTCCGTATTATTCTCTCACTCCCTTTTACTGCCGATTTACAAAACGCTTTTAAGGAAACTGAAATTCTGCCTTTTCAGCAATTATTTTATTGTTTTATTGGTCTCTTTGTTTTCAAGCACAAAAAAGGAATGCTACCCTCAGTTTTTGAAAACTTCTTTCATTTACCACAGCATGAATATCTAACCAGAGGTCGTTTCAAACCAAACATACCCCAGTGTCACGCTTCTTTTTCACAAAAGCGTATTCGGTATATGGGAGTAAAATTTAATAATAATCTTCCGACCAATATTGAATGGAACAGCAGCTATCATGCTTTTAAACGAAATCTTAAGAAATCACTCCTAACAAATCCTATAAATATCATCTTAATATAAATAGTCCATACACTCCTCCAATTTTATTCTTTCTCCTGTTTTGTAAAATGAATCAACTCTTGCACCCTGACTGCTTAATGAAATATGCTAACCTTTCTTTGGTATCAAGCCACATTGATGTTCAACTTGGATTGCTATATATAGGAATTATCTCTCTGATTACACATTTGATTACATTTACTATGAAACACGGTTTGGGATTCAATATCCCGGTACCCTGTGAATTTCATTAAAAATGCTCTGGAGTTTTCTGTTATCGATTGTATTTGTGAAAAGAAATATTGAAATACAGTTCTGGGATTTAATATCTCAGTACTCTGTGACTCTCATCAAAAATAAAATTTTACACTTTCACCTTTATATTTCATGTTTTTGAATTTTACTGCACATGGAATCTGACAACAGAGTTCTGGCATGTTTCACCATGTTTTACTTGAGGCTGCTCATCTCATTTCATCTCATTTTCATCCCTCCTTCATCTTGGTGAGCTCTCAAATAACTCTTAATGAGTTCGAGAGCCACCAACTATTACTGTTTCAATTTGTATATTGCTTTCTGTGACGAAATAAAGACCATGTCATTCCAAAAAAAAAAAAAAAAAAAAAAATATTTTTTGAGGCATGGATGAGATTCTGTCACAAATTATGTCCCATTTCATTTTTTTGAGTTGTGTTTTAAGTCAGACACTCTGGTGTGTGAAGTTAATGATCAGGTACTAACGCATCTTGCATCACATGTTAACGAAATCTTCAAAACTTCAAATGGTCATAAATATGGTCGAAATTTTACAAGAAATAATGTTCAACTCAATTAATGAAGGAAAATAAAAATTCAAAAATATTCAAATACTGTTGGTCAATTTATAATTTCATATCTATCACAAAAAATGGCATCGCTTATAACTTGGCACTCGGCATAAAATAGGCCTAGATATAGACAGTCTTAAAAGACAAGCAGAAAATGATTCTATCAGATTCTAATATATAGGATAATAGGTTCCTTATATTAAATAAACTGACAGATAATTATACTTAACTGACAGGAAAATTTTATTTGACTGTTCCAGCAAAATTGTACTTTATTAATTTTGCTGGCCTCGGACGTGCCTCGGACAAATATCCGAGGCCAGAAGGCCCGAGACCGAGTCCAAGGCCAAGGATTGGTCATCCGAGACCGAGGCCGAGGCCATCAAAAGTGGCCCCGAGGCCGGCCTCGAGGACGAGGCCGGCCTCGAGGACTCCAACACTGATGGTGCCATTGTCTTCGTCTTAAAGAGAGCTTTCAAATGAGTACCAACATGATATGTATTGATGTATATTTGACCACTTTTAAGCATTTGAATTATAATATAATGTTGAACTGTCACGATCATAATCAGACAATTATAATGAGAGCCTGTTCCCTGCACATGGAGCTTGCATGCAAAATTGCTAAACATGCATATTCTTGGAGATTTAGGTGTATAGAATATGTTTATGAATTTTAACATCCTTTTCTGATGCAACTAATTCAAAATTAATTACCTCCAAATGGCAGGTCATCTTCTATACATTTTTTCAGAGAGGAAAATAAAGTCCTTTTTATATGTCTAAAAGTTATGGACATTAAAAGCATCATTTATATCCATCATCCTGCACTGCGGCCAAAATTCCAGAATGGCAGTTTATCCTTTTCAGTCCTGTAATAACTGTACTGATGCAAAGACATCGTAGAGCAGCTAATGGAATGTAGCCTTGCTTTTTGGGTCTAGAAACTGTTTTACACAAAATTCCTGTAGAGACAATTGTCAAAATTGCCAGGTTATTTATACAGATTAACAAATTAGAACTAATTTTGTGTTTCTTCTCTAGGTCAAAAAATTCATCAGGCAGTGACAGGCACTAACATTTTAAGGCCAGGAAAGCAATTCATGTTTCCATAAAACACTTGCCTATAAAGACATTTCAAAGATCCCACTACATTGGCAACCTGATAAGTAATTCATTAGTGAATAATATTTGAGTCAGTACTAAGCATTGTGTAACAATGTCGAATGGGAATGATTTTCGAATCTGTACAGGTATTAATTAAATTCTGTTAAACTGATAAGTTTCCATGACATTTCTAAAGCTATCTACTTAATGATTTTCTAATTTTGTGAGAGATGATGCTGGCATGTTTTCATAATCTTCGTCAAAAATTCCTTTACCAAGGAGATGAAGAAACCAAGAAACTTGTCATTAAAATTCTGTCAATTAGCAGCTGAATGGGACCAGGTGTCTCTTTACTAATACCTTTTGGTACCATATTGGGAGCCACTTCATAATCAGTAGAGATGATACTGCTTATAGGCCTATGTTTTCATTAGAGCTGTTTGCAGGTTGGCGGTCGATCGGAACAATGTGTTTTCTCCTCTTCAGTTTGCAAACTGGCATTGCCACGTCATTAACAGTTACCTGCTTGTTTCCTAATCTTCTTGTTAGGTACATATACACCAAACCAGTTAATTAGTTGGTTCATTTTGCACATATTCTGCCACATATTATATGTTGAACAAATAGATTAAAAGAAAACTGACACAAACAATATCATTAAAACATGTTTAAACCAGTGACATCACAAGTAAACTACAGTCTGCCACTTTGATGTAGAAAAAGAGTGGACTGTTGCACTGTGAAGATGGTACTTCGTGTGTCATCATACGGATGATTTGTAATGATCATACCCAATACTTGCAATGTCAATTTGATTTAAGGGAGGCTTATCAAGCTTGTTGATGACAGCCAAAGGAAAGGATTAAGCATCTGATTTTCACTCTAAAAACAGTTATGACAAGTCAAATGGCCTTCTTTTGATCATGACTACAGTAATCAAACAGCCTCTATGTTTCCCATGTTGAAAGTAGAGAAGATGACACTTCATTGGCTGTCTTGAGTAACAAGGTGCATGTTTTACAGAGAACTGGTCCTCATTTTTTACTTTGTCAAAGTGACAGACTGTGATGAGTTATATGATGCAAAGAAATGACCTCTCATTTAGTTTTGACTACAATTTTGGACTGAAATAAGAGTGAACTATCGATTCTTTGATTGGACAAATTAACATCATGCAGTCATGTCCTCATTTACTTAGGATTTATTACATGAATCACTGCTCATATGGCTTTAAAGCACAGAATCCCTGGACCTAATAGTGATACTGTAATATACATGTAAATACACCTGTAAATTATCACTCGATGTCAAATACCGGGTGAAACAGGGCAAAATTGATACTTTTGTGTGTCAGATGGAATCTTGTCCACCAGATTAAATTGAACAAGCAGATTTTATCAGAAAATATATAAACATTAATTTTTGGGAAAAAACTGATATAGAAACTTGATTTGCAAATTTTTAACCGACATTTCTACAGGAGCCATATAATTACCACAAAAGAACTGACTTTGTAGCTTATCCCGCTGCATTTATCAGTACATTGCACCTGAAAAACGGGGTAGAATGGTCATGTTGGTATTCAAATGAAAGCGCTTTTCATACTGAAGCCAATGGTGTTAATAAAATTAACCTTAACATCACTAGGCGAAAGATATAGCAAACCGCGACTTCGCGAGTAACCAAAATACTACTGAAAATTAACAAAATTTTCAATCGGTCTTGGAAGGGACCAATAATAATGCTACAGACATGTATTATACCTTTATGGAAACCATTTCTCACCCTTAACAAAACCTTAGTAGTTTCCATTTGATTTTCAGCAATTTGATTTTTTCCATGATTTATCACCACCCCCTAATAAAAACACATTATTTACAAAGTATTCAGAAACATTGGTATTAATCCCACGAACAAGTGCATGCATCTAATATTATTGCTTTCACAATATTTCAGCATATAATATATATGTATTTTTACTGTCTGAATGTACATTGTATGTGTACAGCTCTCTGGTCGATAAACTCAAGTCTAGACAATTACAGCAGCAACAAAACCCTTTCGGATTCGAAATGTGTAATCTTTGCTTGGGAATTAAAAGACGTGATATCCCCTTGGTGTACTCCGATGGTTCAAGGAGATTAATTTCATTCTTGACTCCAGCCGTGATTGGAACATGTTAAACTGCAATTTACATGAATAAGGCTTGTAGCATGGTATTGTGTACAGTGGCTTTTTTCAGACTGAAAAGCTTATTATTTCGACATGACATGTCTTTTGGACATGGCATGTATCTGAATGACAAGAGGAGAATGTGTAGTTTTCAGAAATATATGGTTTGCTGTGTGTTGGTTGATTTGCCTATCACCATAAATCGAAATTCTGCTCAAAAAACACATTTTTGCCTTGTTTATAGCTCATTCACAAATAGTATTGCTTATAAAGGGTGATGCTTTTGATATTTTGACAATTTTCAAAATGAAATAATTGGTTCAGTATCACAGACTGAAACACAAAGAACATATTTAGCTAAAAAAATTATGGTGTTACATTGTTAGGGTTCACCAACAGAATTTTTTACATGACGATGTCACTTAGTTTGAAAACCTTTAATTTTCTTTTACATGCACTTTTGATCTCACCTGGAATATATATGCTATATATCTGGAATATTGCTAATGGCTGTATGGAAGCCCCATAGTATCCCTCTTCCAGACCAACACTTCTTCAGTTCCTGAGACCATTATAACAGTACATTTAGGATACTTTTGCATTGCTAATGCAAATGTTCACAAGTACGTCGCGTTTTACAAATTCGTAGGTCTAGGTGTTAAACTTTTAGAGGTAAGGTTGACAATTTTTTCCAGATATTTATGTATCAAACTGCAATACAGGACAAAATATTAAGTCTCTAACCATTATATTGAACTTGTTAGAGCTGATTTTAGTGCGTTCACAAGTACGTCGCGTTTTAAGAAACCGACACTTCCTGCTGCTACGTCACCACGGTCGTGCCAATTTCATGGATACTTTTGAATAATCATTAGAAAACATATTTAAGAAGCAAAAAAATTTTTTCGAGAAAAATCTGAACTCAATTATGTGCAAAATTAGCATATTTTTAAAAATATGAGAAATGAGAGAAAATTATCAAAAGCCATATTTTTCTCTTAATTATGCTATAGATAGGTAATTCTGGATTAAATCCACTATCAATAGTGCCCATATGAATTATTTTCTTCAATGGACCATGCATATATGCTCAATTGAAGTGAGTAGGGCTATTTTGGGGAGAGTCAAAAATCTGCCATTAACTTGGAACGTAACCCAAGACCCAACATCCAAAATCAAACAAAATGTCTAATAATCTGGTTCCCTAGAACTATTACTAACAGATTTGGAACAGAATTTCCTCATTTTGATGCCTTCATCTCTATATTATATCACTTGATTTCTTGTTAAGTTCATTGAGTTTATCCTTATTGCAATATGAAGTGTTTAATCATTATTTACCAATTTTAAAAGGTTAAATTGATTTCCCACTATATATTAACCATGTTTATTATTCATTTCATATTACTTGACCCCCAATTTGGTTTTTTGTGCAATTATTAATCATTTATTCTCATCCAAAAATAACACTAAAATTGACTTTGGCTTGGTTTTTGTTCAGTAGAGTCAATACTGTTATGGCTATGGTTACCATTTTTTCCAAAGTTAGCCAACACTATATCATGAACGTTTCCTGTTGGTTTGGTGGGTTTAATACTTCTACTTTTTGAGGCCCAAGTGTTTTGACCAGCTGTGGAGAATTCAATTTTTGCAGGGTGAAACTGTGCAGCTCCTCACTGCCGTCACTTAGAAATGTAAAACCCCATTAAAATATACTCCAGTATCTGCATTATAAGTATTCCAATAATTAACTTCCTGGATTAAGTGGAAGTAGTTATTTTTCAGAAGAAATAAACCATATTCCAGTTCTGTCATGATTCACCCCAGTGTACCGATTCACCCCATATTACGGAACAACGAAAGCTCATTAAGCTCAATCCTTTTGGATTTAGTTTCCCTAATATATTAGCTTTCAAAATATAAGAAGTAGTTAATTGTGCTGTCACTTTCATTTTTCATCATCAGTGGCCAAAATGTGTACACAATAGTGTGCTACAAGCCATAATTAATCAGCCCAATGATGGTCTCATCTGTGTTTGAATTACTATGAATAATGAAGTTTGTTGCCTTAAGAATATTGAATCCAAAGTAGCAATAAAACACTAAGTTGGTAAACCTTTATTCAACAGCTTCTTCAATATAATGATCAATAATGATATAATTGGCAGACACTGAAAGGGAACAGTGCAAGCCAATTGGCCCTGTCAAATTTATTTATGCAATATCCGGATAAAGTACAATGAGATCAGTTTCATTCCTGACTCCAGTCTTGATTGGAACATGTTAAATCTCAATTGACACAGGTAATTAATCAGCTCAATAATCATTATGTTCTCATTGGTGTATGAGTTACTACGAATAATGAAGTTTGCGGCCTAAAGGAAATTGATAGGACACCAAAACAGCATTAAAACACTTGCAAACCTTTATTTAACAGCTCGATGGTGAAAGTGCAAAACCTCGTAAGTCAAAAAAAGCTGTTTTTCAGAAATTGAAAAAAACTGTCAAGTGTCTTTTTTTAAGGTAATTTTTATTAATAAGTGAGTTATGGCCAACTAGATACATAGAAAGTGACACCCTGTTGTAGCAAATTTTTTGTCAGAGGTCGTTTACCCCTTGCATTGATGTTACCATCAGATGTGATTGAAAATGTCGACTTACGAGGTTTTGCACTTTCACTTTCTGCCCGTGCAAAACCTTGTAACTCGATCATTTATCACACTTTAAAGCAACTTGCAGCATTGAATATACTTTCAATCTATGTATATACAGTGAAAATTATAATTTGCCTATGACAGATTGCAATAACAAATTTTATTGAGTGGCTACAATGGCAAGAATGAGGAAAATGACATTTTTTTCAAATTTTCGTGCCCTCTCTTTTTCAAGAGCCTACATCACCAAAACAAATATAGGGAGGTAAAATTTTTTTAATCAGGAAACTTGCTGAGAGTCATTAAAAAGTAACACAGTAATTGTTTTTCAAAAAAAGTTGAAATATCCCACAATATATGCTTCAAAGTTCTGATTTGAGTTACGAGGTTTTGCACTTTCACTTTTTGAAAAATATCGACATACAAGGTTTGGTGAAATCATTCTGTTACCAGTGTGTTACAGCTTCCAAAAATATCAAACTGGCAAGGTAATCAACTGACAAGGTGTATTGGATATTAAAATAGTCATTCCACCAAAAATCTAAAAATAGCAAAATTTTGACATACGAGGTTTTGCACTTTCACCATCGAGCTTCTTTACAGTAGACGAAAAACGAGTGCTTACAGAATTGGATTGAAATGTTCCTTGCAGTGTCATAGCCCTATCCATGCCATGTTAAACTCTATGACGTGTAAGCAGCCAGTGAGTCATATCCTATACTTCTAATGTTATTAATCAGAGCCACTGACCAAGTCATACCACTCATCAATGAGGTCACACGTTGCCTTATGACACATTAGCACTTCATATCAATGTATTTGATAGGAGCTTTAGTGAGGTCACTGATTGCCACTAGCAGCTGAATGTAAGTACTCGTCATTCGTCTACTGTAATATAATGATCAATATGATGTATTTGCCAGATACTGAAAGGGAACAGTGCAAGCCAATTGGCCCTGTCAAATCTATTTATGCAATATCCGGATAAAGTAATTCAACAGTTATCATTATTGCTTACATAAAGATAAAAATAAATTCATTTAATAAAATTTGGACTGTGACACTTTTAATTCAGGTTTTTCAAGCAAATTGATGTGCCTTTATGGGTGATGTTGTCTACATCTGTCCAAATAGTTTGATTCAACCTGTTCTAGTTAACTGTACTTCTAACATACTTTTATGTCTGAAGTAACTTAAACAACATGGACTCTTCAGATCAAAGATCTGTCCAAATATCAATTGGATTACTATACCATCCAGCTCTTCTTTGTCTATTTTTGACTGATGTTTTCCAAAGACTCGACATTTGCCCTTGACAACTGCTTTCCCATTTCCTGTTGAGGGCTAGGATTCTCATTCAGGATGTTTATGCATAAAAAAATCATTTCAATGATAGAAATACACAAAGGTTCAAAGGTTTCAGCTCACAGTTTACAGATAGGTCAAAAGTTGCAGACACACCAAGCTCTTCCTGTATAACTCTTGTGTAAGCCTTGATGTCATGCTTAACCTCTTCTGTGCATGTTTTTGGCATCTGCTGTAACGGCAGAATAACAGCATAGAATAATTTCAAGCTAGTGTTATTCTTTAGTATTGTCTATTTGCCTTTTCGTACTGTCTTTGATAGATGTTTTCAATGGACTTTACAATAGCTTTCCGTTTCTGCAGAGCAAATTTATGCTATAGCAATTGTTTCTTGTTTGATAGTTATTTCCATGAAAGAGATGCAATAATTTTAGAAGAAAAAAATCCAATGTTCTTTTTCCTCACCGAAAATTGCTGCTTTCAACTTTTGGACTTAGTGGTCTGCAAGTGCAGTTTCATATCCTTGACAGATGGTTCTGACAGCTTTTGAACTTTCTCTCTTCAGTGCTTGAAGGTTCTGCAAGATTTTTTTAGAGAGGATAGTAGTTGGCCCTGGTAATATGCATAACACTCTTTGCTGAGGTGACACGTCTCTGGGAGTAAAGCGACTTGCTTTTCTCGAGTCTATACTTAGTGTGTATCAGCTTTCGGTCCTTGTCATTTCGTGTGTGGCTCATATAAAATTGAATGTACTGTGTGACATTTTGAAAACATTTTCTCCCGAGTTTCGAATATCATGACTCTATACCCTGGGCTGCCAGAACATGCATTACAAAGAGAGCTACATTTCTCTGGCAGGTTGGCCAATATTGTATACATTAAAATTTAATATACTGATAATCCTGATGTAGTAACAGCATTTTCTTAGAAAATCTACTCTTAGCAATTAGCTATTAATTGACTCACTAAAGTAACTAAGTATTCTCTCAGTAAAAATCAGGTACCACTATGACACAGTTATCTGTCTAATGTTAGAACATACACTACCCTCCAAAAGTTTGAATACACCTGGATTGGTGAGGTTTCTTTTAAAATACTTGAGTTTGAATGGAATTTTTGTTTAATATTTACATCTAACAATATGACAAGTCACATTGAAGTCAGAAGTAATCGTTTTTTTCTCATTTTAGGTCAATTTGGTTGAAATTTATGGCCTCTCTCGATGTCCCAAATTTTGATATTTTATAGAAATTGTCACAGCCGAGTTATCTTCTAGGTTTATGAAATTTAATCATATTTAAGCTTTTCCAGAGTTGTAACATGATCGTAACAGTTATTCTAGACCCCGAAAAAATTGGACATTGACCACTCAAAAAAACAAAATTTAGATAAATTCGGGTCACCATGAAGTATAACAATAGAATGTATCTTCTCTAGTGAAAATTATTTTATTTGAGCTGTTTCAGCATTGTTTTGATCCAATAATGGCCAAAATCAGTATTTTTGTCCGATTTTCAACTGCCAATTTCTGGTTTGAAACTACTTGTAAAATCATTACAAACGAGTGGAAATGTGTAAAAAGTGATAAAAGGTCACAAATATCTAAGATAACAGTGCTTTTATAGCTTTTTATAAACAATGAAAAAATGTGATATCGAGAAATGTATATAAATTTATACCAAAATGATCTAGAACCATGAAATATAGACACTTTATGGCCTGAATGTGAATTTCCATATTTTTTGATTTAAGTATAAAACAAAGCATTACGTGTTGGAGATGATTTATTTTTGCAAGAAATGTCACCTTTTGTGGTGTATTCAAACTTTTGGAGGGTAGTGTATATACTGTAATTGGTAATGATATAAAATATGCACTTACCCTTTCCCTTTGAATGCTGAAGCAAGTTTGCAGCCTAAAGGTATCTGCAAAAGATGAAAAGATGAACCACGATTAAACATTTATTTAATTGGCTATGATGTTCACATACCACATTTAAAACGCATATTGACTACATTGTATATTCTCAAATTAAATTCGAAGAAAGAAAGAAGAACTGTTCTAACATGCAACTTTCAAATTGACTCCACTAATTAAGTAGTTTTCATGCGATTTCATGTGGTTTAAGATGGAAATCTAACACTGATCGGTTGTAGATCTTCTTTCTACAGTTCTAACGATATTCAAGCATGTAATTTCATTCTAAGGTTGTGATATCATTGCAAGATTACGTAATTTTTAGGATTGAAATGATCGAAAATGATCATCAAAATTCAACTTTTCTCATTAAAATGATTTTGGTCGTTGTGCTAGAATAAAAAAACAACAATTATTCATTCTTTGTTCAGGTAATACGTAAGTTATGTAAGTCCTTCTAAGATTTCTGTTGTTTAATTAATCCCATGAGAGTAATAATGTTATACTGATGTACTTAGTTAAACACACATTCTTTCCCTTGAACTAGTTATGCCTGAATTGTGTTTTGCATACCATTCTCTCCATTGCATCAGTGCTGTTCAAATAACATATGCCTTGCATGTCTAGAACTAGGCTCAGAGGGCAGCTCTTACCATACCTATCTATATTGGCTATATGTCTGATAATAAAAATTATCTATTTTAAAACAAATCTACCAACATATCAATCTTTCTATCATTCCAATGTATCCTGATTCGAAGACTTTTTGGAATTTACTCATACCAATGCACGTGGCCTTGTTCAAGCTTGTAAATCCTGCTTTTGTCCTTGTTCTAGATCAGGCTGCCCATCTTAAAGAGAAACTGTCAAAACACAACGACATTAAACTTGATGTTATCTTTGAATGACAACCAGTTTTGAGCATGTTTGAGCATCTTGAGTATTCAGCCAAGGCTACAAAAATTTTAAATCAGACTCATTTCCTGAAATTATATTATCATTCTTTTTTATCTGAGTGACACTCAGCGATGTCATACTATAAGTCAAAGATAAAAAATGATTTGGAGCAAAACATCACCTCAATGCCTCCCCTGAGCAGAGAAATCTCTGATATTCTACACCGTGCTGCATGGAAACAGACAATAAATATTAAACAAAGAAGAGAACTTGGCTACAATGTATTAAAGGGAAGGTCTATTTCCTCTCCAAAGGTCAGTCAATTACTTGTCAAGTGTATCAGGAGATCTTTAACCTTTGCAAGATTTGTGATTTGATGGATGAGAGCCTCTAAATGTATCCTGGCACCACACCTGCTAATGTCTGGGTATTGTATTGCTTAAGTAATTACCTTTTACCGAAAAATTTATTTTCAGAGAACACCAGTGAAACTTTACCAACAAAAACCATATAAGTAGACTAGTGTAAGTTCTTTAAAGGCATGAGTAATGATCATGATTGTATATCATATTCTGGCCACAACATTAAATACCTACTCTGAAGCAGATTAAAGGACTGTTCTAAAGCAACTATTACATAGCTAAAGCAATTGAGTCAATAGCTCACAGCCAACTCTTCATTAAATACAGCATACCATTCAAAAATCAATTACACTTGAAGGCAAGTAACCATTTAACTGGAGGCTCTTAGGCAGAAGCGATTATTGATTACAAAATTAGTCTCAAGTGTTGAGCTTTAAATAATAATTCACACAATTTTGAGCCATTAAGAGCCAAATAAATTTTTATGAATTAGATGTTAGTGTCCATTTGAACACTCAGAATGCTCAGGGAATAATACCACGCCATACCATGATAAGTCCGTTGGTTGAAATATAATGGCTTTGGAGAACTACAAAAATGGATGAATCACGGGAAAAAACCAGTTGAAGTAAAAAAAAAAAAAAACTCAGAGGATATAGAAATACTCATCTTCTACAGCTACATAATTGAACATTAATACAAAAAATAATAACATTCTTTAATAAGTCTCAGCTTTCAAACTAATGACCCTTAGCTTTATACTGCTTTATTTTATGGGTTGAACTTACTATAGATTACTAACAAAGACTATAATAACGCAGCATCTGCTTCTCTGTTTGGTTGAACATAATATTTTTTCAAGCATGCACTTGATATTTCGCCGTTTCGTATAGTAAAAAAGTGACGTATATGTCCATAAAAATATTCAGTTCAAGGTCAACTCATTTATAAGCAAGACTTTCCTTCCCCTGGTTTTGTTATCAATCTCCTTCATTGGTAATTGGGTCACTAGAAGCCAAGGCCAAAGTCATTATAAAACACCAAGGAAATCAACCATCATTTTTACATCCAATGTAATTTTATTTTTTGCTTTTAAATGTTGGCCTTGCTTCCCCCTTTTCCCTTTCAAGAACTTCCCAATTCAGTTTGCATTATCATATGATAATGTGAGTATAAATATTAACAATCCTTATACATGTACTAAATTATCTTATTAAGACAATCAAGACTTCAAAGTTTCCTTTTCAAGGTGCATGTTTGGCATATAAAGTTTATGTAAAGGCGTACAAAATAGTTGGTAATATTTAATAAATGTTTAAAACGTAACTGCACAAAATTGCAGCACTGGCCAATACAAGTTTTGCCCTGGCATTTACCGGTACCTGATTATAGTCAGTTTAAGGTAATCCTATCATTACGATTGCACATTCATAGTAAAGCACAATGTTATTTCTAGCAAAGTGCGGGTTAGTGGAAATGTTTTTTTGATTAATATCAATTATGAAATACGCTTCTCACACTCTGAGTGAGAGCAAAAATGTCCTGAACGATCTCAAACAGATTCTGACGACTTAACCTCACTGTAAATCATAGTACACGGCCTTATGGTACAATTAAGGGGGTAGTGGTATTTTTTGAAATGTACAACAATGCTATACTTTTCGGAATCCTTGGGTGTTGTGCTATCTTTTTTTGGTGGATGCCAATTTTTTTCATGGTTACCAAAGGTGAAATCTGTTGCCATAGCAACCAAGGTCAATTTTTTAAAAAAATTGACAAATCTTCATATTTCAAGATAATTATTGTCAACGGCCAATATCAGAATATCAGGGCTAAATGATGAATTCTCCCCTTGAAGCCATTACGTATTTAAAGGGTTTCCTGAATGGGATAAACTGGACCCTCAAGGCATCTAAAGAGGTGTTGCTTCTTGATGGGTGACCATTTGCATTGAGAAGATGTTTGAATAATTGAAGAGAATGAGAATTGAGATAGCTTCAGGTTTTTGCATCCCAAGATCAAGAAGGTCATTTTTTACTTTTTATCTGATTTTCTCACTTCACAGAGCAATTTCAAGGGCAGATTAGATGCAGACTATACTGAAAAAATTAGTGTCACTTTTGACTTGAGTATAAGCGACCACTTCGGAGGAAATTGCTTAATCAATACTAATTCCTTGCCAAATTGTTTATGCTCCCTTCTTTGAGAACATTTAGACTTCTATGACCTTTTCCAATCTTTGTTAAAGGCCAACTGGCATTTCTCAAAACTTAAGAAACATACATATATTTTAAAGATGCAAGTCCGATATCAATATATTTTACAAGAAATGCAGAGATCCTTCAGGCACAGAGATAACATATTCCTTTTGACCATTTCACTAGGCAGTCTTACTCAATATTCAGTGAGAATATTTTGCTCTGACAAAGGTAGATTGCAAATTCATCCACTGAGATTGGCATCAAAAGGTTTTACATATATATATTCCTCTTTGATCGATAGATCAAGAGGCCAACAGTTCCTGTTTCTAACCCCAGACACTCCAGAAGTTGAACCCCTACTTAAATCGCCCTGACCCTTCAGTCAGACCCCTAATCACAAGCTGAACAATCCTGATCCTAGTATAACAAGTTTTTGTGATGAATCGCACCAGTGACACTCACAGTTTATTGCATTATACATGTATGCACTTCCCAGCCATGCTTTCGACAACAAGCGCCAATTCCGTCTGAAAAGGCATAGGCTAGTAGATGGTGCTAAAAGTATATCAGACTCAAAGTCTGGCCATGCACCACTGAAGTTCTAGTCAAAATTCCATATTGATCAATAGGAGCCAATAACAGAGTTTATTGCATCATACAAACATGTACAGTGTAATTGCATCCCACACTTTTTAGAGCACTTGAGCCAAGCTTCAATTTGAAAAGGCATAGTGGGCTGTAAACTGTATATCCAGCACATGGTCTGGTCATGCACCAATAAACTGAACCACCTAAATACAATGTTGATCAATACAAATTGGTAGTTCTTGCTTGTAAATATTACCCTATGTAATCAGTTCCCCTTGTTTGACTCCCTTGGGGTACAATCTACATTGACCAGACAACAAGTGCTAAGGACAATTTATCAACAACGTTTCTCTACCAGCCGTGGTTTAATCAATGGAAGCTGTCATGTAGTTGTTTAAATCTAATTTTTTCATTGAGAATTACCTGACAGTGCTATGATAGAAATATTTTACAAGGGAATTGTTGTCTTCTAAGTTGGGCTCTATCAAATATCTGGTAATGCTGAAAAAGCTTACTAGCTTAGGACACCTAGGGCAAGCACTATCAGCTTGATTCAGCAAAAGTGACACTGGTCCTGCTCCCTTTTCACATTTTCTGTTATTGCTCTTGAGGGAATTGCGCCTCTGCTGTTAAAGGATTTCTTTTGAATGTCATCTCCCTGTGGGAAGTAAATCAAGTTACACACGTTTAAAAAAATGATCATATACAGTTCTTTATTCAACTTCATATAGAGTCAATTAACTACTATTTACAATAACATATCCTAAAGGGGGGTATAGGGGTCTATATTCAACTCCTTTAGCTTGTAAATGTTAATGAATGAAAAATCATTTAGATATTTCAAGCACATTTTTATTCTAATATCCCCTTTTTAAAAAATTTCCTGATCACAGTCTTACATACGCAGAGACTGTCCTATGTTTTTGCATACACAAAGCATGGAGCTTTCATGTGGATATATATATTTGTAAAGATAGAGGTTGCAATGTTATTACATGAAGTCACACACAGATGGAGATCTCAGACTTGTATACTCAATACATTCACAGATGAGACTGGCATCTCGAGTTCTACTTTGTGTTCCTTCACCTTTATGCATAATCCTCCCTTGTAGTGCAAATCTAGGTCATTCCCTGCTTGGTCAGTTTCAATTATTCTGTACGGTAAAATATAGGGCAGTCCCTGCAAATCAAAGACTGTGCTTTTGTGGTGTTTTTTCTTCAGCTGAGCTATAAGTAAACCTTCTGAGGCATGGTAATTGAGCTTTATGTTGAGTTGCTTATTATCAAGAAGTATTTTATTTTTTATGAGCCATATTAAGCATAATAAGATTTCATCCACTCCAAGTTATAACAATGAAGGTATATCGTGTTGGCAAAACAAAGGAAGTCAGTTCTATTATGTCTGCGGAGTACCATATATGTTTGAATTGACAGCTGTAGCACGGGCCTCAGCAATATAATTTCATAAGAAGTACTTTTCCATGTCTGCACATCTTCAGTTGTCTCAGAGATGCCGCAGAAAGGGATGCCTTTAAGGAGGCTTGAAGAAAAAATGTATATATATTGCGTCATATTCTTGTATAGACGATACAAATCAACGCCCACAAGAAAACAAGAAATAACAATCTACTATCCCTGCAGTGAATGAGGAAAAACAGTGACATTTAGATACTAACAATGTGTAAACTAAAGAAATAACACAAGAACATGTAACTACAAGTAGAATGAAATAATATTGGGTAATTTTTGAAGTTATGAGAAATATGCAGATGTCATCAGTCACTCACTCGATCAATCAATTTGATTAAAATTGGGTGTAGAAATTCACCAATGCCTTAAGCAATTAAGATGAACTAATATTGGCTAAGAAGCTGTAACACTAGCAGACACTCTTCACTTTCCAGTTTACAGCCAAAATGGTTTCAGTGTATCTATTGCTGGACCAGGAAAAGTTTTCAGATCTAAAAATTAGATATGTTTACTTGTTAGACATTTGTGTAAAGACAAGACACAGAACAGTCTGTATTCTTTAGTTAAATACTTATTCTGCGCCTGTTCTCAACTGACCGGTGTATGTAGCAAGAATATAGATTTCTTGCTACATACATGTCCTCCTCTCACAAAACTTCTGGAAATTCAGCATCAATTTTCATGCAGTGTATATCAAAGAAAGTTGCATGCAGTAAAGTTTGGGCATATTGATATCACCTTCGTCAAACTTTCCTGATCAACTTTGAAGTATTTTTCTTTTCTGATTCATAATGGTGTTCTGAGTGTCATTTAGCTTTCGATGAAGCTTCATCTTTGATATCTTACACCTGTTGATGTGTCACTTTGATGTGAAAATTTAAAGGAACACAGTTTGCTGTGCTGATAATATGGCAAGTTGTGGCTGAGTGGCTAATGACTCGCAGTTTAACACGAACATACTTATAGGAAAGGATACATCCATGGCATTACAACAGGCTAACAAGCCCCCTGTGGTTCTATGCATGCATATGTTTGGAACCTACAAATATTTTACTTCTTATGGTTAAATAAAAAAAATATGAAAACAAACTAGTACACCTGTAATTGTGCACAATTACAAAGATAAATTCCCCCCTTCCCTTCCTCTCCCCTGCCCCCTTACATCCCCTGCCCCCTTACATCCCCCTGGCCCTTCCCTTCTACCTTCCCCATCCGATGATTCACACAGAAATGTAATTGGATCAGCATTTATTTCAACAAAGAAAATGTGCAGCCAGTGAAGTATGAGAAGCGATGAAATTGGCATATGGCCAGGAAAAAGTGTTTCCAGCCATAAGAAGCATTTGGGGAGGAAAAAAGTGAGATAAAATTTTCAGGGTCCACCGCGATTTTTAACGGACGGCGCTACAGTAGAATGCTATATACCATGTGAAAGCTAAGAAACATAGCTTTCTGATGGTGTTTTTTATTTTTCTGTAGCTGTAATAGGAGCCGAGTTATCTGCGCTTGAAAATAGCGTTTTTGTGGTGCTATAGCGCCGATACCGTTAACGCTAGAAAGTTTTTTGCAAGTATTTTGCAATTTCAGGTGGTTACTGGCAATAGTTTCCGAAATACAGCCTGTCAAAATGTTGACGAAAAATAAGAAAAAACAAAAAAACAAAAAATAGGATGATGAAAAAAAAACCGAACAAAAACAATATAAATTCCCCTAACGGGGGAATTTATAATTACTTACAAAGTATTCGGAAACATTGAGATTGCTCCGACCAAGAAGTGCATGCATAAAATATTATTGCTATTGCATTATTTCAGCATATGTCTTTTGAGTCTCTGAATGTTCAAGTACAGCTCTCTGGTTGATCAACTGACAAAATGTGAATCAATTTTAGATGCTCGAGTCCAGACAATTACAGCAACAACAAAACCATTTCAGATTCCAGATGTATAAACTTTCCTTGCGACCCTGTGGCGTACTCCGATGGCTCAATGAGATCAATTTCATCCTTGACTCCACTCTTGATTGGAACATGTTAAACCTTAATTGACATGAATAATTAATCAGCTCAAAGATGGTCTCATCGGTGTTTGAATTACTATGAATAATGAAGTTTGTGGCCTAAAGGAAATTGATAGGAAGCCAAAGTAGCATTAAAACACTTGGAAACCTTTATTCAACAGCTTCTTTAATATAATGATCATTATGATATATTTGGCAGATACAGGAAGGGAACAATGCTAGCCCTTTGGCACTATCAGAGCAATCGAGCAATTGAACAGTCACCTCATTGTCGCTTACATAAAGATAAGAATAGATTAAGTCAATTAATTTTGGTCTGACTCTTCTAATCAAGGATTACAAGCAAATGTATGTGCAGTTAATGGTCATTTTGTCTACATCTGTCCAAATATCAATTGGTTTAGCATAACAGCCAGCTCTTCTTTGTCCATCTTTGAGTGATGTTTTCCAAAGACTTGACATTTGCCCTCCATTTCCCGTGAAGAGCACATCTATGTTCTCTTAATTGTTTCTTAAGAGATATTTCTTCCTTAAATATTTATTTCAATGACAGAAATGCAAAGAGGAACTCGGCTGATTTCTTTTATCTTCTCTTGTTTTTTTAGGACATGAGTTAATTGTCTCTTTTCCTTTGTTGTGCAGGTGAAGTTCTATCTTCGACAGATGTTTCCAAACAGCTTTATATTCCCAGAAGAGCTGCCTTAGGCTTCAAGTGACTTTTTTTGGGGTAGAATTCATCCTTGATGCCAACAATAGATCTTGACAATTGCCTTCCCATTTCCTGTTGAAGACAATGATCCTCATTCAGGATGTTTTTTCATCAAACATGCATTTCAATGACAGAGAAACACAAAGCTTCAAAGGTTTCAGCTCACATGTGCAGTCTATAGCTCGGTCAAAAGTGACCGACACGCCAAGCTCTTCCTGTATAACTCTTGCGTAAGCCTTGATGTCATGCTTAACCTCTTATGTGCTATGTTTGTGACATCTGCTGTAACGGCAGCATAACAGCATAGAACAATTTTGAGCTATTGTTATTCTTTATGTGTTGGCTTTTTCTCTTTTTGAATCGTATTTGTCTAATGTTCTCTATGGACTTCATAATTGCTGCCAAGCTATTTCCCGAAGGAACAAATTTAAGTTATTGTGACTCGTCTAAGTGGTCTGCAAGTGCAGTTTCATATCCTTGACAGATGGTTCTTTTGAACTTTTTTTCACTCATCTCTTCAGTGCTTGAAGGTTCTGCAAGATTTTTTCAGATAGGATAGTTGGCCCTGGCAATATGCATAACACTCTTGATGAAGTGACACGTCTCTGGCAGTAAAGTGACTCGCATTTTTCTCCTGAGTTTCAAATGTCATAACTCTTTAGTATTGGGCTGGCAGAACATCATTACAGAGAGAGCTACATTTCTCTGGCAGATTGGCCAATATTGTATATATGTACTGATAACCCTGATGTAGGAAAAGCATTTTCTTAGAAAATCTACTCTTAGCAATTAGCTATTGATTGACTCACAAAAGCGACTAAGTATTTTCTCAGTAAAAATCCCTGGGCCTTGCCCTGGCACTACTTTGACATGGTAATCTGTCTAATGTTAGAACATATTATAGATACTGTACTGATATAAAATATGCACTTACCTTTTTCCTTTGAATGTTGCAGCAACTTGACTGTCTAAACGTATCTGCAAAAGATGAAAAGATGAACCATGATTAAACATTTATATAATTGGACACGATGTACACATACCACATGTTAAACACATATTGACTACATTGTGTATCCCCAAATTAAATTTGAATTGAAGAAAGTCAGAACTGTTCTAACATGCAAGTTTCAAATTGGCTTCACTAATTAAGTAGATTTCCTGCAATTTCATGTGGTTTAAGATGGAAGTCTAACTTAGATCTCTTGTAGATCCATTTTCTACAGTTTTAAAGACATTTAAACATGTAATTCCATTCTAAGGTAGTGATATCATTGCTAGATTACGTAATTATCAGGATTGAAATGATCCAAAATGATTATAAAAATTCAACTTCTCCATTAAAATGAATTTGGTTGTTGTGCTAGAATAAAAAAAAACACCAATTGTTCATTCGTTGTTCAGGTAGTAAGTAAGTTATGTAAGTCCTTCTCAGATTTCTGTTGTTTAATGAATCCCATGAGAGTTATAATGTTATACTGATGTATTTAGTTAAACGCACATTCTTTCCATTGAACTAGTTATGCCTGAATTGTGTTTTGCACACCATTCTCTCCATTGCATCAGTGCTGTTCAAATAACATATGCCTCGCAGGTCTAAAACTAGGCTCAGAGGACAGAACTTACCATATATATATCCATATATATATTGGCTATATATCTGATAAACTTTATCTATTTTAAAACAAATCTACCTATTACCTACCTATCCATCTATCTACCAACATATCAATCTTTCTATCATTCCAATGTATCCTGATTCGAAGACTTTTTGGAATTTACTCATACCAGATTATATAATATTAAAAAAGTTATCTTATGAAATAATAGAGCCTAAATTTACATTTTCGTTTCTTGAATAATGAATGCACATGGCCTTGTGCCAGCTTGTAAATCCTGCTTCTGGTCCTTGTTCTAGATCAGGCTGCCCATCTTAAAGAGAAACTGTCAAAACACAACGCCATTAATTTTGATGTTGTCTTTGAGTCATAATCAGTTTTGAGGATGTTCGAGCATCTTGCTGGCTTCAGCCAAGGCTACAAGACCTTTAAATCAGACAAAAATGGCCTGAAATTAAGTAATTATTCTTTTTTCTCAGAGAAATTATTAGTGTTATCATACTATAAGTCAATTATGTGGTGATATCTTTTATC
>JAPTHN010000225.1:112729-331765 GCA_026936325.1 Platynereis dumerilii | reverse complement strand
TTCTTAAGCTGAATCCTGTCCTTTTTTCTTGGTGTCGTTGCTTCCCATCCGTACGTTATGATGGGTGTTATGCAGGTATCAAGAAGTTCCCATATCACCTTCAGTTCCACACTCTTTGGTCTGCGCTCCCTGCAACTGCCATGGCTGTGTAGTAGGCTGCCTCAACCTTCCTCATTGTTTCCATGATGTGTTCGTCCATTTTGTTTTTACTTGAGAAGGTTACCCCCAGGTACTTATACTTTTCGCAGTAATCAAGCTTCATAGTTCCTAGGTAGAAGTCAGTAACAGGGAGTTTCTTCCCTATTTTTAGGATCTTGCTTTTCTCCTCTCCGAACTTGATCCTAAATTTTGTGGCTGTTTCTTCTGCTATGTCCAGCATCTCTTGCAGTTCTTCTTTAATCTCAGCGATGAAGGCTACATCGTCCATCCACAGTAGGTATCCTATTTTATCATCGCCTTTTATCGCTATGCCAAGGTCTCTTCTCTTTACTTCTTTTGCTATCTCGTCCATCAGTGTCGCATACATAATGACTGATAGGACTCCACCTTGTCTGATGTTATCTTTCATCTTTATCTGCCTTGTGATCCCATGTTTTGTTTCTATAATTGCTGTGAGGTCTTCATTTAAGTCCTTGATTTTCTTCCACAGTCTGTTTTTTATTCCGTGCATTTCAAGTACATACATTATTCCTTCCGCCATGCCTTGTCGTATGCCTTGGTTACATCTAGGAAGGCAATGTACACTCTTTTCCTTTCCTTGTAGCCTCCTTCAGAGCTAGGATGTGGTCTGCAGTGTTTGATCCCTTTTTTCCGCCTCCTTGCATGTCGCTGATGGTGAGGTTATCTTTTGCTCTCTCATTTATGATCCTCTCAAAGAGTTTGCCCACATTGCTGCTGATAGTGATTCCCCTTTCATTGGAGCATTTTCCTTTTTCCCCTGTTCCTTTGTATATGGTGATAATACGGCCTTTTTTCCATGCTTCTGGAACATAATCTCCACTGAGCACATGGTTGAAGTGGCTGCGGATGATTTCACTGTTCTCTTTGTCTATGTTGATCAGGGCCATTCATGGGGATGTTGTCTGGTCCACAGCTTTTTCTACTCTTTAGTTTCTTCTTAGCCTTTTCTAGTTCTTTCTCGGTTATACTTGGCAGGTTCTCTTCTAGGCACATCCTCCTTATTGTTGTCTTGTTGGCCTCCATGATCTTATTGCTCCATTCTCGTCCTTCACTGCTGGCTTCTCTTGCTTTGTATAGGTCCTCGAAGTAGCTCGCGATATGTTCCTTTGCGTCTTCAGGGTCGGTTAAGGCTCTTCCGTTTTCATCCAGGGTGTCAAATTCTGCTCTCTTTTTTCCCAGAAGTTTTTTTCTTATTTCCAAGATGGCGTTCTTATCCTTGCCTTTGACGATTTCTTCCATGGTCCGTTTTACTCTGGATTTTTCAGCTTCCTCTATCGCTTTCCTCAGCCCCCATTGTGCTTCATAGTATTGGGAGCAGGGGCGGACTGGCCTATGTGGCAGAGTGGCAGCTGCCAAGGGCCCACCCACTCAGGGGGGCCAATGCAAGATGTAAAAAAAAAAAAAATTTCCAAGAAAACAGCCAATACGCAAAACTTAGGCACCCGGTTTAACTTTGTGGGATGCAACCAATTCAACTGATAAGGGCAAGATCCTCCCATTTTGGGGCCCCTACCCTTAGTAACAATTTGTCAAATTATATAGGCTGTAGTAATTCACTTTTCACTTAGAAAATAACACTGCGGGTACTGATTTAGGGGCCCATTGACTTATTTTGCCACGAGGCCCGAAATGCCACCAGTCCGCCTCTGATTGGGAGATATATATTTTTCACTATTTAGCATGTGGACGAATTTGTCAACCTTCAAAAACGAACATAACACGAATTTGGCATTCATCTGAGTGTGAAATTCTGTCTGTTACGAATCTGTACCAGTTGGTGTAATTACGATCATTCTAACACTGATCTTGCCTAAAAGTAACTCTAAACCTTATTCTGACCCTAAAACAGAGACTTTTAACACCTCAACGCATGTTAGTATTGACAGGTACAGACATAAATTATAAAGCGCATTCACGAGTGTTAGTTGCTACATATACACAGGTATTTATGCTCGTTTTTGCAAGTCTACAAATTCGTACATGCTCGCTTTTACACCTCCACAAATTCGTGAACATGCCAAATAATGAAAAATATATACATGCCAATTGGTGGACCATAGCAATAGATGGAAGTGCACTCTTGATACATGATGAAACATTCACCAGACATGCATTGCCCTCAACCAGAGGTTCACATCCCGTGCCTTTATCATAATTTTTAATTACCTTCAGCGAACGGAGGCATTGTTATCACTTTGGTCAAAAGTTGTCCGTCCGCTGGGCGGGCGGTCGGGCGTCCGGGCTGTCGGACAGCGGGCGGATAAATAGTTTCGAGGCCAGGACTCAGCCCCAATTACATATACATGGATGAAATTTGGTACACATCTAGCCTGTGTGGTCTACTTGTGCCTTTTGATGGTCTGATTGATGAATATTTCGTACTTAAAAAATCTAAAAAAATTGTTTTTTTTTTCATTTCCGGGCTAGGACTAGGATGTTCTAGTTATGCCTTTTGATGGTCTGATTGATAGATATTCCATACCTTTTGAAATATAGAAAAAAATGTAGAAAACTTTTTTTTTTTTCATTTCTAGGCCAATACTTGGCCACTATTGCCTGTACATGGATGAAATTTGTTACACATGTAACCTGTATGATGAAGTTGTGCCTTTTGTGGGCATGAATCATGGATATTCTATACATTTTGAAATACTGACCAAAAAATATTGAAATTATTATTTTTGTTTCCAAGTCAAAACTTGGCAATCATTGCATGTCCATAGATAAAATTTTACATATTAGTTCTTTTCAACGCTTTTTGAAATATTCTGACCAATACCTCACAACCTATTCCTTGTCTATACATGAAACTGGTCCATAATATGTGTAAATTGGTCTAGTAAGGCCTTTCCATCGTTCAACATACATGTAATTTCAGACTAAGATCCAGCAACTATTGCAAATACTACATGCAATTTGGTTCACATCACTTTTATGGTTTAATGGTGTTCTTCAATGGTGTTTTTTCTCTGAAGCAGCCTATGTTTTCAGTTAATGTAGAAGAATGGAAGGCAACTTACGGATTGTCTGAAACACAGTGGGCGGCTGTCAAGACCCATGTTGAAGCAATCAGAGATCCCCCACACCTGTGTCCTCCTAAAAACTGAAGCAAATAATATGTGTAACAATGATTCAATGTTTCTTGTAAAGATAATAACTTTTTCAACACCATCTTATTATAGTGTGTTGTTTTATTGAGGCCTTCTTTCTGTAAGCTGGACAAAAACACTGCAGCCATTTTGTTTGTTTTGACCTGATTAGGTCATGCTCTCAGCTTCAGATCACATTTAATCATCAACCACTCATTATTCCACCTCATCAAGTAATACGCAGGAGTGGAATATGCAGGAGTGGAAATAAATATAGTTATTTGCACAATCAAAATAAATAATCAAGACAGTTTGTCTGCCCCATTGTATTTTGAAAGTCACAATCCTTGTGATTTTAAACATCTGGATTCAGTAGCCGTGTTCCATTTACACATCACATGATTGCGTGTAGTAATCAGACAATAGAAATATATCAGGTCGATAAGTAGCAAGAAGAAACAACAGATGTCATTCCCATTATGGCTGGAGCCAAATGCATAGATTGTATTTGTACTTTTCACCTCCTTTTCTCTTCTTTCTTCCCAACATTTTCCCTGCTGTTTCTTCATTTTCCATTTTTCTCCCTTCTCCCTCATAATACACCTCAGTATTTTCCCTCATTTCCCTGTTTTTGCCCCTGGGTTTTTTTGGGGCTCAACTGGTTCTCTTCCACACTAGCTATGCCACTACCAAGTGCAGATATGCAATTTCAGGCATCATCCGACCAATATTGTGAAATATTTGCATGTTGCTTTTATGTTGAGATGGTCAATAAATGATCGAAATTGGTAACTGATTGAGTAAAGCCCCTTGCCATAATAACAGGACAGGAACAACCATCCTCCCATTGCAGGGCTCATTTTCATTAACCCTGCCAACAGGTACTATAAAATTCTGAAGTTTTCAAATCCTTTAGCTGCTTTTTTCGGTGTGATTTAAATAATTGTTTATGGTTTAGCACAAAGGAACAGTGCATTTTTTAACATGGTAACTGGGAGACCAAATGGTCTCCCAGTGGACAGATTTGGTCTCCCAGTTATTGCCAAAATTTATCCCGATACTTGGATCTATTTCTCATTTGGTTGTCTAAATTTGCAGTTCTTGAGTGCATTTGAAACAAGGGTTCTGCTACTCATATCAAAAATAATTAACTATCTCTACAATATATATATATATATATACATATACTTCTGCGTTTATGTCATATTTCTGATTTCCGATATAAAAAGAATTCAGTCGAGACTCATACCTAGTGGCAATCAGCAAAACTCCTAAATTTAATAGCAGTCAGTTAAACAGTTCGAATCCTGTTGTAATGCTAATGCATCTACCTGTACAGTTGCTGTCTGTAAATGTGGCGCTTCATGACGCTACAAAAATTGCGTTGGTCTCCCAGTCGAAAATCCTTAAAAAATGCTCTGCAAAGGAACTCATTGAAACAACAAACAGGGCAACAATGAACCATTCAGCAATCCATTCAATTGTTTTTAGAGATTTCAAACTGTTAATTATGTCTTTCACACCGGAGGAGAGTTAAACATTTTGTTACAACTTCACAAAATAATATATTATGTGGTCAGGGCAAGCTTAACAAGCTTACACTGAGAAGTGAGGATGGGGACCACTGTTACAGCACTTATAAAACCTTACCCTAAGAGATGCCTGCCAGGGAAACTGTCCCACCGCCGCCTCCTCTCCACCCACAATCTGGATGTTGCCCAGGGTTCTGGCATTGCAAACTGCTATTTGAAATAATATTATTAAAATAAAATTATTAACGTTAATATCACCATGAGTGATTCAAACAACTTTTAGGTGCTTACTGAAGTTTTTCAGGATAAGGCACCTTAGCTGGCTACTAAGAATGTAATGCTTATGTTATGATTTCTGTAATGCATTACATAATAGTCACATTGCAGGTTTGCTGAAGCGAAACATACGTTTGCACACATATTCAACAAGATTATTTAAAAAAATTGCATAAAACGGTTCGATTAACCCCTCTTAGTGACCTCCACTAAGCCTTAATGGACATAAGTTCTTAGTAGCCAGCTAAGTTCCCTTATCCCTAAAAACTTCGATAGGGAACTTGAGTGATATGATATTGCACTGCTAATTTTGCGAAATTCAACATAAAGTTTATCTTAGCTGTTGATTTAACCCTGAAAAGAGACAGAAAGTCTTGTCATCTTCAACTAAGCTAAAACATAAATTAGTGAAAGTCAAATTACTTTGATGAAGCCACATACCTGCCAAAAGGCATAGAAGTCCAATCAACTTCAACATTCCGGCAAACGGTCACTTCAAAATTGGTGACAATGTGTGATTTTGTGGAAGATTATATTGTTTTTATGGCAGAATTACAATAATTACACAATGTGTGTTGGATAAGAATAGATTGTATCTTATCAAGCTAGGCCAAAAAACTTAAATTTTTGTTTCACCAACTCATTTCAGGTATCCAGACAGGGTACACACCGCTCCACTCCTTATTCCCGTAATATCAATTACCCCCCATTTTCCTCCGTCTTCCATGACTATTTTGTCCTGAAATTCTAACATGTACCGGATGTAACCAGGGAAGTGGTTCTTGCCCTGATTTTTGTAAGGATTTGCTCTGATTTGCCATTTGTCCTGCTGCCAGGGAACGCAGTCCCCCCCCCCAACCCCCCATGAAATACACCTATTTTTTAGTTGGATTTCTATCAATTGAAAAACTATATCAAGCCTGTAAAAAAGAATGTATTCAAATCACCTGCTTCTCATTGTTTTGAGACGAACAATGTAGTAAAAAATTTTTTTTCTGATGATAAAGTGCTTGAAAATGGTACACAGGTCAGATAAAATATATTGTTCCATGACCCCTATGTAACAAGCCCCCTGATTGGCCAACAACCCACCTGCATAATGTGATGTTCACCTGTGTGCAGTGGTGTGTGACAGGCAGGTCAATAACAAAAGTGTTATTCACTGATCAGTGAATATAACATTTGTTATTGACCTCCCAGGAAAAAAATTTCCAAAAAAAAAAAATTTTCCCCCAAAAAAAATTCTGATAAATAAAAAAAATTCGGAAAAAAAAAATTTCCAAAAAAAAAAAAATTTCGAAAAAAAAAAAGAAAAATTCCGAAAAAAAAAAGAAAAATTCCGAAAAAAGAAAATTTCCACAAAAAAAATGTTTTCGGAAAAAAAAAAAAATTTTAATTATCCTGGAACAAAACAATTGTGGACTTCAGTTTCGGTCAATATCAGGTATTACGGACCTGACCTAGTGATATTCACCTCGGCCTTCGGCCTCGGTGAATATCACCGGTCAGGTCCGTAAAACCTGATATTGACCTCAACCGAAGTCCATAATTGTATATTATGTTACACCAATTTCCAGAACATACGGTTACCTACCAAAAACACTAATACGGATTGTTCCAACTGTAGGAGAGGAGTTGCGAGTAGGCTGCTGTTACAGTAGCCTGGCATGAATAAGGCTGCTGGAAAATGTGAATGTGAGTGGTCTGAGATATCAAAAACTGACTGACATTTGCTGACTGTAGTAAAGAAGCTTGACACAGTTAATTGTGGTCCTGCAAACATCAGAACCCCTTACAATCATGTCAAATGGCCACGCAAGACACATACACCAGGTGCAGGAGATGATTATTTCACATTAACAGGACATATTTTAAAAGTTAAGTCAGAAAGTGTCTTAAAATGAAATATAGAGACCCCTATGTGGAGACCCAACCTATGCTCTGTCGCTTTGCAATTAATTGCTTTACGTCTAACTCTAAAATTATGGCACCTGATATGGAGGCGTGAGGACTTGACGGGCCATAGTACACAAAGGAGCTGATGAATATGACACATGGTCAATCAGGATGAATTATTCATCAAATCCCAGCTGCAGCCGCACAAACTATGTTCTGAACATAAATATACATTCCAGCTAGTTCAAACCCATGTACATGATCTCAAAAGGGTCAGTCAATTTTTTTATAAATTGCGATTTGAAGGAATCTCATCCCACCAAACCCTGACAATATAACAATAACGGGACTTGTGAGGGCAATATCAGATTTTGACAGTCCGAGAGCAGGGCCATTTCAGCCCGAAAGTTCATTGTTGGCCCTGAGCTGCATTGTGCATTGCTAAAGTCACATTTACACAAGTAAGTACTTTTTTTGGATCATCCTGCAGAATATTTCCTGTGCAAAACACCCTTTTAGTACATAGATAACAATTTAATAAGCATTTCATTGATATGGCACACAAATTAATGTTGATAGGTTTTACTCACAATTTGAGCAGATATGCTTCTATGGAAATAGGAAGTGACTTGGTGAAGACTTATGACCATAGCACTTCCTTCATAGGCTGTAGGAGGTGATCATTTATTAACATTTTCCTTTGGGTAGGGTGTATCAATACGGTTAGTTGCTACTCTTGACAAGACCTTGTTCGGCTCCCTGACACTCTGGTAAAAACCATCCAATAGATCAAGCCAGATTTCTTCATAGATACAAACAATTTTATTCTCCAGTATTTCAACTATTCATCATTTCAATATCAACATCCTTCATTTGGCTTGCAGGCCGACTATTGCAAAAAATGTCTTAACTTGAACTAAAATGCCTCTCCCCTACATGAGCCAACTGACAACATACTTTGGCTTCGATCATTTGTCAGACATTTCCTTGATCATTGTTGTATCTCCTATGTCGCACTTAATGAAATTCATAAGAAAACCTAAGTGACTGGCAATGGTTTAAAAATATTTTTGAATGAATAAAATAAAAGGCAAGAATGTTCTGAAACATGGTGCAGATTTCTGAACAGAAGTTGTCTGTTATCTGAATCTTTGCTGATTGACAGTAGGTGGCTCTGTATGTCCTCTGCTGGCTGTTAGTCATACCATTACTCCCTCTGGCTTGATACTAGCCATTGTCTGAGGCAAAACGATATAATTGGGAAAATACTGATGAAGCAGTAACAGCGAATATTGTGTAGCTACTAGATGTCCCATAAGAGTAATGGCACTGCAATCAGAACCTGTCCTTCATCATATAAGTGCCATTTCACGGCCTGTTGTTTACATGATGTCAGAACTTCATCATGCATACAACTTGAGAAGGTTGAACTTGATGGTGTGAACATGTTTGTTTGAAGCGTAAACTGGTGGGAACGGTCAGATAAAATGAAAGTGGTCATTGCCATAAAAAATATAAAAAAAGGTATGGTTCGGTACTGTGTAGATGGCAGTGAGAAAGAAATATTGATGTATGACATGATGTAGTCAATGCAGAATTGAGGGTGTTTACAGTTCAAAATTACGGATCTAAGGTGTAGCACTGTCTAAAAGGCAGTGTGAGAGAAATATTGACTTATAATAAGCATGCTGGAAGCAATGGCGTGCGCATAGCTGACAAAAAAAAAATAGAATAGTTGTAACCATAAAACTTACGAATCTAAGGTGCTGGACTATTTGGAGGGCAGTGAGAGAAAAAAAGATTGATGTACAGCATGCTGTAATCAATGCAGAATTTAAGCAGGCTTTGGAGTCGCGTGTTAAGTGAACCGACTCCGACTCCCTACTCCTTTGGCTTTCTGAGCGACTGCGACTGCGACTTCTTAGGTATCCTGAATTACGACTCAGACTCCCGACTCCGCCTATCGGCATTATTGCACACAAATCTTAAGATCACCTGATGGGTCAAACACTCAAACAAGATAGAGGTAGTGCCTCTCTGTCCATCATTTGTAAGATATCATCAATAGTGGAAGAAAAGATAACCTGATAACAAGGGAACCCCGTTGATACTTCATGCTTGTCCACTTCTGGTCTTGTCAGCTTCACTATATTCACACTTTTAGTACCAAAGAAAATTTCGATCTTGAAACACTGATGATTCAGAATTAAGACCACCTCGATACTATAAGAGCATTTTGATTGATCCCATGGGTGGTCTTAATTTTTACCTGCACTTCTTATGAGAACATTTTCAGTCTTAGATTTAGATGTTTTACTATTGTCTTTTATTTATAATACTGCAACTTTGGTAACAAGCTTTTAGAGAAAAAAATTTGACTGCTGTCTTGAAATATTGATTGTTCAGAATTAAGACCATCTCGATGTTAAGAGCATTTTTACGGGTCACATAGGTGGTCCTAATTGTGAGGTTCCACTGCCCTTCTTTTTACCTGTGCTTCTTATGAGAAGTTACACAAGTTCACGATCTTAATTAATCTGACAGGAGATAATGGGATTGTCAGGAGTTATGATGGCAAATGTCAACCTGGTGATTTCATGAGTAACTAGTTAATTACACAAAATCCCCATGGCTTCTTGGCATGGTGGTTGGGGGATTGGGTAGTTGTAAACTTGTAATAGTTTGTGTGAAGCTAAGACAAGCTGTTTTGTTTTTCATTTGAATAAACCTTCTTTGGATCACATGCTACTGGCTGACTGTGGATACCAGATGTGATGCAAAAATGTCCAGCACCAAATATACCAAGATGCCAGCAGATGTGTTCTTCTATGCTGAGCAGTGAAAATGAAAAAATACATTTCATAAGCAATTTAACTTTTGTAAACAATGGCCTGACTGGTGTAAATATGACCTTTTCAAGAAATATGTACATGAACTTTGTAATTTCGTCAACAGAGAAAGATCGTGCCAATATCATAAGAGAACTGGTTTCCTGCAAAGAGAGGACATTGAATCTTGACAAATTTACAGACTCTGAGATAGAGACAATGTTGGACTTTATGTCAATATTTTTTCCTCAATCCGTAGTTTATGAGTAAGTTTTGGGAGGGCAATTAAAATCTGGCATCAGCCATGTAACAGAAGGTCTTGCTTATGAGCTAGGAAGTGTTGTATGTATGTTTTTTTATTAACCAGTATAAGCAAAATGCTTATCAAGCTGGTATACATATTAATGCTTGCGTTTTTTTTTTACAATAAATAATCAAAGAAAATGTATGATATAGAATTGTGGAAATTTATGTAAAAATTGAAACACACATTGAATTGATTTTAAAAAGTCTTATCCCGCCTACATGCAATAGAATGAGTAAAGAAAAGGCTATTGTTCAAGTATCTTAGTAATTGGATAATTTTTAACAAGACATTATTTGGACTGTGGACAGTTTTTAGTATTTCATGTATTATAAGAACTTAAAGCATTGTTTTGTATTCACTAATAAATGCATTTTTCATATTCCTGGAGAGATACTGGATAGAATTTTTTTCAATGTGCGTTAAAAACTTATCAGTGAGGTTGTTCCATATATATGTGCACCCTGATATTTTATAGATTTTTTCATGATGTCTGTGTTTATGACAGGCAATTCAAGATTGTATTTGCCTCTTGTGTTTGGGTATGTGTCAGAAATATTTCTTTGAAAATATTCATTAAAGATTGTAGGTAGATACTTTTTGTTAAATTTGTACACAATTTTGCATCGTTAACCGAGTAGCTATCTTTCAAATGAAGATTTTTGTTTGTTCGCTTTATAGTTTAGCATTTAACTTAATTTTATTCAGTGTATCTGGTACATGTTTCCTTCCTCTGAATACCACATATACTGTTTTCTTTTCATTGACTAACATCCTATTTGCATGAAACCATTTTGAAACGAGACTTTTAAGCTTTTCTCTGTTTCCTCTTTTAGTTTATGGGGGTCTTTACCAGAAATAAAAATACAAGTGTCATCAGCAAACATTTTTTTAGTCCCACTGGACATTTTTTGAATGTCATTGATATATACTAAGTAAAGTAACGGCCCAAGGACTGATCCTTGAGGTATACCAATTGAGATTGATGCAACTCAGACTTGTTTGGACCAATTTGAACAAACTGTTGCCTATCAGATAGATATGACTTCATTAGCTTGATAGCTGGTCCTCTTATTCCATAATTGTGTAGTTTTATGACTAGCTTCTCGTGGTCCACAAGGTCAAAGGCTTTTGTTAGATCTAGAAAAACCCTTGTTGTAATTTCCTTATTTTCTATGGCTTTTCGAACTAATTCAGTTGCAGCAACACTGTCAGCCGAAAAGGAGTAAAAGTACTCTTATAAAGTGTTGGAGTAGGAGTACACCCCTCTGACGTGAATTCTCACCCACCAGAGTAATGATAACTCCCCTAGATAATTCGGTATTAGCAAGAAGGTGTTCTCTATAGTACTCGGGGAGTGTCAATGACTCAACACTCCAAAGCACAGTGGTGTTACTCCCTGAGGTGTACATGTGTATGAGGGAAGGAGTAATGCCAACTCCTGCGGCAGTTGCACTGACTGGACACTCTGACAGAATCATCATGGAAGGCAGCATGTTTTGCAGGGACAGCATAATTGTGTTTCAATTCAGCTACAAAACAGCATTAATTTTGCATATGCAGAAATGACCATAAATAGTAAACCCCTTAAAAATGAGAAGATTCTGTGAAGAGCTTGTTGCCGTACATTACTTCATCTGTGTCAGAGATAGAATGCTTGAGTAAGTAACATCCATATAATCATATTTGCAAAAATATATATAGTATATATATATATATTTACAGTAATTCAACGTTTTGGAGACATTGTACCAGCCTTTAGGAGACATGCTTCATGTTTGGGGGACTTGGCTATGTCCCCCAATTGTCTTGATTAAATTTCTCCCACCCAACGCGCTCTACCAACTTAAAAATTTGCAAGCATCTGCACATTGACTAAAGAACGTGACACCAAATATAATTTTTTGATAAACTTTAAAACTTTCTGAGATATTAGGGATTACATTTTTGCAGCCCTACCACCTTTAGGGGACAGTACTTTCAGCTTATTTGCCGTGTAAAAACCATATATGTTTAAATCAAAATTTTGGCAGCTAAATTTATGGGCTACCATCCTGATAATTGCAAAATTTCATAATGCTGTGTTCAAAATTAAAAATAATAGAAAATTCATGACCACATATTTACTGTTCTGTTTGCAAGGCCATTTAAATTGTTTCCTGGCCTGTGATTGGCTGACAGAGAGCTGCGATGTGATTGGTCAATCCAACTAAATGGCTCCAAACAAAGGAGGTGGAATGTCCAAGTCACTGGTAAGTTCATTTTCTTACAAGTATTACCTGATCACAGTCATCTTTTGGTATTTTTAGCAGTTTAGTCTTTGGATATAGGCGCCGATTACTACCAGGCCCATTCATGACGTCACGTCATGAAAATGTCAACACAACAACTGCTGCTTCAAACATAAAACTGCTATGGATGTTTTGCCACTCTACTTGGTCAATTCCCATCCAAATTTCTTTCTGAAAAAGTTTTAGGTACCCTGCAACCAGCTCTATCAAGTACAGTTGTCAGTATTCGTCCGTCGCTGTTTCTTTTTGCCGTACGACACTTTTTTCGTCGATCGGTCAGCTCGCAAAAATGTCATTTTAGTTGTATCAAAATAAACTTCCATGGACGTTTTGTTTCTCTGCTCGGTCAAATCTCAACCAAATTTCAGTCCGAAAAAAGTTTTAGATACCCTGAAACCAGGTCTATTAACCAGAGTTGTCAGTATTCGTCCGTCGCTGTTTCTTTTTGCCGTACGACACTTTTTTCGTCGATCGGTCAGCTCGCAAAAATGTCATTTTAGTTGTATCAAAATAAACTTCCATGGACGTTTTGTTTCTTTGCTCGGTCAAATCTCAACCAAATTTCAGTCCGAAAAAAGTTTTAGATACCCTGAAACCAGGTCTATTAACCAGAGTTGTCAGTGTTTGTCCTTCTTTGTTTCTTTTTGCCGTACGGAACTTTTTTCGGCGATCCATGTGCCCGCAAAAATGTCATTTTGCAAACTGGTACATCAAAAATAAACTTAACATTCGGGACAATGTAATGTAATGTTCCTACTGAGCACAGACCTGTTATAAACCTCTATGCTCAGATCTTTTCTCTGGGTGGTAGAGTTGATATGGATGTGTCGGTGCTGGTGCAGTGAAGGTGTATCATACAGTCAGTGAAATTGCTTCGTTTTCTTCTCCTGAGGGCTGGTTGGGGGACTAATGCCCAGTCTCACGGCACGTTATGGAGAACTATTTAAATCGGCGTCGAAGTATTTCCTGGTAATTTGGATGAATTTGGGTGATCCCCCCGGGGAAGTTTTTGTTCCCTCAGGGGTTCCTAGAAATGGAAAAACTGCGCCGTGGATGTCAAAAAAGATTCAAAAGGTACAAACTTTTTTTTCATGACGGCGGAACAGAGCCCAAAATTTTCTTGATTTTTGGATGTCCGGCGTGGATTTTTTCAGTGAGAACGTCTCAAAAACATCTCCGGCGGGATATTAGGACATCCCCCGCCCCTGAGCAGGGCCGGATTTAGATATGATGAGGCCCTGGGCATTCACGACATTCTGGGCCCTCCGCCCCCCCCCCCCTCCGGATCACGGAACCTTTCTCAGAGCGCGTGGAAGACTATACATAAAGCCCAGTGTCACTGAGTTCTGGCATCATGAGGCCATCAAAATCTTCCTTGACCTCCAGAATTGTTTGGTGACTTAATTTGAAAGACTTTCATGACTAGGACATTTATCACGACAAGTGATTCATTACATGATTGAACTGATTTCAGTGACTTGCAGCAGTGGAATTACATGTGCTTACAGAGATGCCCTAAATTTTCCATATAAGGCATAATGTCTCATTTGGCTAGGTACTTGCTATGTTTTTCTAATAACTCATAATCCAGTAAGTGAGGGGCATATTTTTTCATTTAGAAAAGTCTGTGAGTCTGACCGCTCAACACTGACCAGTCACCAGTGAGGTCAAAGGTTAGCCAATGACAAATTGAGTTCATTTCAATGGGAAAGATGCTGCATGCCTATTGTGACATCATGCACTGAGGTCTTTAAAAAGCTGAATGTAAGCACTTGTGATTGTTTTGTAATTTGCAGTCTTTAAAAGTTGCAGGTCATCAATTGAACTATCACAGTAGGCTGGATAAATTGAGCAACCACAAAAATTGAGATGGAAATATTTGTTAAATTACACAGGAGCATTTCTAAAGAATCAGAAACAGAGAATAATCAACCTTTTACAAATTTAGTCAATTACTTTTGTTAGGCACCAGTATCTGTTTTGGCATAATATTTAAGAGATTCGTAACTGGATAAAGTAACTGGAAATTTGATGACTTAAGTTGGACATCAAAGTGCAGGCCGAGGTGATAAAGAAACTACTTGGTAATAAATGAGAAAAACACAGCAAAACCAAAAATCAAATTATACTTTTACCAGATAGCAATCATAGCATTACATGTCGATGGCTAATAATTAGAAACAAAGACTTTCAAAATCATATGTTGAAAAGTGCAATCAGCTTTGCCTTTGACCTAAAACTAGGGCGTCCCACTTGTAAGCTGTTGGAAAATTTTGCTGAACTTTATATACTCTTTAAGGCCCACAATCATTTTAAAATGTTCATGGGCCCCCTCAATGGCTGGCTTAATGGCAGTATCTCACAAATTAATAGTCATACTGGTCCGCGCTCTCTGTTGGGGCCCGGCACATTCTTTTAAAAAAATGTTATGACTACCCACAATTATTCATTTCACGGGTCCCTGTTTGATGGCCTTATATATCAAATTAAATTCAGACTGCTCTGAAGCCACACAGGACAGGCCCAGCACAGTTGAAAATTCACCTGTTTGTTAAACAGGGCCTGGGCAAACAATTATGTCATTCGGGGCACCCAGCAAAGTTAGGATAAGCTATTGCAGGGGCCAACAATTATCCATTTTTGGGCCCCCTGCATGGTGAAATTTTCTATATGGCGTACATTGTGCTGCTATGGCATGAATACTTTTATCAAAGGTGCCAGCCTGCCAGTGCGTTGTATTGGAAATACTAAGCACTGTATGTTCAGTGGCTGATCCAGACACGGCCGTCTGGGGGGTGGGGGCCCGGACGTGCGTTTGAGGACCCATGACTGCGTATGTATAGTTTCTTCAAAACGCTATTTTCCATCTTAGTCTTCTATGGGGGCCCCCTGGTCGCAAGTGCCACGATGTTGCTCGCGGCAGCTCTTCTTGGTTTTTCCGGGCCCCCCTAATCCCCGGGCCCCGGGCAATTGCCCAAATTGCCCATATGTAAATCCGGCCCTGCCCCTGAGGGGACCTCTCCTGCCCCCGCGGGACCTTTCCTGCCCCCGCGGGGACCTTTCCTGCCCCTGGGGGGACATTTGAAGACTCGCCGGCAGTTTTTGACATCCCGCCGCGGTGAAATGGGTTCCCTGAGGGGCAGTTATAGGTTCCCTGAGGGGTACTTTTTATATCTCGGGGCCATATAAAATTATCCCTCAGGAGGAGGAAATTCCTTTCCCCCGGCGAACTTTTGGGGACGGCGTACAACTTTTCTTCCCGGCAGTGAACAAAATGAACCCCGCCGTGATATGCTTTTAATTAATTATGTAATGGTTTTATAAACATTGTATGTCGCCGGGATGGTCATTTTTTTCCTAGAATTCAACTCAAGCTACCCCTCAGTGGTAAAAAAGTTCTCCGAAACGTGCCGTGAGACTGGGGCTTAAGATGGATGTCGACCTTTAGGCTGCCACATGGTCTTAAATTTCTACCCTTTGGTGTCATAGCACATGGTACGCCTCAGGCCGCCGAGGCTGCCACTTGACCTGCCACCCCTGCGGGTGTCACTCTTGGGGATAGACATTAATCTATGGTTCTTCCAGAACTCGTCCAATCTTCTTTTAAAGGCTACCATCGAAGGCGCATTTACTATGTCGTGGGGTAAACTGTTCCTGGCTCTGCAACTTTGCATATGAATTATTTCCTTAAATCTGTGGATTGGCTTGTATTGAATATCTTGAAATTGTGCCCTCTTAAGTTATTTTTGTGGAATGGAATATCTATTGAAGTCTGCGGGTCATACTGGGAGTGTGCTATTTTATACAGTTCAATCATGTCCCCTCTTAATCTTGTGAATGACGGTGTTGGCAGGTTCAGCTCTCTTAGCCTTTCTGGATATGTTTCCCCCTCATTCCCTGTACTAGTTTCGTTGCTCTGCGTTGTACCGACTCGATCTTCCTGATATCCTTTAGTCGACCATATTCTAACCTCGATCTGACAAGGGCTTTGTAGAGTGGAGTGAAGACCTCCATGTTTAAATTTCTGAACACTCTCTTTTGTTTGAATTTTGTCGTTTCCTTGTTTCTTGCATAGTACCAGGTCCATAGATCTCGTGTCTGGTTGGTGCTTCCTGATTTAGTCTCTCTTGCACTTGTCTGGATGGAATTCAAGTAGCCATTTTTCACTCCACTCCTTAAGGGCGTTTAGATCGTCTTGTAAATGGTCTTCTCGGTGCGAGTCGGTTGCAGCGTCCTGAATATCTTGGTATCATCTTCAAAGAGATAGCAGTTGGTCAGGAGATTATCTGGAAGATCGTTCATGTAGACGATGAAGAGGATTGGACCGAGGACAGAGCCTTGTGGTGCACCGGAAGATACTGGCAATGGAGATGATAGTGACTTGTTTATTCTTACTCCTTGTGACCTGTTGAGGAGAAAATCTTTTATCCAGCTATTAAGTGATCCTTTAATTCCGTATGACTGAAGTTAGTTTATGAGACGTTGATGGGGGACTGTGTCGAAGGCTTTTTTCCATGATCTTCAGTAGTTGTTGTACTTTGGATCTGCCTGGTAGGAAGCCATATTGATACTTGCTGAATAGATTGTAATGGAGCATATATTTCATTATTTAATCACGGATCAGACTCTCCATAACTTTGCAAAGGATTGATGTCAAGCTTACAAAAGTTTGCTAGACATGGTTATACCATGGGTGAAGGCAGTATATCCCTGGTATAGTCATCCTCGAAGCCACGATGTTGATGGTCGGAAATTTGTACTGAAAATTCTGCCTAGTTCAAGTGACTTAATTTTTTGACTCTGATATCAGGATTTTTTGACACTGAATTGTTTGAAATTTATTTCGTAACCGGATACACAAAACTTTCAATGTTTACATGTATAACTGTGTTTTTCATTTTTTCTTTTACATAAGTGTGGCAAATTTTAAAAACCAAATAGTTTAGGCCTATTCTCGGAAATAAATTGAAACAGAAAACTTCATGCCGCATCCTGTTTGCAATAATATCGAGGGGCGTTGCCACAAACCAGGTAAGGGGGGGTTTGTTCCAGATGATCATGGCCTAATCGGCTTTCTGGGGGCTGCTTTTGGACCCAAGAAGCCAACGGACTGGTACAAAAAGCTAAAAAAATTTTTTTTAAACTTTTCTGTCAGTTATCATTATGCAAACTTGTGTGATTTGAGAATCCCCCTTACTCTACACAATATCGGGATACGGCAAAAGTGTCCAATAATGTTTTTGAAACTTTTTTTTACTTTGTTGGTAAGGAGTGTGTGTGAAACTCTCATCCTTGCCTTGTTTGGAAAATCGAAGACAGCACTAGAGATCGCTATAGGCCTTACCAATAACCTAATGTGTCCATTATAGTATTAGTCCCTATATTTAAATACATGTACATTGTAGGGCTCTCACGTTTAGACTATTAATCACCGCCAACTAGATTTTGGTCAAAAATCAATTCAGTTTGCAAAATCGATTAATCTGTTATTTGTGTGTATTTTGTACCTGGAAGACACTGTTTATAACTCCAAATCCTTGGTATTAAGAGTGAATTGCAACTGAATTTGTCAATTGGATTGGTTTAACATGATTGAAGCTGATTACATAGAATGAAGTCATTGAAGTGTGATGTCTTCATAGCAATTGGTGTTTCATTGTCAAATTTGAGGCTATTGTCTTCTCCACAAGGTTGTCATATGTGAAGGAGACTAGGCATGTTACCTTACTATATAAATGGCGATTAATTGATTTTGATTCCATTTTTGGCTATAGATTAATCGATTTCTAAATTCTGTAATCGTGATAGCCCAGTACATTGTACAATAGGGAAGGAAGTGATTTTCAGGAATCTAAATCCATTGATTTAAAAACCTCAGTGGTGTCAGTGTAGGTGGGCTGGTGGGGCAAAAAATGCCCCATCACTTTTTGGTCAAAGTATACATGTTTCTGAATCAAAAAGAAATTATAATATTTTCCTGACATCTTCTTAAAATGTAAACTGACGCCCCTGAAAAACTTTATGATGGACTTCTGGGATTAGAATGACCATCATTCTCCAAATGGTAAACATGCAACCTGTTGATTATGGTTTGTCTTTGGCAAAATGTAAAAATGCAAAAATAGTGTCTCAGAAGAAAGCAAAATTAAAAAATGTAAAGGAAAAGTCTTGATTTTGTATATATTACAGTTGTCTAATGGGTGAATGTGGAACATGAAGATATGTACACCCGAGAATGTCAATGTACAATGAGGCCGTAACGCCGAGTTGTACATTCAAGGGTGTATATATCTCATGTACCACAATTTACCCATTATACAACTGTTTTGTACCATGAAACCCCCTATTATCAAAGGAAAATTATGAAAATTACGAGCCAAATTGTGTAAAAATGTCTTATTTCAGAGATTTCACTTTTACAAAAAAATTAATTTTCAAGAAATGAATTGTTATAGTGGTTGTGTCAGTAACTACCATCAGCACCCACCCCCCCCTCCTTTTTAGTGATACAAATCTTTACCACAAAAAAGAAACAACTGTTACTATGATGTGAAAGAGAGGTTGAATGACATCACCATTGTGATGTCACATCCCATGCTGCAGTGCTCTAGTGTCAATGAACGAAGCACCAAACCATTGGAAATGACTATATGTACAACAACGGTGTACATAATGCTAATTTTCACTGTTGAGTGGTACATATATATACACATCAAAGTTGACCAGCATAAATTTCAGTTACTTTAGTTCTTGACCTGTTAGAGTTGTTATATGGCACACCTGCTAAGATAAACTAAATTACCACATCGAATTTAAACAATGTTAAAAAAAGGTCAGATCTAAATTGAACAAGTAAAGATATATTTCAAATTTTTGGAAATTCCGCAGTCATTGCCCCGTAAATATGGGTCTGCGTTGAGGAAAACCCCTGGAACAAACTTTGGTGACGAAAACTAAAATTTTGAAATTATATTCTCGCAATGAACTACACATGCTTTTGACACTTGTGACTTACTTTTAAAAATCTGGTAAAGGTGACTTAAGTTTTAAATGAGTTTCATAAACTTAGTGCTTGATGGCCCTAGCTATGCTTTGTCATTTCTACGTTCAATTGACCAGGACTACTTGTGACGTCTGTCGTGTGAGAATCATGAAATTGATGTATTGGTGGAATTGATGATTTGCGGAGATTTGCCAAACAGAGTTTTACTGTTTTGATCACATGCAAATCTCATGTGGGGTGGAGCAAAATGCCCTATCTTTAAGCCAAATAAGATTTTTTCAGGGCGGATCAAGACAAAACCTGCCTAATATCGGGACAGACGACCTCTAACATATAAAATTCTTATTTTTCATGGTAAAAATAGTGACAGTTCTGCCCCTCTCCCAGTAATGTACACTTATGAAGCCATTCATGCACTGCACAAGAGCATTTGTGGGCTTAATTTCACACTGACACATTTGTGAGCATTATTTTCAACAGAAGTATCATTTTCGGCATTGCATTAATTGAATCAATAACTTCATTTACAATCAGCTACAAATATTCAGTATGCATTTATGAAGAAATTTTGTTTTGTGTTGTAAAAACTTCGGCATATCCAGTATAAAAAAAACCAAGATTTCTGTTTGTGATTTAACCTATTGTGTTTGAAACTGAATCCAATGTCAGATATTTATTGCTGCTTATCCTCACAGGTTTTGGTCAAAATGTTTTGAATATCTCAATATTTTTCATCTGCGTTTCAGGACATGTGAACAGTTTCAACAGCCTGCAATGCAGTACAGTGGACCAGAGGCAGGTACAGTGACCAGTGATATTACCTAGAGCGATTGATCCTTATATGACAAGAAATTTTAAATCATGATTGGATGCATCCAGTGTGAACTCAAACAAGGTAAGTAATAGGGCAGTGCAGCACTGTTTTATAGTTTACTGGTCCAAACTACTAGTAAGTCTGAGAAATCTAATTCAAGGAATTGCATTAATCTTTGTGCTTAATAGCCTAACCATACTTTGTCATTTCCACTGCTCAATATGTCATCCTATATTCGATATGTCACGAAATACGAGAATTTGTCATTTATTTTCTGTTTCAGTCTGGATTAACACTGACCGTAAGGAGGGATTGATATTATATAACATGCAACCATGGACTTAACTGAAGAATCAGATTGGAGACATTCTGCAACCATCCAGGTAGCATGAATACACTTTTAGCACTTAAATTTTAAGACTACCTCTGCAATCCGGAATCAGAAATGTTAAGCCGTTTCATGTAGAAATATTATAGATTTTAGTGTTTCAAGTACATTTTCTGCAATTTTAATGGTTTTATTAATTCACCTGTGTATGTAGCCATGACCACTATAATTTTTGGTTCAAGTAACTTTTTAAATCAACAAAATATTATGACTTGAAAAGAAGTTATGTTTGGAAATGCAATATGATATCAGTACTCCTCATGTTACACCAAACCTGTGCCTGATCTTGGGATTGGCCGTTACCCATCTCTATAAACTTATGCTTGCACACTTATGCATTTTACATAGCATTTTGTCAATTTAGCAAAATTTCATGTGTCCACCAATTGGTTAGGACAGGGTCCAATTTCCAAACCTCAAGTTACATTATCGTCCCATTGCGACAGATTTCGGGGGCATCACAACATCTCAGCACAGGGGCCTCCACCCATCAAAATTGGGCACACAGTTATCGCAAAGTGAAGAAAATTCCCCCCTCTGGATGATTTTATTAATGGTTGCTTACGAAATGAGTTTAAGTCACTTAGCATTTTATTGGAATTGGTGCTATATCACTCCTTAAGATTTTTATTAAGTGCACTTATGGAGCCATTCAGGTGCTTCACTAGAGCATTAAATTTGTGGGCATAATTTCACCCTGTGAACCATTGTAGGCATAATTTTCCAGCTGAAGTCTCATTTTCGGAATTGCGTTATTTGAATCTGTAGCTTCAATTTCAATTAGCTAGAAACATTTAAGTACGTGTTTATGAATAAATTGTGTTTTGTGTTGTAAACTTGCAGGCATGTAATGCAGTATCAAAAACCAAAGTCTCTGTTTGTGGATCAAATCTCTTGTGGTTGAAACCGAAATCCAACGTCAGATATTGGTTGTTGCTTATTCTCATAATGTTTTGCATGTCTAAATATTTTACATCTGCGTTTCAGGAAATATAACTCCTTTCAACAGCCTGTAATACAGTACAGTGGACCAGAGGCAGGCACAGTGGACCAGTGATGTTACCTAGAGCGATTGAACCGTATATGACAAGAAATTGGAAATCATGATTGCATGCATCCAGTGTGAACTCAAACAAGGTAAGTCGATAGGGCAGTGCAGCACTGTTTTATAGTTTACCTGTCAAAACTAGGGGGAACCGGGGCACATTGGGACACTTTTAACGTCTACTAATTTCGCTCAATGCTGAAAGCACTGAAGAACTCAGAAGTTTGCATGAATATCACCAATATTATTGAGCTTAAATGCACGGCATAATAAACTAGACTGCACTACACTTTTGCAGCTAGAGAGCAAAATGTGAGTCGTAAAAATGACTGTCCCATGTGCAATCGATATCACATATAAGTAGTGCATAAGACAATATACAGTGCATTAGCACCTTGTAGTGCCAATAGTTAATAAGTTTAAACAGTTTTAAACATTTAACATAAACTGTCCTGGGTGCAGACATCTATGTAAGTAACACACAATGCTTGCGACAAATTGTTCACAGAGCATGGCAATCCACTATACTTCTATTCACTGTGCCTGAATACCTGTTGTGTGATGTCCCAGGTCATTCAGTTGAATATATTAAGTGCGTCCCAATGTGACTGGAATTCAGTGTCCCCGATATAACTTTTACACCAAAACGGTAATTTCTCAGGCCCCAGTGAGTGTGTTTATCATGATAGCAGTTCATAACTGTTCGTTACGATATATAAATTCATACAAGCACTGAGAAATCCTCATTGCGACAAATTTGTTCACAGAGCATGGTAATCCACTATAACTTCTATTCACTGTGGCCTGTGCTTTCCCAGGTCATTCAGTGCAGCACTGTTTTATAGTTTACCGGTCCAAACTAGGGGGAACCGGGACACATTGGGATGCTTTTAACATCTACTAATTTTGCTCAATGCCGAAAGCACTGAAGAACTCAGAAGTTTGTATGAATATCACCATTAATATTCAGATTAAATGCACGGCATAATAAACTAGACTGCACCTACAATTTTGCAGCTAGAGAGCAAAATGTGAGTCGTAAAAATGACTGTCGCAATTTGCCCCGCGTGGCACATTGGGACATCAGCCGGGGCGCATTAGGACATCAAATAAAAAATCATTTTGATACTCCATGTGCAATAGATATCACATATAAGTAGTGCGTAAGTAACACACAGGGCTTTGCGACAAATTTGTTCACAGAGCATGGTAATCCACTATAACTTATATTCACTGTGGCCTGAATACCTGTTTTGTGTTGTCCCAGGTCATTCAGTTGACTTGGACACTTAAATTCTGCCATATTAAGTGCGTCCAATGTGCCCCGAATTCACTGTCCCAATGAGCCCCGATATGACTTTTACACCAAAATGCTAATTTCTCAGGCACCAATGAGTGTGTTTATCATGATAGCAATTCATAACTGTCCGTTCGTTACGATATATAAAATTCATACAAGCACTGAGAAATCCTCATTAATCATGGTTTGTCTACAGAATTGTTTGAATTGGAACCTGTCCATGTTTACTTTAGTAGTATAGTAGGAAAACAAGTTTTGCCTGCCATACTTCTGCATGTGGCTGTGATGTGTCTATAAAACCATGGAAAAATCAGGATGTGAAACTACAAGATATGATGGCACTACCATTTCATATACTTTGCCAGGAATCATATACCTTGCCAGGATCCAAGAATACCCCACCGTCCCACAGTGCCCTGCATCCCAATGTGCCCCGGTTCCCCCTACTAGTCAGTCTGAGAAATCGAATTCAATGAATTGCATAATTTTTGTGCTTGATAGCCTAACCATACTTTGTCATTTCTACTGCTCAATTGACCGGACCACTTACGACATGTGAAAGTCAGGAAATTGGCCTATAAATGCTTTGCTTGTCTCAATATTTTTCATCTGCGTTTCAGGACATGTGAACACTTTCAACAGCTTCAATGCAGTATAGTGGACCTAAGGCAGGCACAGTGGAGCAGTGATATTATCTAGAGCTATTGAACCTTATATGACAAGAAATTGGAAATCATGACTTCATGAATCAATGTGTGAACTCAATTAAGGTAAGTCAATTGGGCAGAGTAGTACTGTTTAGTTGATGAAATAGCATTCAATGAATTGCATAGACTTTACTGCTTGATGGACCAAACCAGCTTTTGCCATTTCTGCTGTTCAATTGACCAGGACAACCTGAAAAATGTGAAAAACATCAAATTGCCTATTTGTCATTTCTACTGCTCAATTGACCCGGACCACTTGCGACAAGTGAAAGTTGGAAATGGCGTATTGGTAACAATGCTTTGCTTGTCTCAATGTTTTTCATCTGTGTTTCAGGATAGGTGAACACTTTCAACAGCCTGCAATGCAGTACAGTGGACCAGAGGCAGGCACAGTGGACCAGTGATATTACCTAGAGCGATTGATCCTTATATGACAAGAAATTGGAAATCATGATTGCATGCATCAGTGTGAACTCAAACAAGGTAAGTCAATAGGGCAGTGCAGCACTGTTTTATAGATTACTGGTCCAAACTACTAGTAAGTCTTGAGAAATCTAAATCAAGGAATTGCATAATCTTTGTGCTTAATAGCCTAACCATACTTTGTCATTTCTACAGCTCAATATGTCATCCTATATTCGATTTGTCATGAAATACGAGAATTTGTCAGATATTCGTTGGTGCTTATCCTCACAATGATTTGCATGTCTAAATATTTTACATCTGCATCTCAGAAATATAACTACTTTCAGCAGCCTGTAATACAGTACAGTGGCCAGAGGCAGGCAGAGTGGACCAGTGATATTACCTAGAGCGATTGATCCTTATATATGACAAGAAATTGGAAATCATGATTGCATGCATCCAGTGTGAACTCAAACAAGGTAAGTCGATAGGGCAGTGCAGCACTGTTTTATAGTTTACCGGTCCAAACTAGGGGGAACCGGGGCACATTGGGACGCTTTTAACGTCTACTAATTTTGCTAATGATGAAAGCACTTCGAAGTTGGCGAAAATATCACCAATACTATTGAGCTTAAATGCATGGCATAATAAACTAGACTGCACCTACACTTTTGCAGCTAGAGAAAAATGTGAGTTGTAAAAATGGCCGTCCCAATGTGCCCCGGCGTGGCACATTAGGACATCAGCCGGGGCGCATTAGGACATCAAATGAAAAATCATTTTGATACTCGATGTGCAATAGATATCACATATAAGTAGTTCGTAAGACAATATACAGTGCATTAGCACCTTGTAGTGCCATAGTTAATAACTTTAAAACAGTTTTAAACATTTACATAAACTGTCCTGGTGCGGACATCTATATAAGTAACACACAGTGCTTTGCAACAAATTTGTTCACAGACCATGGTAATCCACTATAACTTCTATTCACTGTGGCCTGATATCTGTTTTGTGCTTTCCAGGTCATTCAGTTGACTTGGACACTTAAATTCTGCCATATTAAGTTCATCCAATGTGCCCCGAATTCACTGTCCCAATGAGCCCTGGTATGACTTTTACACCAAAATGCTAATTTCTCAGGCACCAGTGAGTGTGTTTATCAAGATAGCAGTTCATAACTGTTCATTACGATATATAAAATTCATACAAGCACTGAGAAAGCCTCATTGTTCATGGTTTGTCTTCAGAATGGTTTGAATTGAACCTGTCCATGTTTACTTTAGTAGTATAGTATAGTAGGAAAACAAACTTTGCTTGCCATACTTCTGCATGTGGCTGTAATGTGTCTATAAAACCATGGAAACATCAGGATGTGAAACTATAAGATATGATGGCACTATACCTTGCCAGGATCCAAGAATACCCCACCGTCCCACAGTGCCCCTCGTCCCTATGTGCCCCGGTTCCCCCTACTAGTCAGTCTGAGAAATCGAATTCAATGAATTGCATAATCTTCGTGCTTGATAGCCTAACCATATACTTTATCATTTCTACTGTTCAATTGACCCGGACCACTTGCGACATGTGAAAGTCAGGAAATTGGCCTCTAAAGCTATGCTGTTGTCTCAATATTTTTCATCTGCTTTTCAGGACATGTGAACACTTTCAACAACCTGCAATGCAGTACAGTGGACCATAGACAAGCACAGTGTACCAGTGATATTACCTAGAGCGATTGATCCTTATATGACACGAAATTGGAAATCATGATTGCATGCATGCGGTGTGAACTCAAACAAGGTAAGTCAATAGGCAGTGCAGCACTGTTTTATAGTTTTATTGGTCCCAACTACTGTAAGTTGAGAAATCGAATTCAAGGAATTGCATAATCTTTATGCTTACTATTACTAGCCTAACCATACCTAGTAATTTCTACTGCTCGCTATGTCATTTTATATTCGATTTGTCAGAAATATCGAGAATTTTCATTTATTTTCTGTTTCAGTCTGGATTAGCACTGACCGTAAGGAGGAGATTGATATTATGTAACATGCAACCATGGACTTAACTGAAGAATCAGATTGGAGACATTCTGCAACCATCCAGGTAGCATGAATACATTTTAACACTTAAATTTTAAAAGACTACCTCTGCAATCCGGAATCAGAATTGTTATGCCGTTTCATGTAGAAATAATTCTAGATTTTAGTGTTTCAAGTATATTTCCTTCAATTTAATGGTTTTATTAATTCACCTGTGTAGGTAGCCATGACCACTATAATTTTTGGTTCAAGTAACTTTTTAAATCAACAAAATATTATGACTTGAAAAGAAGATATGTTCGGAAATGCAATATCATATCAGCACTCCTCACGTTACACCAAACCTGTGCCTGATCTTGGGATTGGCCGTTACCCAACTCTATAAACTTATGCTTGCACACTTATGCATTTTACATAGCATTTTGTCAATTTAGCAAAAATTTCATGTGTACACCAATTGGTTAGGACAGGGTCCAATTTCCACACCTCAAGTTACATTATCGTCCCATTGCGACGGATTTCGGGGGCCTCACAACATCTCAGCACAGGGGCCTCCACCCATCTAAATTGGGCACACAGTTATCGCAAAGTGAGAAAATTCCCCCCTCAGGATGATTTTATTAATGGTTGCTTACGAAATGAGTTTAAGTCACTTAGCAGTTTATTGGAATTGGTGCTATATCAGTCCTTAAGATTTTTATTAAGTGCACTTATGGAGCCATTCAGGTGCTTCACTAGAGCATTAAATTTGTTGGCATAATTTCAACCCTGTGAACCATTGTAGGCATAATTTCCAGCTGAAGTTTCATTTTCCGAATTGCGTTATTTGAATCTGTAACTTCAATTTCAATTAGCCAGAAATATTTCAGTACGCGTTTATGAAGAAATTGTGTTTGTGTTGTAAACTTGCAGGCATGTAATGCAGTATCAAAAAACCAAAGTCTTTGTTTGTGGATCAAATCTCTTGTGGTTGAAACCGAAATCCAAACGGTCAGACATTGGTTGTTGCTTATCCTTGAGCACAATGTTTTGCATGTCTAAATATTTTACATCTGCGCTTCAGGAAATATAACTCCTTTCAACAGCCTGTAATACAGTACAGTGGACAGAGGCAGGCCGAGTGGACCAGTGATGTTACCTAGAGCGATTGAACCGTATATGACAAGAAATTGGAAATCATGATTGCATGCATCCAGTGTGAACTCAAACAAGGTAAGTCAATGGGGCAGTGCAGCACTGTTCTATAGTTTACTGGTCCAAACTAGGGGGAACCGGGGCACATTGGGATGCTTTTAACGTCTACTAATTTTGCTCAATGCTGAAAGCACTGAAGAACTCAGAAGTTTGCATGAATATCACCAATACTATTGAGCTTAAATGCACAGCATAATAAACTAGACTGCACCTACACTTTTGCAGCAAGAGAGCAAAATGTGAGTCGTAAAAATGACTGTCCCCATGTGCAATCGATATCAAATATAAGTTGTGCGTGAGACAATATACAGCGCTTTAGCACCTTGTAGTGCCAATAGTTAATAAGTTTAAACAGTTTTAAACATTTAACATAAACTGTCCTGGGTGCGGACATCTATGTAAGTAACACACAGTGCTTTGCGACATATTTGTTCACAGAGCATTGTAATCCACTATAACTTCTATTCACTGTGGCCTGCTATGTGTTTTGTGCTTTCCCAGGTCATTCAGTGCAGCACTGTTTTTATAGTTTACCGGTCCAAACTAGGGGGAACCGGGACACATTGGGATGCTTTTAACGTCTACTAATTTTGCTCAATGCTGAAAGCACTGAAGAACTCAGAAGTTTGTATGAATATCACCATTAATATTCAGCTTAAATGCACGGCATAATAAACTAGACTGCACCTACACTTTTGCAGCTAGAGAGCAAGTGTGAGTCGTAAAAAATGACTGTCGCAATGTGCCCCGGCGTGGCACATTGGGACATCAGCCGGGGCGCATTAGGACATCAAATAAAAAATCATTTTGATACTCCATGTGCAATAGATATCACATATAAGTAGTGCGTAAGTAACACACAGGGCTTTGCGACAAATTAGTTCACAGAGCATGGTAATCCACTATAACTTATATTCACCGTGGCCTGAATACCTGTTTTGTGCTGTCCCAGCTCATTCAGTTGACTTGGACACTTAAATTCTGCATATTAAGTGCGTACCAATGTGCCCCGAATTCACTGTCCCAATGAGCCCCGACATGACTTTTACACCAAAATGCTAATTTCTCAGGCACCAGTGAGTGTGTTTATCATGATAGCAGTTCATAACTGTTCGTTACGATATATAAAATTCATACAAGCACTGAGAAATCCTCATTAATCATGGTTTGTCTACAGAATGGTTTGAATTGAACCTGTCCATGTTTACTTTAGTAGTATAGTAGGAAAACAAAGTTTTGCCTGCCATACTTCTGCATGTGGCTGTGATGTGTCTATAAAACCATGGAAAAATCAGGATGTGAAACTACAAGATATGACTCAGACTCTGACTCAGACTCATTTATTTTTTACTCGAATATATACATTATAAAAATACAATTTTCAAAAAATTCAATTACCTAGGAGCAAAGGACCCCTCGAAGGCAAAAATGTTGCCGCTGCTGAGGAGCCCCATTGTTAACCTTGCCAGGATCCAAGGATACCCCACCGTCCCACAGTGCCCTTCATCCCAATGTGCCCCGGTTCCCCCTACTAGTCAGTCTGAGAAATCGAATTCAATGAATTGCATAATTTTTGTGCTTGATAGCCTAACCATACTTTGTCATTTCTACTGCTCAATTGACCCGACCACTTACGACATGTGAAAGTCAGGAAATTGGCCTATAAATGCTTTGCTTGTCTCAATATTTTTCATCTGCGTTTCAGGACATGTGAACACTTTCAACAGCCTGCAATGCAGTATAGAGGACCTAAGGCAGGCACAGTGGAGCAGTGATATTATCTAGAGCTATTGAACCTTATATGACAAGAAATTGGAAATCATGACTTCATGAATCAATGTGTGAACTCAATTAAGGTAAGTCAATTGGGCAGAGAAGTACTGTTTAGTTGATGAAATAGCATTCAATGAATTGCATAGACTTTACTGCTTGATGGACCAAACCAGCTTTTGCCATTTCTGCTGTTCAATTGACCAGGACAACCTGAAACATGTGAAAAACATCAAATTGCCTATTTGTCATTTCTACTGCCCAATTGACCCGGACCACTTGCGACAAGTGAAAGTTGGAAATTGGCGTATTGGTAACAATGCTTTGCTTGTCTCAATGTTGTTCATCTGTGTTTCAGGATATGTGAACACTTTCAACAGCCTGCAATGCAGTACAGTGGACCAGAGCAGGCACAATGGACCAGTGATATTACCTAGAGCGATTGATCCTTATATGACAAGAAATTGGAAATCATGATTGCATGCATCCAGTGTGAACTCAAACAAGGTAAGTCAATAGGGCAGTGCAGCACTATTTTATAGATTACTGGTCCAAACTACTAGTAAGTCTGAGAAATCTAATTCAAGGAATTGCATAATCTTTGTGCTTAATAGCCTAACCATACTTTGTCATTTCTACAGCTCAATATGTCATCCTATATTCGATTTGTCATGAAATACGAGAATTTGTTGATATTCGTTGTTGCTTATCCTCACAATGATTTGCCTGTCTAAATATTTTACATCTGCATCTCAGGAAATATAACTACTTTCAGCAGCCTGTAATACAGTACAGTGGACCAGAGGCAGGCAGAGTGGACCAGTGATATTACCTAGAGCGATTGATCCTTATATGACAAGAAATTGGAAATCATGATTTCATGCATCCAGTGTCAACTCAAACAAGGTAAGTCAATGGGGCAGTGCAGCACTGTTTTATAGTTTACCGTTCCAAACTAGGGGGAACCGGGGCACATTGGGACGCTTTTAACGTCTACTAATTTTGCTAATGCTGAAAGCACTAAAGAACTCAGAAGTTGGCGAAAATATCACCAATACTATTGAGCTTAAATGCATGGCATAATAAACTAGACTGCACCTACACTTTTGCAGCTAGAGAGAAAAATGTGAGTTGTAAAAATGGCTGTCCCAATGTGCCCGGCGTGGCACATTGGGACATCAGCCGGGGCGCATTAGGACATCAAATGAAAAATCATTTTGATACTCGATGTGCAATAGATATCACATATAAGTAGTGCGTAAGACAATATACAGTGCATTAGCACCGTGTAGTGCCAATAGTTAACAAGTTTAAACAGTTTTAAACATTTAACATAAACTGTCCTGGGTGCGGACATCTATGTAAGTAACACACAGTGCTTCGTGACAAATTTGTTCACAGAGCATGGTAATCCATTATACTTCTATTCACTGTGGCCTGAATACCTGTTGTGTGATGTCCCAGGTCATTCAGTTGACTTGGACACTTAAATTCTACCATATTAAGTGCGTCCCAATGTGCCCCGAATTCACTGTCCCAATGAGTGTTTATCACGATAGCAGTTTTCATAACTGTTCGTTACGATATATAAAATTCATACAAGCACTGAGAAAGCCTCATTGTTCATGGTTTGTCTACAGAATGGTTTGAATTGAACCTGTCGATGTTTACTTTAGTAGTATAGTATAGTAGGAAAACATACTTTGCTTGCCATACTTCTGCATGTGGCTGTAATGTGTCTATAAAACCATGGAAACATCAGGATGTGAAATACAAATATGATGGCACAATACCTTGCCAGGATCCAAGAATACCCCCGTCCCACAGTGCCCCGCCTCCCTATGTGCCCCGGTTCCCCCTACTAGTCAGTCTGAGAAATCGAATTCAATGAATTGCATAATCTTCGTGCTTGATAGCCTAACCATATACTTTATCATTTCTACTGCTCAATTGACCCCGACCACTTGCGACATGTGAAAGTCAGGAAATTGGCCTATAAATGCTTTGCTTGTCTCAATATTTTTCATCTGCGTTTCAGGACATGTGAACACTTTCAACAACCGGCAATGCAGTACAGTGGACCAGAGACAAGCACAGTGTACCAGTGATATTACCTAGAGCGATTGATCCTTATATGACACGAAATTGGAAATCATGATTGCATGCATGCGGTGTGAACTCAAACAAGGTAGTCAATAGGGCAGTGCAGCACTGTTTTATAGTTTACTGGTCCAACTACTAGTAAGTCCTGGAAATCGAATTCAAGAATTGCATAATCTTTATGCTTAGTAGCCTAACTATACCTAGTCATTTCTACTGCTCACTATGTCATTTTATATTCGATATGTCACGAAACACGAGAATTTGTCATTTATTTTCTGTTTCAGTCTGGATTAGCACTGACCGTGAGGAGATTGATATTACATAACATGCAACCATGGACTTAACTGAAGAATCAGATTGGAGACATTCTGCAACCATCCAGGTAGCATGAATACACTTTTAGCACTTCAATTTTAAAAGACTACATCTGCGAAATCCGAAACAGAATTGTTATGCCGTTTCATGTAGAAATATTCTAGATTTTAGTGTTTCAAGTACATTTTTTCAATTTAATGGTTATATTAATTCACCTGTGTATGTACCATGACCACTATAATATTTGTTCAAGTAACATTTTAAATCAACAAAATATTATGACTTGAAAAGAAGTTATGTTTGGAAATGCAATATGATAATCAGTACTCCTCATGTTATACCAAACCTGTACCTGGTCTTGGGATTGGCTGTATGTTACCCATCTCTATAAACTTATGCTTGCACACTTATGCATTTTGCATAGCATTTTGTCAATTTAGCAAAATTTCATGTGTACACCAATTGGTTAGGACAGGGTCCAATTTCACTCCTCAAGTTACATTATCGTCCCATTGCGACGGATTTCGGGGCCTCACAACATCTCAGCACAGGGGCCTCCACACATCTTAATTGGGCACACAGTTATCGCAAAGTGAAGAAAATTCAACCCTCCGGATGATTTTATTATAGGTTTGCTTACGAAATGAGTTTAAGTTACTGAGCAGTTTATTGGAATTGTGTTATATCAATCCTTAAGATTTTTATTAAGTGCACTTATGGAGCCATTCAGGTGCTTCACTGGAGCATTAAATTTGTGGGCATAATTTCACCTGTGACACATTTGTAGGCATTATTTTCCAGCTGAAGTCTCATTTTCGAAATTGCGTTATTTGAATCTGTAGCTTCAGTTTCAATTTAGTTAGAAATATTTCAGTACGCGTTTATGAAGAAATTGTGTTTTGTGTTGTAAACTTGCAGGCATATATGCAGTATAAAAAACCAAAGTCTTTGTTTGTGGATCAAATCTCTTGTGGTTGAAACTGAAATCCAACGTCAGATATTGGTTGTTGCTTTATCCTCACAATGTTTTGCATGTCTAAATATTTTACATTTGCGCTTCAGGAAATATAACTACTTTCAACAGCCTGTAATACAGTACAGTGGACCAGAGGCAGGCAGAGTGGACCAGTGATATTACTTAGAGCGATCGAACCTTACTTGACAAGAAATTGGAAATCATGATTGCATGCATCCAGTGTGAACTCAAACAAGGTAAGTCGATAGGGCAGTGCAGCACTGTTTTATAGTTTACCGGTCCAAACTATGGGGAACCGGGGCACATTGGGATGCTTTTAACGTCTACTAATTTTGCTCAATGCTGAAGAAAGCACTGAAGAACTCAGAAGTTTGCATGAATATCACCCATACTTTTGAGCTTAAATGCACGGCATAATAAACTAGACTGCACCTACACTTTTGCATCTAGAGAGCAAAATGTGAGTCGTAAAAATGACTGTCCCCATGTGCAATCGATATCACATATATGTTGTGCGTTAGACAATATACAGTGCATTAGCACAGGGGTGTCAACTAAGCAATTTCTTGAGGTCGCCCACAGGACTAGTAGCTCACCAAATTTACTAGTCCTGAACAAAATTTGGTAGTCCTGATTTGGCGCAGATTCGCACTTTATCAGAATGATCGAGAAATATAATTTTTAAGAAACCCTTAAACGTCTAGGGTGATAGCCGATGGGTGTATAATTTGGTAAAAAGATTGAAAGAAGGAAACTAAATGGTTGAAACAGGGCTTAACAAGCAGATGAACCTGATGACCTGCTTGGTATCCCAAATCTAGTTGCTGAGAGCTAAACTTTGTGGCCGGAATCTTTTTTTTTTTTCAGGACTATATCATCAATTTGCTGCAATGTAATGCATCCCTCTTTAAAAATTGGAATCCTAGTTCTGCCATTGTTGTATAATAATTATTGTATCTTCTAATTTTTGAAGCAGCAACACTTAGGTCAGTTCACTGTCAGTATGAATGTACTAACATTAATGCATTCATGTCATCATGAGAACAAAACTGACTTTGAACAGTATGACATTAGTATCTTTATGATAGTATCCTGCTCACAGAGAGATGATCATGATGATGAGCTTTTGGGAGTCAAAATTTGATGTTGTTTTCTTGTAATATGCCTTGCTTGTTTTGAGTCTCAGTCAAAGGTATCCGCATTTCATCTGGCTAGTGGTAAATCAAAAACGTTTTCGCAAAATACATCCATGTACATGACTTTCATAGAATTGTAAAAACATTGTAAATAGATCATTTTTGGAAAATAGTCAAAACAAGCATGAAGAATGAGCCATGACCAGAGTACATTTTCTATTTATCATATTACATGATTCCACATAATGATTATATGATTATATTAGACACACAAACCAAATTAAAGCAATTGCTTTCTTTTGATATCCCATTGACAGTTTAAATAGCAATTGGGATACATGTGTCAACTGAGACCTTTGACAAACCCAATTTGCCTGGAAGTGTGATTCAGCTGATTGCCATTAGCACATAATTTATGCAGTAGGCCTACTTATGCCTAACATGTGCCTTTTGCTTAGGCATTAGTCCCATGTGTAATTGCCAATTGGTTAACATAAAAAAAAAAACTTAAGACATCCCGTAAATTGTAAGTGAATCACCTTTAAATGCACATCAGTTATGATTTTCTAATGACTTGAAGGGCCCTGAGAAAGCAGTGTGCTTACTGGCACTGCCAGTGCAGTGGGACACAGCAGACACAGGTCTACAGATAAATCTATTCTTGATTGCCATTAGCCTGAATCATGAATGGCGGGTGTAGATCTATTGTTTATGAAAACCGAATAGTTCACAGTCAATTACAACTGGTCAATTAAATGAGAAGCTGCTGCCACAGATCTGAAGCAGTTTATGCTGGTACCCTGGTAGTAGCAGAGTCAGTCAAGCGCGACGCATGCACCTTGCTGTGCGATGACGCAATTCAGGGTTGGCTGCACACTTGGCCCAGAATGTGTGGTAGCCTGTCTTTGATCTTCCACTCGCCCCACGGACTAGTAGGGGGATTAAAACAACTAGTCCTGACTGAAATTTACTCGCCTCGGGCGATCGGGCGACCGTTAATCGACACCCCTGTTAGCACCTTGTAGTGCCAATAGTTAATAAGTTTAAACAGTTTTAAACATTTAACATAAACTGTCCTGGGTGCGGACATCTATGTAAGTAACACACAGTGCTTTGCAACAAATTTGTTCACAGAGCATGGTAATCCACTATAACTTCTATTCACCGTGGCCTGATATCTGTTTTGTGCTTTCCCAGGTCATTCAGTGCAGCACTGTTTTATAGTTTACCGGTCCAAACTAGGGGGAACCGGGACACATTGGGATGCTTTTAACGTCTACTAATTTTGCTCAATGCTGAAAGCACTGAAGACTCAGAAGTTTGTATGAATATCACCATTACTATTCAGCTTAAATGCACAGCATAATAAACTAGACTGCACCTACACTTTTGCAGCTAGAGAGCAAAATGTGAGTCGTAAAAATGACTGTCGAAATGTGCCGCGGCACGGCACATTGGGACATCAGCCGGGGCGCATTAGGAAATCAAATAAAAAATCATTTTGATACTCCATGTGCAATAGATATCACATATAAGTAGTGCGTAAGTAACACACAGGGCTTTGCGACAAATTTGTTCACAGAGCATGGTAATCCACTATAACTTATATTCACTGTGGCCTGAATACCTGTTTTGTGCTGTCCCAGGTCATTCAGTTGACTTGGACACTTAAATTCTGCCATATTAAATGCGTCCCAATGTGCCCGAATTCACTGTCCCAATGAGCCCCGATATGACTTTTACACCAAAATGCTAATTTCTCAGGCACCAGTGAGTGTGTTTATTATGATAGCAGTTCATAACTGTTCGTTACGATATATAAAATTCATACAAGCACTGAGAAATTCTCATTAATCATGGTTTGTCTACAGAATGGTTTGAATTGAACCTGTCCATGTTTACTTTAGTAGTATTGTAGGAAAACAAAGTTTTGCCTGCCATACTTCTGCATGTGGCTGTGATGTGTCTATAAAACCATGGAAAAATCAGGATGTGAAACTACAAGATATGATGGCACTACCATATCGTATACCTTGCCAGGATCCAAGAATACCCCACCGTCCCACAGTGCCCTGCATCCCAATGTGCCCCGGTTCCCCCTACTAGTCAGTCTGAGAAATCGAATTCAATGAATTGCATAATTTTTGTGCTTGATAGCCTAACCATACTTTGTCATTTCTACTGCTCAATTGACCCGGACCACTTATGACATGTGAAAGTCAGGAAATTGGCCTATAAATGCTTTGCTTGTCTCAAAATTTTTCATCTGCGTTTCAGGACATGTGAACACTTTCAACAGCTTGCAATGCAGTATAGTGGACCTAAGGCAGGCACAGTGGAGCAGTGATATTATCTAGAGCTATTGAACCTTATATGACAAGAAATTGGAAATCATGACTTCATGAATCAATGTGTGAACTCAATTAAGGTAAGTCAATTGGGCAGAGTAGTACTGTTTAGTTGATGAAATAGCATTCAATGAATTGCATAGACTTTACTGCTTGATGGACCAAACCAGCTTTTGCCATTTCTGCTGTTCAATTGACACGGACAACCTGAAACATGTGAAAAACATCAAATTGCCTATTTGTCATTTCTACTGCTCAATTGACCCGGACCACTTGCGACAAGTGAAAGTTGGAAATTGGCGTATTGGTAACAATGCTTTGCTTGTCTCAATGTTATTCATCTGTGTTTCAGGATATGTGAACACTTTCAACAGCCTGCAATGCAGTACAGTGGACCAGAGGCAGGCATCATGGACCAGTGATATTACCTGGAGCGATTGATCCTTATATGACAAGAAATTGGAAATCATGATTGCATGCATCCAGTGTGAACTCAAACAAGGTAAGTCAATGGGGCAGTGCAGCACTGTTTTATAGATTACTGGTCCAAACTACTAGTAAGTCTGAGAATCTAATTCAAGGAATTGCATAATCTTTGTGCTTAATAGCCTAACCATACTTTGTCATTTCTACAGCTCAATATGTCATCCTATATTCGATTTGTTATGAAATACGAGAATTTGTCAGATATTCGTTGTTGCTTATCCTCACAATGATTTGTAGGCCCTATGTCTAAATATTTTACATCTGCATCTCAGGAAATATAACTACTTTCAGCAGCCTGTAATACAGTACAGTGGACCAGAGGCAGGCAGAGTGGACCAGTGATATTACCTAGAGCGATTGATCCTTATATATGACAAGAAATTGGAAATCATGATTTCATGCATCCAGTGTGAACTCAAACAAGGTAAGTCAATAGGGCAGTGCAGCACTGTTTTATAGTTTACCGGTCCAAACTAGGGGGAACCGGGGCACATTGGGACGCTTTTAACGTCTACTAATTTTGCTCAATGCTGAAAGCACTAAAGAAATCAGAAGTTGGCGAAAATATCACCAATACTATTGAGCTTAAATGCACGGCATAATAAACTAGACTGCACCTACACTTTTGCAGCTAGAGAGAAAAATGTGAGTCATAAATATGACTGTCGCAATTTGCCCCGGCGTGGCACATTGGGACATCAGCCGGGGCGCATTAGGACATCAAATGAAAAATCATTTTGATACTCGATATGCAATAGATATCACATATAAGTAGTGCGTAAGACAATAGACAGTGCATTAGCACCTTGTAGTGCCAATAGTCAATAAGTTTAAACAGTTTTAAACATTTGACATAAACTGTCTTGGGTGCGGACACCTATGTAAGTAACACACAGTGCTTTGTGACAAATTTGTTCACAGAGCATGGTAATCCAGTATACTTCTATTCACTGTGGCCTGAATACCTGTTGTGTGATGTCCCAGGTCATTCAGTTGACTTGGACGCTTAAATTCTACCATATTAAGTGCGTCCCAATGTGCCCCGAATTCATTGTCCAATGAGCCCTGGTATGACTTGTACACCAAAATGCTAATTTCTCAGGCACCAGTGAGTGTTTTATCATAATAGCAATTCATAACTATTCGTTACGATATTAAAATTCATACAAGCACTGAGAAAGCCTCATTGTTCATGGTTTGTCTACAGAATGGTTTGAATTGAACCTGTCCATGTTTACTTTAGTTGTATAGTATAGTAGGAAAACAAACTTTGCTTGCCATACTTCTGCATGTGGCGGTAATGTGTCTATAAAACCCTGGAAACATCAGGATGTGAAACTACAAGATATGATGGCACTATACCTTGCCAGGATCCAAGAATACCCCACGTCCCACAGTGCCGCGTCCCTATGTGCCCCGGTTCCCCCTACTAGTCAGTCTCTGAGAAATCGAATTCAATGAATTGCATAATCTTCGTGCTTGATAGCCTAACCATATACTTTATCAATTCTACTGCTCAATTGACCTGGACCACTTGCGACATGTGAAAGTCAGGAAATTGGCCTCTAAATGCTTTGCTTGTCTCAATATTTTTCATCTGCATTTCAGGACATGTGAACACTTTCAACAACCGGCAATGCAGTACAGTGGACCAGAGACCAGCACAGTGTACCAGTGATATTACCTAGAGCGATTGATCCTTATATGACACGAAATTGGAAATCATGATTGCATGCATGCGGTGTGTGAACTCAAACAAGGTAAGTCAATAGGGCTGTGCAGCACTGTTTTATAGTTTACCGGTCCAAACTAGGGGGAACCGGGGCACATTGGGATGCTTTTAACGTCTACTAATTTTGCTCAATGCTGAAGAAAGCACTGAAGAACTCAGAAGTTTGCATGAATATCACCAATACTATTGAGCTTAAATGCACGGCATAATAAACTAGACTGCACCTACACTTTTGCAGCTAGAGAGAAAAATGTGAGTCATAAAAATGATTGTCGCAATGTGCCCCGGCGTGGCACATTGGGACATCAGCGGGGCGCATCAGGACATCAAATGAAAAATCATTTTGATACTCGATGTGCAATAGATATCACATATAAGTAGTGCAAAAGACAATATACAGTGCATTAGCACCTTGTAGTGCCAATAGTTAATAAGTTTAAACAGTTTTAAACATTTGACATAAACTGTCCTGGGTGCGGACATCTATGTAAGTAACACACAGTGCTTTGTGACAAATTTGTTCACAGAGCATGGTAATCCATTATACTTCTATTCACTGTGGCCTGAATACCTGTTGTGTGATGTCCCAGGTCATTCAGTTGACATAGACACTTAAATTCTACCATATTAAGTGCGTCCCAATGTGCCCCGAATTCATTGTCCCAATGAGCCCTGGTATGACTTTTACACCAAAATGCTAATTTCTCAGGCACCAGTGAGTGTGTTTATCACAATAGCAGTTCATAACTGTTCGTTACGATATTTAAAATTCATACAAGCACTGAGAAAGCCTCATTGTTCATGGTTTGTCTACAGAATGGTTTGAATTGAACCTGTCCATGTTTACTTTAGTTGTATAGTATAGTAGGAAAACAAACTTTGCTTGCCATACTTCTGCATGTGGCTGTAATGTGTCTATAAAACCATGGAAACATCAGGATGTGAAACTACAAGATATGATGGCACTATACCTTGCCAGGATCCAAGAATACCCCACCTTCCCACAGTAGGGGTGTACCGAAGCTGGACTCGGTATTCGGTCCGGCCGAATATTTGGTCCTGAGAATCGGTCCGGTTATTCGGCCCTAAAGGGGGACCGACTCCAGGTTCGGCCCTGCTTTGCCCAGAAATCACGTTTGTCAACCAAAATGGCAAAGAGAAATTATTGCCATCAAGATTGATGCATGACCTCTGGTCAATTCAGCTGCTCATATGAAGTCAGCCTGCTGAATTTATGGAGACAGTGAATTGGTCATTTTGGTTAAAATAGGGTCAATCTTTGGAACACATCACTAGACTTACAAATGAATCAATATCATAAAAAGATATAAAAACTTATGTAAAATTGGAAATCATGATTTCATGCATCCAGTGTGAACTCAAACAAGGTAAGTCAATAGGGCAGTGCAGCACTGTTTTATAGTTTACTGGTCCCAACTACTAGTAAGTCTGAGAAATCGAATTCAAGGAATTGCATAATCTTTATGCTTAGTAGCCTAACCATACCTAGTCATTTCTACTGCTCACTATGTCATTTTATATTCGATTTGTCAAGAATATGAGAATTTGTCATTTATTTTCTGTTTCAGTCTGGATTAGCACTGACCGTAAGGAGGAGATTGATATTATGTAACATGCAACCATGGACTTAACTGAAGAATCAGATTGGAGACATTCTGCAACCATCCAGGTAGCATGAATACACTTTTAGCACTTAATTTTTAAAAAATGGTTTTATTAATTCACCTGTGTAGGTAGCCATGACCACTATAATTTTTGGTTCAAGTAACTTTTTAAATCAACAAAATATTATGACTTGAAAAGAAGTTATGTTTGGAAATGCAATATGATATCAGTACTCCTCATGTTATACCAAACTTTATAGATAATAATGTGCGTTTCAGGACATGTGAACGTTGCTGAAATGCACAACATGCACTCGTCTCTGAGAGATCCTGCATCACAATACTATTAATGGTCATGGAGCACTGACCCGAGCATAAATTTACCCAAGGGAAGTACTGATTTTTTCGTTGCTGAACAACTATTTCACTCGACGATGATACTCAGATTTTACCTGTACAGGAAAATCCTCAGTTACTGATACAAAATAAGGGTGAAGAGACGTTGAGAAAATGAGTCAAATAACTCGTGGAATAGCAATAGAGATTCTGGGAAGGGAGGGGGCTGGCCAATCCGGGAAGATGTATATAAGTGAGAGATTGACTTACAGTACTTAGCAGCTTGCAAATCTTTAAGATGTTCAAAATTCTATCATTTCAATAAAGTTTGTCATGTCGATTTTTCTTGCCATTTTTCATGGGTGTTTTAGTCACTGAGTGCGTTAAAGTTCAGCCCTTTCCCAGAAAACCTCCTTGAACTCCTTCAATAAAATAGGGCTGACTTGATCACTGCTATGAGGACGGGGAAATTTCAATATATCATCAGATTTAGTCATGAAATGGGAGGTTTTGTGTCCCACGGCAATTTCATATTTGAATTCCCTCTCCCTTGGTCATTTTACTTTTGAATTCCCTGTCCCCCATAGCCTCCCATCCAGAGCCTCGTTAGATATTACTTTTTTACCTCGGCAAAAAAGGCAGATTACCATTTACCAAAGGTGTAAAAACTTTCCCTATACACCGCATCCCAAGTGTATTCCAATGAAGAGGCAGTTTTTCTAAGATTCAAGCACTTCACCATTGGGGGTGATACTCACCCGACTCAGATTTTGTTCATAATTTTTTACTGGTAAATAGTTACTATAAAGTCGGAAAAATTGCAATTTCAGACCTCAGTACCTTCTAGGTAGTTTTCAAGGGCTCTTTGAAATATAGGGCCAAAATTTGGATCGTGTCAAAGTCCAGATTTCCAATCCCATTATCCCTGTACCTTTTTAATGGAGGTGTTTACACACCGCCATGTATGTAGTTGGTGAGGAAGGGGGGGCAAGAGAGTGGGTAAACTTTAGGTGGGAAATTCGAAATTTGCAGAAGCAAATCTGGAATAACTCTTTTCATATTTCGAATAATCTCCGAATTGTTAAAATGCCCGCAACTAGTGACGCAGGGGCAGCAGGGCTGTTATTGCAGCCTACTTGTATTGATCTCCAATAATTCTGAATACTCCTTTTATCAGATTTTTATTTTGGTGTTACAGTCCACCATTTTGAAAATAATGTGTATTGTGTTCTGTGTATGCAAATGAGCTGTCCATCATTTTGAAAGTTATGTGTATTGGGTTTTGTGTATGTAAATGAGCTGATCTAGATCTATGTCATGGGGACATTTGGATGTGTATTGGTCAGTTTGCAGACTTGGGAATTTATGTTATCATGATACCAGGTCACAGGACATGAGATTTCAACAGCTATATGTAAATTCCTACTATTTCAATGAAATTTAGGGATGAGTGTATTTATGGATAGGCCTAAATTAATATACATAGAAAGATCGCTAACTAAATAAATGAATAGTTAAATACTGGTAGATAGAAGGAAAGAGATAGAAAGAGATAGAAAGATAGAAGATAGAATGATAGAAAGATAGAGATATAGATAGAAAGATGGATTAGGAAGATAGAAATATATATCTATAGAAGAATAGATAGACAGATAGTTACATAGATAAAGAAGGATGGCTTTCATGTATGAATTTTATGGATTAGATAGATTGCATTAATTAGATGGATAGATCATAGAGATGAAATAAATAGCTTATACTGATTAGTGATATAAGACAAAGACAAAACTTCTGTAGTTGTCATTTGTGAAAAGATTTGTGAAAAAATTAATACAGAATGAAATTGTTGGTGCAAAGATAATAGATTACACAGATTTATCAAAAGGGTTTGGTAAGCATGAGCAATAGATCACAATTTGGTTCTTGTGTTGCAATTTGTGACACGGTTCAACACGTTCGGAAGGGTTAGAGATAGCTCAGTTGGTAATGCACCAGGTTGCCAATCACTTGGTCCTGAATTTGAATCCCACATTGGTGAGGTCACCTATACTTGTGTTGGACAGTAGTTTCAATCAAACTTTGCTGTTAGATATATACCAGAAAAACAGCAAGTTGAGGTACAATACTGTTGTAAAAGAGATTAATCATCCACTACATGAGTGCTTCGAAATGTTACCATCAGGCAGAAGGTTGAGAAGTGTTAAGTGCAGAACCAGTAGATACGCTAAGTCATTTGTTCCTTCTAGCATCAGAATGTGCAATGAATTGAAGTGGTAGTATGTATGTTAGTATGAATGTATTTATTTTCGTGTGAATGTTATTGTGTGACTGTGATCTCTCTGTATGCATGTGACTGTGATTCTGTCTGTGATATGGGACAACACACTGCAAGTTTCACTTTTGTGACCAATAAAGTATTTATTATTATTATTATTATTATTCATTGGCATGTCCTCCTGCTGTCCTAATTGGCCTGCATAAATAAAGGACTTAAAGTCGCATCTATCTGTCCAATGATCCATGAAAATCTGACATGGGATTTCACATCATTTCACCTCTTTACAAAGTCTAGATTGATAGATTGACTTAGTAATTTTGGCAGTCTGCAAGTTGTCTGGTAGTGGTATGTGGATTGACAGGTTTGTAGACCAGCATATTAGTGACGATAGATTGACAGATAGGTAGATATGGCAAGTGCAGCCCTTTAAGTGCAACTCTGGGTGCTCACAAGGGTTGATTGAAGAGATGGGATAGAGAGCGGGAGTCCCCAACATGCTACACATTTACCCAATTTAAGGAATCCTTTGCTTGCCCAGCACAGACACTGAATCGAGGGGGTTGCCAATTAACATCTCATCCAAACAAATTCAAGCTGGCAATTTGCTAATGAAGGTTGACTGAAATTTTTGGGTTCCCCAAGCCATCCTCCATGTTGTCGGGGGTGGTAAGACCCACAAGCCCTGAAGACTGAAGCGTGAAAGATGGTTTTAAACTGATGCAAGTCAAGACCTTCAGCCGAGGTGGCAGCAACTTTAACCACTGGGTTGCCACATGCTTTCAGTCCAACTCCTGAGGGTCTTTCCTTGCGGCTTTGCCTGGGTTCAAACCTGAGTCAGTCAATTTGGGAAAATTTTAGTTTACTCTCAATATTGTTACGTCTTGCAGAGTTGTTCAATGTCAATTGGTTGACTATAAACCTCTATAAATTTTAACTATTAAGATCAAAAAAGGTCCCAGGTGGTGTCATTCAGAGGAAATGTTAAATCATTGTCTCTTGGGATCATTTTCAAAAAGGGTAAACGTGCAACGTGTAGACGACTCCGGCTGTAGGGGAGACCGGGGTTAGTTGGCATACTCATATTTATTTTTGCTCTGGAGAGCAAACAGTACAAGATATTCACACAAAATTTTAGCATGTGATAGTGAGCGTGTTTAACTCAATGATCAGCCCAAGAGATATTGTAGATGATTATTATGGGCGGTGGCCAAAGGCCATCCCGCTTATATTGCTGTAGTGTGAGGTTTGGTAGTCTCAGTTGTCCTCCCTATTGACGATGATTTCACTTTGCACAGGCTGCCCCAGACTTCCACTATGAGTCAAATACATCAAATACCTTGACATCTCGCCAGGCATAACTTATGAGTGACCTTGACCCACATCTGTGACCTTGGCGGCCATATTTGTGAAAAGCTTGTGTACAAGATAACTCAATTTCTATTAATCCTGGAATCATGAAACTAGCAGGGATTGTGTATGACAGCAAGACCTTGAATGAGTTCTGACATGAGTGACCTTGACCTACTTCTGTGACCTTGGCAGCCATATTTGTGAATATCTTGTGTGCACCATAACTCCTCTTGTATTTACACTAGGATCACCAAACTAACAGGGATTATGTATCATTTTAAGACCTTGAATTAGTTTTGACATCAATGACCTTGACCTATATCTGTGACCTTGGCAGCTATATTTGTAAAAAGCTTATATACACGACAACTCCACTATTATTCTCCCTGGGACCACCAAACTCACAGGGATTTTGTGTCACAGTAACACCTTGAATGAATTGTAACATGGATGACCTTGAACCATTTCTGTGACCTTGGTGGCCATATTTGTTAAAACTTTACGTAGGCCCTACATGATGACTCACAAGCAACAGAATCTATGGCGGTGGCCGTGGATAGGAGTCGAGGTGGATAGGAGTCAGGGGTGGATAGGTGTCGGAGGTGGAGGTGGATAGGAGTAGGGGCGGCCGATAGGAGTCGGGGCCGGTGACAGGAGTCGGGGCCAGTGGACAGCAGTCGGGGTTCCTCCGCCCCCGGCGGACAGGATTTGGGGTGCGCCGGGGTCGGCGGACAGGAGTCGGGGTCCGGCGGATATTTTTTTTATAGCAACCCCCCTGCCAACCCAACCCAGACTCTGTAGGTGTTTATACCACTTGCACTTCTAGCACAGGTATGTGTGCGTCTCGTGCACACATTTCTAGTACACTTTTTGTCACCATCATATCATTTGCATTTATGAATATAACTACGTTAAAGTTTACTTAAACTTAAACTGAAATATATACCACCATCACCTGTGCTCAGCAAAGCCCTCAATGCCATAACCACCGCCCATTGCACACTTGTGTGGCTTCTAGTTGAAATTTGTGTCACAGACACAAACTTCCAGAAAAATGTTTGATTCAACTAACCCCGACCCCGGGGTTAGTTGAAGCGCCATAAAAATTTGGAGACAACTTCTTATAAAAGGGGTTTCCTATGCATAACTGATATCCCTATGATGACCACCAGCTTCAGTACATCACTCATTTGAAAAGAAATTGTATACTGTAATTTAATAAATTTTTTGTCTTTTTTTGGCAAAAAAGCTGGTTTTTCCGTATTTCCTTTTCAGGAATGCAAACATGCACTGTAGTTGTCCTAAACTGCAGTAACTCCAACTAAAAATGACTTGCAAGGCAATTTGAACACTTGAAATCTATGTTACGGCCAACTCCACCATGCATGATTCAACTAACCCCGTCACACCTGGAACGCAATATTTTCTTTTTTTCAGTCTTATCAAAGTCACACAACAAAAAGCTTCTGGGTGTGGATTAGGCATGGATTTGCATATTTAGAAATAAGGTTAGTTCACTTGGATTAAAATCATAGCTAAACAATAACCCCCCTCGAAGACTGAGCAAACAAGTTACTAGAGCACCCCAAAAACAAACTTTCTTGCCTACAGATTAGCATTTTGAAATTTTGAATGAATAAAGGTATGATAACATGTGCCAATAAACAGGGTATCCACCAAAAGTACCAGTTTGGCCAAAAATTTAAAATAAAGCTGATTTTAGGCCAAGATTCAACTAACCCCCGCGATTCAACTAACCCCGTCTCCCCTATCTACCAACTCATCGATCAACTGTGATCACCCACTCCTCTTAAATGGCTGCACTGGTGAATACCATATCTATCTATCTATCTATCTATCTGTTTGTCTATCTATCCATCTATATATCTGAAAATACGTGTCTGAATAGTTAGGGCAGTGCAATACAAATGATCTGCTGGATTCAGGGGATGTGAACTTGGACACCATACCACCTCCATTTTGAACCCCTGGGTTCTTGTTAATGTACTTCTGTTATAATGTAATGGCAAACTAAATTGACCCAACAGTATCATATGGTATCACATTTCTGATGATTAAGGTGACTCAAGCATGGTGGTTAGATCATACAGATTTTTCTTAAATTTTGCACAGGTACTCTATGGGACCCATACATTTCAAAAATGAAAAACAAAAAAATTTCACCGACTCGTTTGGTTGCCATGGTAACGGCATGTTTTGCCTGATGACTGCTTAAAAGTCATAAAATGAGTTTTTGGTTATGTACCATAGAATAAAGCATTACATGCATTTGTCACACAAAAATGTCAGAAATGTCTTCCAAGGATTTACATCAATACATTTGCCATAAATTTGAAGAAAAGGGTTAAAAAACTTTTTTCTGTAAGAGCTTAAACGGCACCAACACACTAATTAATAGCAGATTTTGCATGCATCAATTTTGGCAGTAATTAAATTTTAGGAAAACGATCATACAGATTTTTTTAAAAAATTGCCTGTATCATAAACAAGTTATTGTCAAACAAATGGCAAAAAATAAAAAAAATTCACTGAGCATTTTTTTACTGCAGTACCATGACTGTGCCAATGTCAATTTAAATAAATAAAGACAATTTTTGACACAGTTGACTGAAATTAACTGAGAAAATTTTTTGGATAAAGTTGAGAAGCTGAAACTTTAAAGTAGCATTGAATAGATGTTAGTGCATTCAATAAAAAAATAATTATGCTTCTAGCTGCATTAGATCTCATTTAAATAGCAAATTACTGGCTGCCATGCTGTTAAAAAAAAGAAAACAGAAAATGGTAACGTCACAACTGTTTCAGGGCCTGCAGCAGTTGTGACGCTATGTTGCTAGGCAACCAGGCTGCTCAGAAGTACGTGCAGTGTACCACGGTTGAGTCACCTTAAGTCAGGGCGCAGGCAATAAGGCGCTCAAAGTTACTACTGTTGACTGTTTACAGATAGGAGGCCAACATATTTTTACGAAGTAGCTTCCAGTCAAATTGTTAAATGATTTTTGTAGATGGTACATTTATGATTTATCTTTCAGAGAGTTATCAGAGTGAACAGAAAAGCGACATGTGGATATGCAAGATTTGACACGCGCGCGTGGATGTGCCATTACTCACATGCGTAGATTTTAGATTTTTGTACATGCCTTACAGCACACAAGTGGACATGTTTTACAGCACATGGGTTGACATGCTTTGCAGCCCATTTTGTTTTGATCTTGAATTTATATTTATATTTGTTAACCTCAATTAATAACAATTATCTACTTATCTATGTATCTGTGTGTACCACTCCTGCGCTGAATGGCAGGCCTTTGAGTCTGTGGCAACTGCCCTCTATGACATATAGTGACCACTGTGCTAAATGGCAGACATATCCAAGCTTGCGCTGGATGGCATATCTGCAATCGCACATACATGCATGTTCTTGAATGCAGATCCATGCATGTGCTGGATGACATGTCCACAAGTGATAGTGAACGCATATACACGTTCAATAATGCATGCAATTACATGCACACATGCATGTATGTGCGCTCACTGCCATATTTGAATGTGCCATATTTGAATAAAAATTATGTCTTGACAGATGTTAATATTTAAATAATAATATATATGCCTTGACAATTGAACTGTTTGATCTTTATTTTAAATTTGACTTATTAAAATGCTCATCATTATGTTTTAGAGGCATGTGAATTTCATCAAATCTCAATATTAATGGTTTTTGTCTTATTATTCTGAAATTTCAAAAAGGTAACGGTTTTTCTTTCACCAGAGCCTGTGAATTTCATGGTGTAGTTGTATGGGTTGTTTTATATTTTGTTTTTGATGATATCAAACACTTTGCTATTAGTTTCTGAAAGATAGGTGGGTCATTAACAAATTTTGGACTATCTTCGTCACTGAGGTGCCATGACATAAGTTTGAATGCATTGTCACTCCTCATCTGTTATTCATTTTTCTACTTGGAACCACTGTACTTGGAATGAAAAGTAATCTATTTGACCATTTTTGGTACATTTTGTACAGTCACCATGCTAAATTGACGGTTTTTCCATGTCACTGGACCAGATATAACAAAATCAAGTGTCCTTTTTATGCTAATATACTAATATTTAACACATTCTTTGCACGATTCATGAGAATATGGACTTCAGTTAATATCTATTGCACATTAAATTTTTTTTTGTCTTGTTTCATTGATTAATTGATATAACAGACATGTCACTATAATAACCACCATTAGGAGACATATATTTCTAAAAATAGCATAAAATCGAAAAAGATTTTTGTTTATGGCCCACAGCCCAGTCTTCACAAATGCAAGAAACAGCAACTTTGTATAAAACACCAAGTTTCAAGACATGGACAATTACTGGATTTATCCTTTGAGGAACGGCAACTCCAATGCGAAACATATATTTTTACCAAAAATAGGATAAAACATAAAAATAGATTATCTCCCCAAAAGGTTAAAGGTGAAAAAAGTGGTTTTAAAAAAAAACTCATTAAATATATACCATTAAATATATTATTCCAATTGTCACATATATTATTGCATACACCAATAGGGCACATAAATACTGCCTAAAAATGGGAAAAAATAGACCTTGTCTTCCAAAAGTTGACGGTAAAGATTGTTGGAGAAAATAGCTCTCCGAACTAACATCCAAAATTGACAGGGCAGACCTAAAATGGCAAATTATAAATGTCAGCTACCATTGAGAGACATTATATACCAGCTAAAAATAGCATAAAATCTAAATATAGATTGAGTCCACCAAAGGCTGGGCGGACCATGATTGGAACATATTTAACAGATTTGTCACAGGGGAATGGCAACCTCCATTAGGAGACATATATATTTTCTAAAAATAGCATAAAATCTAAAAATAGATTGTCCCTCAAAGGTTGCATGACAATAACCGTTGTCCCTGAATGGTTGATGTTTTCCATACAATGTTGCAGTTTGTTGCATGTTTTAGCAGATTTGTCATTTGTCAAGTTGCTGTTTCTTGCATTTGTGAGGACTGGGTTGTGGGCCATAAACGAAATCTTTATTTTTTAGTGATTATTTGCAAGAAACTTTTTCTTCAGTTATAAACAGTTCAATTAATCCGTCCAATAGAATATTTTGAGGCTGAAAACATCCACCTTTCAGGGACAACTTTCATGCAACATTTGAAGACATGGTCGTTTGTTTAGATTTATGCCGGTATTTATATATGGAGAAACACCTTGATTCAAGTCAAATAATTATTCTTACACAGTTTTGATTTGCACACTTTGTGCCTTGTTTACCTTTTAAGTTTTGGGCCTTCACACTTGTGGGCCTTTAATGATGGTATCAGGCCAGACATTTTCAAAGAGACTTACGCATTGTATCTGACTCCCTTTGTTCAGCTGTTGAATATCTCTCTCATTCATGGCCATTTTCCATCTGAACTTAAGATTGCTCGAGTCTTGCCCATTTTCAAAGCTGGTGATCCCCAAGAAATCAAAAATTATAGACCAATCTCTGTCTTAAATGTTTTCTCGAAAGTCTTTGAGAAAATTATGTACACCAGAACTCTTAGTTTTCTTGAAAAAAAAACAATTCAATCTACAACCTTCAATTTGTTTCAGAAGCAAGTATAATACAGCGAGTGCTTTAACCTACCTGGTGGACAAAATCACATCCCCCATAGACAAAAAAGAATACATCATAATATTATGTACTTTTATAGACCTTAGCAAGGCATTCGACTGTCAATCATGACATTCTACTTGATAAATTATGGAAATATGCCATAAGGGGATCAGCTTATAAATGGTAGTAGTTACCTGACAAAGAGATCTCAGTTTGTTCTATTCAAACATACTGAATCAGAGAAAATGGATATATTATGTGGGGTGTCTCAGGGCTCCATTTTAGGGCCGTTAGTATTTTTACTGTATATTAATGACCTCCAATATGTCTCAAACTCTGTCTGTCCCATCATGTATGCCGATGACACAAATCTGTTCACCTCGGGTAACAATTTGAGTGATCTAATAAATTCTTTAAACAATGAATTGCGCAAGTACATGACCTGGATGAATTCCAACAAATTATCAGTAAATATTGTCTTGGATACCGCATATTAATCATATAAAAATGAAGATGGCAAAAGGAATAGGAATAATTGCTAAAGCCAGGAAGTATTTGAACTCCTCCTCATTGACATCTCTCTATTACAGTTTTATCTTTCCCTACCTGATTTATTGTGTCTAAGTCTGGGGATGTGCTTGCAGAACTTATCTTACACTTATTGCCAAAATCCAGCGCAAAGCTTTGCCTATCATTCTTTCACTTTCGTTTTCTGCTGATTCGCATTATGCTTTCAAAGAAACAAAAATCTTGCCTTTCCAACAACTGTCCTATTTCTGTAGCAGCCTTTTTGTCTTTAAGTATAGATAAGGAATGCTGCCATGTGTATTTGAAAGCTTCTTTGAATTACCGCAGCATGAGTATCAGACCAGGAGTCAATTCGCACTGAAAATACCTCAGTGCAACACATCCCTTTCCCAACGGCGCATAAAATATACAGGAGTGAAATTGAGCAATTTACTCAAGAATTCCATTGTATGGAATAGCAGCTACCACACATTTAAACGGAATCTAAAGAGTTTTCTTATAAATAATCCAATTGACAACCTTTAAAAAAAGGAAGAAAGAAGAAAAGAAGAGTATTGAATTATTTCTTCTCAAATATTGTCTTGGCGATTTTTTTTTTCTTCTCTGCTTTTTGTCCTTCTGACTTTGAAGGATTGTTTTTGTTTGATTTGGGTTGTACTTGGTTTGGTTCAGAGATTTACTACCATCTGAAAGGCGGTTTGGAATTCATTCCAGAACCTGTGATTCTCATCAAAAAACTGTGTTTTTTGGGGATTTAAGTTTGTGGTTGTGTCCTAAGAGGTGAAACGCGTTTGGAGGTTTCACTTCCATTACCTGTGACTTTCATCAAATAAGGAATTTTTGTTTCTATATAATACGAGAATAGAGATCATGTCTTTTCAAGTTTATTTGAAGATATCGTCCCTCATCTCATTCATCTCATTTTCATCCATTTTAATTTGGTGAGCCCTCACGTAACTCTTTGTGGGTTCGATGGCCTCCAATATCATATTTTTCTTTGATTGTAAATGTTATTTGGGAAAAATAAAGATCATGTCATTCAAAAAAAAAAAAATGTGATTGATCTTCTGGTGAATGGGCGGACCACATTTAATGATTGATTGGACATATTTTATGATTTGCACATAATAAATGGATTTATCCCTTGAGAAACGGCAACTCCATTGGGAAACATATATTTTTACTAAAAATAGGACAAAACATAAAAATAGATTATCTCCCCAAAAGGTTAAAGGTGAAAAAGTGGTTTTAAAAAAAAGCTCATTAAATATATGCCATTAAATATATTATTCCAATTGTCACATATATTATTGCATATACCAATAGGGGACATAGATACTGCCTAAAAATGGGAAAAAATAGACCTTGTCTTCCAAAAGTTGAAGGTAAAGATTGTTGGAGAAAATAGCTCTCCAAACTAACATCCAAAATTGACAGGGCAGACCTAAAATGGCACATTATAAATGTCAGCTACCATTGGGAGACATTATATACCAGCTAAAAATAGCATAAAATCTAAAAATAGATTGAGTCCCCAAAGGCTGGGCGGACCATGATTGGAACATATTTAACAGATTTGTCACTGGGGAATGGCAACTACCATTAGGAGACATATATATTTTCTAAAAATAGCATAAAATCTAAAAATAGATTGTCCCTCAAAGTTGCATGACAATAACCGTTGTCCCTGAATGGTTGATGTTTTCCATACAATGTTGCAGTTTGTTGCATGTTTTAGCAGATTTGTCATTTGTCAAGTTGCTGTTTCTTGCATTTGTGAGGACTGGGTTGTGGGCCATAAACGAAATCTTTATTTTTTAGTGATTATTTGCAAGAAACTTTTTCTTCAGTTATAAACAGTTCAATTAATCTGTCCAATAGAATATTTTGAGGCTCAAAACATACACCTTTCAGGACAACTTTCATGCAACATTTGAAGACATGGTCGTTAGTTTAGGTTTATGCTGGCCCTTTTATATTTGGAGAGACACCTCGATTAAAGTCAAATAATTATTTTTACACAGTTTTGATTTGCACACTTTGTGCTTGATTACCTTTTAAGTTGTGGGCCTTCACACTTGTGGGCCTTTAATGTGATTGGCTTCTGGTGAATGGGGCGGACCACATTTAATGATTGATTAGACATAGTTAATGATTGGCACATAATAAATGGATTTATCCCTTGAGAAACGGCAACTCCATTTGGAAACATATATTTTTACTAAAAATAGGACAAAACATAAAAATAGATTATCTCCCCAAAGGGTCAAAGGGAAAAAAATGCAGGAGCTTAAATACTTGCCATTAAATATATTATTCCAGTTGTCACATATTTTATTGCATATACCAATAGGGGACATAGATACTGCCTAAAAATAGCAAAAATATAGACCTTGTCTTCCAAAGGTTGAAGGTAGAAACTGTGGGAGAAAATAGCTCTCTAAATTTAACGTCCAAAATTGATGTTAAATTGCACCTGGTTGGGCACAATATGTTGTGGAGGAGCATCTTTTTTACGAATTGTGGCCCTTGATCAAGTGCCTTCTGATTTTTATGTCTTCAGACCAATGGACCTAAAATGTGTGGGTTTCTATCTGATGGACCTTCTAATGACAGGGCAGACATAAAATGGCATATATTTTTATGTCAACTACCATTGGGAGACATACACACCAGCCAAAAATAACATAAAATCAAAAAATAGATTTTGTCCCCTAAAGCTTAGCATATATTTAAAAGATTTGTCATTGGGGCATGACAACCACTATTGGGAGACATATATTTGCAAAAAAAATATCCAAAGATCTAAAAATAGATCATGTCCCCAAAAGGTTGCATGCCAATAACTTGTGTCCTTGAAAGGTGGATATTTTCGATGTAATGTTGCAGTTTCTTGCATTTATGAGATGTGGCCTGGGCTTTGTGCCATAAAACATTTGTAATGATTGCTAATATTTATGGCCCACGGCCCAGACTAAATCTTATAAATGCAAGAAACAATTTTTTCACTATAAACAATACAAATAAGCTCTGCAAAATACAATTAGAGGCAGATAAAACATCCACCTTTCACGGACAACTGTCATGAAACCTTTGGGAGCATGGTCAGTTTTTTATGGAGGTGTGCACACAGTGAGAGAATGGAAAGTTTTGGTGGGAATTTGGACATTTTCAGAATGTCTTTTGGGCCCTCACTTGGCCATTTTATTTGGAGGTGTTTGGAGTCAATAAGGATGTATAATTTGATTATAGAGCATACATCTGGCATAGGAATGAATAACAAGCATGTTGTTATAAGGATGTAGCTTCCTTTTGTATCTCTCTGGATCCACTGTGGACTGCATCACACACTGTGTATTGGTCACAGTGCCTAAACTATTGCACTTGTGTATGTGATATATGGCACAGGAAAGGGTCTTATAGCATATAGCTTTGCCTATCATTCTTTCACTTTCGTTTTCTGCTGATTCGCATTATGCTTTCAAAGAAACAAAAATCTTGCCTTTCCAACAACTGTCCTATTTCTGTAGCAGCCTTTTTGTCTTTAAGTATAGATAAGGAATGCTGCCATGTGTATTTGAAAGCTTCTTTGAATTACCGCAGCATGAGTATCAGACCAGGAGTCAATTCGCACTGAAAATACCTCAGTGCAACACATCCCTTTCCCAACGGCGCATAAAATATACAGGAGTGAAATTGAGCAATTTACTCAAGAATTCCATTGTATGGAATAGCAGCTACCACACATTTAAACGGAATCTAAAGAGTTTTCTTATAAATAATCCAATTGACAACCTTTAAAAAAAAGGAAGAAAGAAGAAAAGAAGAGTATTGAATTATTTCTTCTCAAATATTGTCTTGGCGATTTTTTTTTTCTTCTCTGCTTTTTGTCCTTCTGACTTTGAAGGATTGTTTTTGTTTGATTTGGGTTGTACTTGGTTTGGTTCAGAGATTTACTACCATCTGAAAGGCGGTTTGGAATTCATTCCAGAACCCTGTGATTCTCATCAAAAAACTGTGTTTTTTGGGGATTTAAGTTTGTGGTTGTGTCCTAAGAGGTGAAACGCGTTTGGAGGTTTCACTTCCATTACCCTGTGACTTTCATCAAATAAGGAATTTTTGTTTCTATATAATACGAGAATAGAGATCATGTCTTTTCAAGTTTATTTGAAGATATCGTCCCTCATCTCATTCATCTCATTTTCATCCATTTTAATTTGGTGAGCCCTCACGTAACTCTTTGTGGGTTCGATGGCCTCCAATATCATATTTTTCTTTGATTGTAAATGTTATTTGGGAAAATAAAGATCATGTCATTCAAAAAAAAAAAATGTGATTGATCTTCTGGTGAATGGGCGGACCACATTTAATGATTGATTGGACATATTTTATGATTTGCACATAATAAATGGATTTATCCCTTGAGAAACGGCAACTCCATTGGAAACATATATTTTTACTAAAAATAGGACAAAACATAAAAATAGATTATCTCCCCAAAAGGTTAAAGGTGAAAAAAGTGGTTTTAAAAAAAAGCTCATTAAATATATGCCATTAAATATATTATTCCAATTGTCACATATATTATTGCATATACCAATAGGGGACATAGATACTGCCTAAAAATGGGAAAAAATAGACCTTGTCTTCCAAAAGTTGAAGGTAAAGATTGTTGGAGAAAATAGCTCTCCAAACTAACATCCAAAATTGACAGGGCAGACCTAAAATGGCACATTATAAATGTCAGCTACCATTGGGAGACATTATATACCAGCTAAAAATAGCATAAAATCTAAAAATAGATTGAGTCCCCCAAAGGCTGGGCGGACCATGATTGGAACATATTAACAGATTTGTCACTGGGGAATGGCAACTACCATTAGGAGACATATATATTTTCTAAAAATAGCATAAAATCTAAAAATAGATTGTCCCTCAAAGGTTGCATGACAATAACCGTTGTCCCTGAATGGTTGATGTTTTCCATACCATGTTGCAGTTTGTTGCATGTTTTAGCAGATTTGTCATTTGTCAAGTTGCTGTTTCTTGCATTTGTGAGGACTGGGTTGTGGGCCATAAACGAAATCTTTATTTTTTAGTGATTATTTGCAAGAAACTTTTTCTTCAGTTATAAACAGTTCAATTAATCTGTCCAATAGAATATTTTGAGGCTCAAAACATACACCTTTCAGGGACAACTTTCATGCAACATTTGAAGACATGGTCGTTAGTTTAGGTTTATGCTGGCCCTTTTATATTTGGAGAGACACCTCGATTAAAGTCAAATAATTATTTTTACACAGTTTTGATTTGCACACTTTGTGCCTTGATTACCTTTTAAGTTGTGGGCCTTCACACTTGTGGGCCTTTAATGTGATTGGCTTCTGGTGAATGGGGCGGACCACATTTAATGATTGATTGGACATAGTTAATGATTGGCACATAATAAATGGATTTATCCCTTGAGAAACGGCAACTCCATTTGGAAACATATATTTTTACTAAAATAGGACAAAACATAAAAATAGATTATCTCCCCAAAGGGTCAAAGGGAAAAAAATGCAGGAGCTTAAATACTTGCCATTAAATATATTATTCCAGTTGTCACATATTTTATTGCATATACCAATAGGGGACATAGATACTGCCTAAAAATAGCAAAAATATAGACCTTGTCTTCCAAAGGTTGAAGGTAGAAACTGTGGGAGAAAATAGCTCTCTAAATTTAACGTCCAAAATTGATGTTAAATTGCACCTGGTTGGGCACAATATGTTGTGGAGGAGCATCTTTTTTACGAATTGTGGCCCTTGATCAAGTGCCTTCTGATTTTTATGTCTTCAGACCAATGGACCTAAAATGTGTGGGTTTCTATCTGATGGACCTTCTAATGACAGGGCAGACATAAAATGGCATATATTTTTATGTCAACTACCATTGGGAGACATACACACCAGCCAAAAATAACATAAAATCAAAAAATAGATTTTGTCCCCTAAAGCTTAGCATATATTTAAAAGATTTGTCATTGGGGCATGACAACCACTATTGGGAGACATATATTTGCAAAAAAAATATCCAAAGATCTAAAAATAGATCATGTCCCCAAAAGGTTGCATGCCAATAACTTGTGTCCTTGAAAGGTGGATATTTTCGATGTAATGTTGCAGTTTCTTGCATTTATGAGATGTGGCCTGGGCTTTGTGCCATAAAACATTTGTAATGATTGCTAATATTTATGGCCCACGGCCCAGACTAAATCTTATAAATGCAAGAAACAATTTTTTCACTATAAACAATACAAATAAGCTCTGCAAAATACAATTAGAGGCAGATAAAACATCCACCTTTCACGGACAACTGTCATGAAACCTTTGGGAGCATGGTCAGTTTTTTATGGAGGTGTGCACACAGTGAGAGAATGGAAAGTTTTGGTGGGAAATTTGGACATTTTCAGAATGTCTTTTGGGCCCTCACTTGGCCATTTTATTTGGAGGTGTTTGGAGTCAATAAGGATGTATAATTTGATTATAGAGCATACATCTGGCATAGGAATGAATAACAAGCATGTTGTTATAAGGATGTAGCTTCCTTTTGTATCTCTCTGGATCCACTGTGGACTGCATCACACACTGTGTATTGGTCACAGTGCCTAAACTATTGCACTTGTGTATGTGATATATGGCACAGGAAAGGGTCTTATAGCATATAGCTTTGCCTATCATTCTTTCACTTTCGTTTTCTGCTGATTCGCATTATGCTTTCAAAGAAACAAAAATCTTGCCTTTCCAACAACTGTCCTATTTCTGTAGCAGCCTTTTTGTCTTTAAGTATAGATAAGGAATGCTGCCATGTGTATTTGAAAGCTTCTTTGAATTACCGCAGCATGAGTATCAGACCAGGAGTCAATTCGCACTGAAAATACCTCAGTGCAACACATCCCTTTCCCAACGGCGCATAAAATATACAGGAGTGAAATTGAGCAATTTACTCAAGAATTCCATTGTATGGAATAGCAGCTACCACACATTTAAACGGAATCTAAAGAGTTTTCTTATAAATAATCCAATTGACAACCTTTAAAAAAAAAAAGTCCAAGCCTCCATCCTGTAACGCCCCAGTGGTCTACAGGATTCACCTAATTCCCCAGCGGATGCAGCGGAATCCTAGGATTTCGGATCATCCGGGGTCCAGCCCCCAAGCTCACTTATCTATCTCTCTTTAAAAAAAAGGAAGAAAGAAGAAAAGAAGAGTATTGAATTATTTCTTCTCAAATATTGTCTTGGCGATTTTTTTTTTCTTCTCTGCTTTTTGTCCTTCTGACTTTGAAGGATTGTTTTTGTTTGATTTGGGTTGTACTTGGTTTGGTTCAGAGATTTACTACCATCTGAAAGGCGGTTTGGAATTCATTCCAGAACCCTGTGATTCTCATCAAAAAACTGTGTTTTTTGGGGATTTAAGTTTGTGGTTGTGTCCTAAGAGGTGAAACGCGTTTGGAGGTTTCACTTCCATTACCCTGTGACTTTCATCAAATAAGGAATTTTTGTTTCTATATAATACGAGAATAGAGATCATGTCTTTTCAAGTTTATTTGAAGATATCGTCCCTCATCTCATTCATCTCATTTTCATCCATTTTAATTTGGTGAGCCCTCACGTAACTCTTTGTGGGTTCGATGGCCTCCAATATCATATTTTTCTTTGATTGTAAATGTTATTTGGGAAAAATAAAGATCATGTCATTCAAAAAAAAAAAAATGTGATTGGCCTTCTGGTGAATGGGCGGACCACATTTAATGATTGATTGGACATATTTTATGATTTGCACATAATAAATGGATTTATCCCTTGAGAAACGGCAACTCCATTGGGAAACATATATTTTTACTAAAAATAGGACAAAACATAAAAATAGATTATCTCCCCAAAAGGTTAAAGGTGAAAAAAGTGGTTTTAAAAAAAAGCTCATTAAATATATGCCATTAAATATATTATTCCAATTGTCACATATATTATTGCATATACCAATAGGGGACATAGATACTGCCTAAAAATGGGAAAAAATAGACCTTGTCTTCCAAAAGTTGAAGGTAAAGATTGTTGGAGAAAATAGCTCTCCAAACTAACATCCAAAATTGACAGGGCAGACCTAAAATGGCACATTATAAATGTCAGCTACCATTGGGAGACATTATATACCAGCTAAAAATAGCATAAAATCTAAAAATAGATTGAGTCCCCCAAAGGCTGGGCGGACCATGATTGGAACATATTTAACAGATTTGTCACTGGGGAATGGCAACCACCATTAGGAGACACATATATTTTCTAAAAATAGCATAAAATCTAAAAATAGATTGTCCCTCAAAGGTTGCATGACAATAACCGTTGTCCCTGAATGGTTGATGTTTTCCATACAATGTTGCAGTTTGTTGCATGTTTTAGCAGATTTGTCATTTGTCAAGTTGCTGTTTCTTGCATTTGTGAGGACTGGGTTGTGGGCCATAAACGAAATCTTTATTTTTTAGTGATTATTTGCAAGAAACTTTTTCTTCAGTTATAAACAGTTCAATTAATCCGTCCAATAGAATATTTTGAGGCTCAAAACATACACCTTTCAGGGACAACTTTCATGCAACATTTGAAGACATGGTCGTTAGTTTAGGTTTATGCTGGCCCTTTTATATTTGGAGAGACACCTCGATTAAAGTCAAATAATTATTTTTACACAGTTTTGATTTGCACACTTTGTGCCTTGATTACCTTTTAAGTTGTGGGCCTTCACACTTGTGGGCCTTTAATGTGATTGGCTTCTGGTGAATGGGGCGGACCACATTTAATGATTGATTGGACATAGTTAATGATTGGCACATAATAAATGGATTTATCACTTGAGAAACGGCAACTCCATTTGGAAACATATATTTTTACTAAAAATAGGACAAAACATAAAAATAGATTATCTCCCCAAAGGGTCAAAGGGAAAAAAATGCAGGAGAAAAAACTTAAATACTTGCCATTAAATATATTATTCCAGTTGTCACATATTTTATTGCATATACCAATAGGGGACATAGATACTGCCTAAAAATAGCAAAAATATAGACCTTGTCTTCCAAAGGTTGAAGGTAGAGACTGTGGGAGAAAATAGCTCTCTAAATTTAACGTCCAAAATTGATGTTAAATTGCACCTGGTTGGGCACAATATGTTGTGGAGGAGCATCTTTTTTACGAATTGTGGCCCTTGATCAAGTGCCTTCTGATTTTTATGTCTTCAGACCAATGGACCTAAAATGTGTGGGTTTCTATCTGATGGACCTTCTAATGACAGGGCAGACATAAAATGGCATATATTTTTATGTCAACTACCATTGGGAGACATACACACTAGGGTGCATCGTCTGCCCCCTAAAAATGAAAAAATTTAAATATTCATTTGCACTTTTGCCATATTGTACCTATGCCCATAGAAACACATTCTACAAAATTTCAATAAGATCCGATGTGGCTTTAGGGTGGCACTTTTGTATCCAAGTTGAGTCCAAAATTGTCAAAAAATGATGCTTTGAAAAGTCGCGGTTAGAACTATCTAGCTTATGGTTGGCTGTATGATTTCAATTCATATACCATTATTCTCAAAAGAAAATTGTCTTTAATTTGAATGGTAGAAAGCTATGTTTCTGAAAATTTCTCATGCCTAAGTTTTTGGAAAGCCGAAAGTTTCTGACTATTATGACAAAATGTTTGGAAAATCAACTTAAAAGCTCAACTTCTGCCTAACTTTGACATAATCGTTGTAATAAAACGTAAGGAACAGTTTGCTGAAGAAAGTAGGAAATTGAAATTTTTTTCTAGATAGTTATTCATCAAATTCAAATGTGCAAATTTTCATAAATTACATGTAAATATGAGAAATACAACAGTTCGTTGAGAAACCGTTATGCATCTTTTTTTTTCTTCTGACTACATCATAATGCAATCAAGGTTTTATCTGATGATGTAGTAGACCATATTTCCGCTTTGTAGACTTCTTTGACTTCCCAAAGTCATATGAACATTCTTTTTTTGCTTTATCACATTTTATCCAATAAAAAAGAAAATATCTCCACTCAATTTTGACTTCTACTGAATGGAAACCATTGATGTTGGTATTCAAATTAAAGCTCTCTTTATAAGGAATCTAACTGTGACATTAAAAAATCATTTCATTTAAAATTGACAGTATTATTTATAACCACGAATCGCTAAAATATGACCTAATACTGAAATTTCAAGGCTGTTGTGCCACCCTTTGGCATTAGAATTTTTTCCTAAAATTTTGCAGGGCTTCTTTTATGATACAAGGGAACAATCATGCAAGAGTGCATGATGTTTTGAAGATATAGGGGCAGACGATGCACCCTAATACACACCAGCCAAAAATAACATAAAATCAAAAAATAGATTATGTCCCCTAAAGCTTAGCATATATTTAATTGTCATTGGGGCATGACAACCACTATTGGGAGACATATATTTGCAAAAAAAATAGCCAAAGATCTAAAAATAGATCATGTCCCCAAAAGGTTGCATGCCAATAACTTGTGTCCCTGAAAGGTGGATATTTTCGATGTAATATTGCAGTTTCTTGCATTTATGAGATGTGGCCTGGGCTTTGTGCCATAAAACATTTGTAATGATTGCTAATATTTATGGCCCACGGCCCAGACTAAATCTTATAAATGCAAGAAACAATTTTTTCACTATAAACAATACAAATAAGCTCTGCAAAATACAATTAGAGGCAGATAAAACATCCACCTTTCACGGACAACTGTCATGAAACCTTTGGGAGCATGGTCAGTTTTTTATGGAGGTGTGCACACAGTGAGAGAATGGAAAGTTTTGGTGGGAAATTTGGACATTTTCAGAATGTCTTTTGGGCCCTCACTTGGCCATTTTATTTGGAGGTGTTTGGAGTCAATAACGATGTATAATTTGATTATAGAGCATACATCTGGCATAGGAATGAATAACAAGCATGTTGTTATAAGGATGTAGCTTCCTTTTGTATCTCTCTGGATCCACTGTGGACTGCATCACACACTGTGTATTGGTCACAGTGCCTAAACTATTGCACTTGTGTATGTGATATTTGGCACAGGAAAGGGTCTTATAGCATATAATTATGTTCCTTCGGGGTTCATATTGAAAATAAATCGTTACAGTTTTTTGTAAAATATTGAAAATTTAAAAAAACTGTTTTATCTTATTTTTAGGAGCAGAATATGCATCCAATTTCCTAAATGTGCCTCTCTAGAGTCAAAATGCTCTCACAAAAATTAATAAGAGCAAATTCATCAAGATGTGTAAAAGTGGGTTTCCAATGCTCCATGAATCTTTTTTAAAATTTTGGAGTTATATGGCCTGAAAATTTACATTTAGATGTCTAAATTATTTCCTTTTTAATGACTGAACTCATTCAGAGTCGCAATCTTATGAAATTTTCATAACAGCCCAAAAATCTATATAGGGAAAATGAGAATTTCTGAGACTTTCCTCAAAAATTCCGGTTTCTCTTGAACTAATTGCAATAAATAGATTTTTAAAATTCAACAAATATTTTAATGAAGCGTAATTATCAGGAAATAACTTTTGAAGCCATATATATTTTAGTTTAAATTTTTGTGAGGGAACTGGTTTTGTCAGAGCCCATTGGATGTAAGTAGTTGTTGTATCCAGTGTTCCATACAGAGACAACTAATTCTATTATTGGATAGAGTATGTCTAAGATTCCCAGACTTATTAATACGACAGTCACCAAAATGAATGTGCAGCTCCTTCCACAAAAAGGAGGTTGAGCCATCTGCCATATCACACTGGTTTTCATGAATCTTATTAAAGCTCTTTCCCGGTTCTTTAATGAATTTTTTTTTTCATATCACCTGTGCCACATGGCCATTTTGTGGCTTGAAAATGGATTATTTCTAAAATTTGGAAATTTAGCACACAATATATTAACAGCAGCTGGATCTGGGCACTCAAGGAAATAGTCATTTTCAGGGGATATGAACTTAGGACAATACACCACCTCCAATTTGAACCCCTGGCTTCTTGTTTAGATTTATGCCTGTATTTATCGGCCTGTATGGAGGACACCTTGTTTCTAGTCATGTAATTATGTTTATTGAATTTGATTTACCAACCTTCTGACTCGTTAGCCTTTTGACTTTCGTGCCTTCAGACTTGTGCGTCTTTAGTGTGACGAGCCTTCTGATGAAAAGGTTGACTACATCTAATGATTGGCCGTATTAAATGATTGGCACATATTTAATGGACTTGTCCCTAGGGGGATGGCAAACAAAATCGGGAGACATACTGGCAAATTTCTGAAAGAGGGGGCCAAAAGTGTCCATGGCATCAAAAATGAAAATGTTGGGAATCCCATATAAGCTGAACACAAAAAATTAGTTTTCGGCGTCAGAAATGCCCAATATAATTTTTGGTCCATTTGGTCCATATCTATAGACAGGGTAACTGGATTAAAAACTGGAAATTTAGTCACTGGTGACTATTGTGACTGACAAATGTTTGTTCAAAAAGCACAGGAGAAGTAACTATAATCAGTAAATCACAATATAAAAAATGTTACTGTGGTGACTTTTCAACAGAACAAGCGCTAATGTTACTAGTGTGCTCATCTGACCATCATCCAGAGAATAATTATTATCTACAATTTGATGAATGCTTAGTACCTGGATATGTGTCAGTGTTGGAGGTCTAGAGGCCTAATCCTTGGCCTTGGTTTGGAATCAGGTGTCTTTGGTCCAGTGTTGGAGGCCACGTGACCGGCCTCATCTCCGGGCTGGCCTTGAGGAGACATTTTCATTGCTCAGCCTCAGTCTGGTTTGGGGTGTGTACCTTTGTTCCGTGTATCCTATTATATTTTCCCTATGGATCCTATGTTCCCTGAATTCCAAGCTCTCCGTGTCGCATGTTTCCCAGTAATTTCACTGTGGCAAAACTGGACGAGGGTAACTGAGTTACCCTCGTCTCAATTTCTCAAAATTAATTGAAAAAACTGGGTCATCCCATTGGATCCCATGTTAAAGAAGGACGAGGGTAACTGCTTTTCTCCAAATTGAATGACTAAGGTAACTGCATTTGCTGACGAGGGTAACTGCATGTAAATTGTGCATTGAACTGATAATGATATAGAAAAAAGAGCTCTGTGGTGTGTTTGTGTACACAATAGTCATACCACATTCAAATGAAGCCAAATATATCTTAATAAGCCACACATTAGAGTTAGGTTCCGGTAAATATTTGGAAGGTGCGGAATACATTTGTAATACTTTTTTCAAAATTGGATAGCTCGACAGATCCTTGTGTAAATGGAAGATACTAAGTCACAAAAGGAGGTGCTCATACTCAAAAGTTTTAAAATTGGTACAAGTGGACACTGCATATATAAGATGGCATTACATACGTTTCTGGGATCAGAAGCAATGCTCGGGCTACATATATACAAATCATTTATTTCATACGCAATTCTGATTTTGTAAGTGGGGTAGGGTTAGTCAGGTGGTAGCGTGCTGGGCTGCCAATCGCTGGGTCCAGGGTTCGAATCCAGCTCTTGCCGGGTCACCTGGGCCTATGTTGGATGGCTAATTCAATCATCCTTCACCTCATTACTGTATCCTCTCCCTGTCCTAATTAGCCTACAAAGTGCCAAAATACAGGATGTAGAGCCTGAATAATCCATCCATCCATCCATTCATCCGATTTTGTAAGTACCACACTTCAATACATCCCTTCAATTGTTGGAGTTTCTGTCCAACATACATAATATATATTCTCTTAATTATATATCGGCATCATCTTTGGGGGACATCATGCAAAACCACAACCTTTAGGGGACAGGTGCTAAAAATAGCACAAAAATCTAAAAATAAATTGTGTCCCTCAAAGGTTGCATGATGGTCGTCCCTGAAAGGTTGGTTTTTTGCACATTGTTCAGGCACCACTTTTAGGATCACGGTCAAGAGCTGTCAAGCTTCATGAAGTTTCTCAGAGACAACAGTTACTTCACAAGCAATGAGAAATTAGATTCAAGATAACATTCCAAACCAATGATGCCTCACAACATTGTGACATAAAAACACAATAAGTTATTACTCTGTTAGTTTACCATCCTTCGCCTCATTGCCGTGTCCTCCTCCAGTCCTAATTAGCCTACCAAGTGCATAAATTCAGGACGGAAAGCCCAATCATCCATCCCTCTATCTCTGTTAGTTGTCTGTTTCAATTGTAACACTGGCGATTACTACACGTTGCATTATAGTTATCTCTGAAAAAAACTAATCTAATCTATCTGGCATACCCATGGTAACTATGAGTGAAAATTTTGTCCTCAATGGAGTTGGGACAGTTGTTATAAATTAGTTGAATTCTACATCGTAAAGCCTGCTTGACAAACGAATGTCTCATAATTGGAAATAGAAGATAGTTAGCAACTCAGGTGTGGTAGGAATGAACACTATGTTGAAAATTAAAAAGTTCATTTTGGTATTTATAACTTTTATTATAATGGTAAGTTCATGCAGGAAATATGAAGGTAAAGTCCCATCTTGGTACTCATAGCAAAACTTATATATTATGCTATTGTTTTGGTTTAAGTCCATTAATAATTTTCTGAATCTTTTTTAACATTGTGAAATTGAAGATTGGTGTCATTGTTAGAATAATTTTTCATATAGTCTTGTGCGATACGCCGGTAAGCCAAAAAACCCATGGTGGCTCTCATTGCTCATGTTATTGTTGTACTTTCTGCGGATTTATTCGCATGCCATTTCCTAAAAGTCAACAATGATTAAAAAGTTACTGTTGACACCTCATCCCTTTGAAATTGAATTTATCATGACCAATTTGGTCATTCCAATTTTGTAAGCACACTTCAATATAACCCTTCAACTGTTGGAGTCTCTGCCCAACATACATGATATATTCTCTTAATTATATGTCAACATCATCTTTGGGGGACATCATGCAAAACAACCACCTTTAGGAGACACATGCTAAAAATAGCACAAAAATCTAAAAATAGATTGTGTCCCCAAAAGGTTGAATGACAGTTGGCCCCGAAAGGTTGATGATATATATATCATTTGGCTTTGACCTTTGGGGGACATCGTATAATTTAAAATGTGGCGTACAAATTTGAAAATGTGTTAGGCTAGAGGAGTAATAAAGGAAGGGGAATAGCATAAGATTTTTTTTTCGTAACTTTATTTTTCTGGGATTTTTAAGCTTATGCAATTTGTCCCCTAAAGGTTGCACGTCTCCAAAACGTTGAATTAATGAGTATATATATATATATATATATATATAATATATTCGGTGTCTCTTTAAATCAAATGTTCAGCTTTATTGAAATCTCTACTCTTCAATCTATATTTTATACAATATTGATTGCAGTTTTGTTTGTATAAGTATGACAATTAATAAACAATAAATAAAAACATCAGTGTAAATAGAAACTGTCTTGGTAATTTGCTTCCTTTTGTAATTCCGTTATGGCTGAATTGTTATTCAAGACTGAAGAATGATGATATTCTTATTTTCTTATTTCAGACTTATGCAGTTTTGCAGCATTCATCGTCCTGGTTCCTCAGTTGCAAGATAAGGTTGACTATGTCCTGGATGGATGGAGAGGGGTACATACCATCAATGCACTCTCTGTTATTTCCTGGGAAGAGTTGTTGTACTTCGTAAAATTTAATATTTTTTTGAAAATATTCTTGTGGCATGGACAAGGAGTCTCTTCACAGCATTCAATATACTGTTTGCTTCATTATACACCTTTAACAGTGCATTTTCTAAACCAAGATGAGGATTCAAGAGTTTTGTCCAAAGGGCCATCTACAACGTCCAAGATTGCAGCAAGCCTGATGCAGGAGAATGTGACCTGCTGGAAAAACAGAATTTGCAATTTTGTTCTATGAATAATGACTATGTTCATGTTTTTCCACTATGGGCATCAATTATTTTTAATAATTTAGTGTTTTGAAATGTGCTGTATATTCTTTTGTTGTTTTGTACACTGTAAAATCAGAGGCACTGATTCAGCTCAATTGATTGAGTGAGATGGTTGCACAAGTTGATTGAGCCAACATAGATAAATGTTTTAAGCTGAGATAACTCCAAATACTGAGCTGAGATAGCTCAAAATACTAAGCTATGTTGACTAAGGTATTCAAGCTGAGAAAACTCAAAACAATGAGCTATGTTGACTTACAGCTCACCATATTGAGTTTTGTTGACTTATTGATCCAAGCTGACACAACTCAAAATATTGAGCTGTATTGACTTATTTTTAGTTGTTTTTGATTCATATTTATGTGACCTATGTTATAAAGTTATTTATACCATTCGACACCTCTGTCAGCCAATCACACTACAGTATTTCAGGGGAATAATTCCCATATTGTTTATTGTCCAGTTATCCTCTCATGTTTGACTGTTTGAGTGTTTGTCTCATGGTATAAGCCGGTTATTCACCATGGGATCAGGAATATGTGTTTATCACACCTCGGCCTAAAGGCTTTGGGAGATAAATAACCTTTACTTATGAATGTGGGCTGTAATCCCAAAATATAGTTTGATCTGTCAAGGGGATCCACCTGATCCAGCGTGCTTCATTCTAGCACATCATGGACAGGCCCAAGATGCATTCAACACAGACCATTGCATCACAAGGAGATTTAAAAATTAATTTCTTGTGAATAAATCCCAATGCCCTGTGGCTCATCTGAGTTGGTATACAGTGCTAGAAGCCTATATTTGAACACACTCTGACTTGGAAATGTTAGTTGACGTGTGTGAATTGTGAAAGCATGCAGCTATTTAATCCCACACTTAATTTTAAGAGAGATAAAAATAAAAAAGTGACCAGCTAATGTGGTGTGCTACTCAGTTTTCTCTGGGATAGTGTAATATAAATGTTCTTTTTTCTTTTAAGTAAATAATTATTTAAAACTAAATGCAGTGTTATGAGAAGTGCTTGTTATAGATGGCGCTATATGTGGCATGGCTGAGATGTCAAGCTATCTGCAACAACTGAAGCTTTCATGTTTTCACAGCTTAATGTTATGATTTGTTTGGACAACATAATAATAATAATAATAATATAAATTTATATAGCGCCAGTTACAGGAAGCTGCTCACCAGCGCTTTCATTGACGTTATGTGCAGAATTGTTTAAATAGATGGGTTTTAAGATTTCGCTTGAAGCTCGGCAGTGAAACAGAGTTTTTCACATCTTCTGGCAGGATATTCCATAGTCGGGGAGCAGAGTGTGAGAAGGCCCTGTTTTCAATATTGTTGCCATTGGAATTTGGTACAATTAGTAAGTTTAAGTTATTGCTGCGGAGGCTTCGTGTGTGTTGATTTTTTACTGCTATAAGATTATTAATGTATTGCAGCGCTTGGTTGTTCAGAGCCTTCCATACGTTTGTCAGAATCTTGAATTGACATCTTGCTGGGATCGGGAGCCAGTGAAGATCGTTTCTAAATTTAGAGACGTTATCATATTTTTTGAGACGTTCAATTAGACGAACTGCTGAGTTTTGAGCTACCTGGAGTTTATTTTCAAGACGTTTTGGTATGCCGTACAGTAGTCCATTTCCATAATCCAGATGTGGAGTTACAAGTGCGTTGACCACCGTTTTGGTGACTTCTTTGTCAATACTGTTCCTGATTGCTGAAATGTTCTTTATATTGTGATAAGCATTGCGACACATCTTATTGACGTGTTTCTCCATTGTCATTTTACTGTCAAAGATCACGCCCAGGTTTCTGACACTATTGGACGTTGCAATATTAACATTTTCTATTTGAATTTGTGAAAACTGTAGTTTGTTTAGCTGTCTCGGTCCTCCTATTAGAAGAAGTTCAGTTTTTTCTTCGTTGTTGCATAGCATGTTTTCTTGTAAGAATTTTCTGATTTCTGCAATACAATTTTCCATTTTTGATTTTGAATAATTCTGCATGTTTACACTGGGCTTGAAGGATAAAATAAGTTGTTGATCGTCCGCATATTTCTCATATTGTACCTGGTGTTTTGAGGCAATATCACTTACAGGAGATATGTACGAGTTAAATAGTACTGGACCTAATTTTGAGCCTTGGGGTACCCCAAATTCAATTGCAGATATATCAGAGACTTCATTACTGATGATTGTGGATTGGGATCGCCCTGATAGATATGATTGAAACCAGTGATGTACTGTGCCATCAATACCCTGTTTGTGATGGAGTCTGTTAAGAAGAATATTGTGATCAATAGTGTCAAATGCTGCAGACAAATCAAGAAGTATCAGCATAGTGATTTCACCTTTGCTAAGATTTATCATTATATCATTATGAACCTTTGTTAGAAGAGTTTCTGTGCTATGGAATTTTTTGTAGGCTGACTGCTTTTTGTCGTCCAGATTGTTTTCAGTCAAGTGGTCAATATATTGTTTAATTACAGCACTTTCAATCAATTTTCCGAGGAAAGACAAGTTAGACACAGGGCGATAGTTTTTCTTTGCATGCTCTAAACCTGGTTTTTTTAGAAGGGGTTTTACCAGTGCATGCTTGAGTTCTGTCGGCATTTTTCCAAGTTGCAGAGACAGGTTCACTATCTTAGTTGTGATTGTTAGGAACTCGTTCATGCATTCAAGCATTAGCCATGTTGGTAAGGGGTCCAGAGGGCAGTGTTTGATTGGCATTTCCTTGATCAACTTGTTGACCTCATCATGTGAGAGAGTTGCAAATTTATCAAGTTTTTGACCGGTGTATGTGGGTGGTATATGTGTTTGTTGTGTTGAGGTAAGTTTAGATCTGATGGTTTTAATTTTTTCATTAAAGAAAATGTTGAATTCATTTGCTAGGTCCTTTGCATTGGTGTGTGTAGGCAGTGGAGACTCTTGTTTTCTGTTGAGGCTGGAGTTCAGTGCTTTGTACATCGCTCTAGAATTGCCTCTGGACTGTTCAATTTTGGTTTTGAGGTCAGAGGTTTTCAGTTTGTTTAGTGTTTCATTATATACATTCCTCTTTTCTTTAAAAATGTCCCAGTCTATTTCATTCCTAGTTTTCCTCCATTTTTTCTCAGCTCGTCTTTTCTCTGATTTTAGATTCTTAATGTCCGCGTTTGTCCATGGTGTAGGCGAGCGATTTCGAACGGATATGATTTGTTCTGGGGCATGCTTGTTTAGGACAATGGTGGTTGAATTGTATAACTTAACAAGTTTATCAAGCCCGTTATGGTTGTTTTGAGTGAATTCAGACATCTTCAAGTGCCATCTAAGGTCAGACTTAAAGTCTCGCATGTTAATTTTGCGGGTCTGCCGAACTTTGATTCTCTTCACAGCTGTGTTAGCTCGGTTGATTGTAAGGTTGAAAAAGATACAGTTATGATCCGAGTTAAGATCTCCCACAGTGCAATTATTCACTGATGAATTCGAGCCAGTGATGACCAGATCCAGTGTGTTGCCATCTTTGTGGGTTGGTGAAGTAACATGCTGAACTAGTTCAAACATATCAAGGATGTCAATGAACCTTTTTGTTCTGGGGTCATTAGGCTTATTTATGTGGAAGTTGAAGTCACCTGTGATAACCACTTCATTTTTGCGGGGCTGTAAATATGCTAGAAGGCCAGTAAATTCTTCAAAGAATTCGTCAATAGTGTATCGATTCGCAGCTGATGACTCTGGGCGATATATATTTATGAATGTTAATTTCTTTCGAGATAGCTGAAATTCAGTTTCAAGTAATTCAAAAGTTTTGGGTTGAAAGTTGGCATTACAGCATTTAGCTATCATACCTTGACAACTTGTATAGGATTGAGCTATCATACCTTGAAAATTATTACCATTCTCAGACAGCTCTAATTATTGCTTCAATACAGTTTTCAAATTTTACAGTGTAGTCATAGGAATTACTTTAAACAAATTAATGTAGGCCTTTGGTAGACATTTTTTGAGTGTATTCCATCCATGTAATATTGACGATGTGTGCAATCAGATGATATTTATGTACAAAGTAATATTCCATGTAAATTATGCCATGTATCATTTTACGATTTTATAATATATACATGATGTAATTGTTTAATTGTTTTGTTGTCATCTATGATCTCCTCATAGTCATTATAATACATGAAATCAAAGTACAGATGTCAAACACAATTACTGCCAGTGTCACTTTCAATTTCTTTTGACAATAACAATATGAATTAATTATGGAATGAAGATGTTAATTAATCAATTATGTCGTTTATATTTTTTACACATTTTGAGCCATTTTATATGGTTAATGTTACCAGCTGCGGACCCTCTTAAAAGTTCTCTTTATGCGTTTAAATACAGATGTGAAAAGTAATTGTTTCTAGTTTTTACTTTCACTTTTAATTACTTTAACAATGACAGTATATATTTTATCAATTTTGCCTTTTGTATTTTTTGTGAGTTTTAAGCTCGCTAATGTGACTTTTCTTATTTTGGAATAACTCTAGCGTCTCTTAATAGTTTTAATTACCAACGACACAGGTCTAACCGTATTGTTGCTTGTTGTTACAATGTACTTTTAGTTTCTTTTGTCAATAAAAATTTGTTTAATTATGTCATTTGTTTTTATTTTATAACAAGCCATTTCTTGTGCTTCATGTTATTTTGGAATAATAAAGTCTGCACAATATGAAGTTGATTTACTTTTCTCATTATGGTTGAATAACTTTTTAACGACATAATTTATAAATCAATTGACAATTTATTTTTCTACTACAGGCAGTAGTGCCACAAAATCTCTGGAGGTAATACCAAGGCATTTGACTTAACCTGCAAGAGGTGTATATATTTCTCTCTATGGCATTAGACCATCAGTATATATAACACCACAGTAGTAACATAGTAATTTGTAACACCCAAGGGAGTATTTCTCAACCCCGAGAGGTGTACCATGAGGCATTGAAATTATGCCTAAGGGTGTATTTCTATAGTCTGCAGGGTGTAAAAACAAACTAGTATAAGGAAACATAAACACCCTATGGAGTACACTAAAAACCTCAGAGGTGTAAAACACGGAGTCTTGCATTACACCTGATGGTGTACTATTTAAAATTTCAGGGTGTTTATTTATCCTTTGGGTTCTAATTTTTGGTCCCTGAGTATCCCCACTAAAAGGAGTTTCTTTTACTCCTCAGGAGCATAACACTTTACGCCCAAGAATGGATTATTATGCCTTTTTGGGTTGTATTCACTCTTTGGGGTGTAATTTTAGGTCCCATTGCTCTACACCCAAAAAGATGTAATTTTGCGTCCTTTCCGGCTCTCAGTGAATGAGGGCATGTGAAGTAGAGTGTTTTTCTCTGAAGCCAAACTGACTTTCATGAAGCACTTCAAATTTCTCAAAGAATCTATACAACCTGGAAAAATAATTGTTTCAATAATTTTGTTGATAGGCCCTACTACTTAAGACAGGCTAATATCTTGAACAGGAGTTACTGCCACAAGTGAGAAAAAATTCTTGATGCCACAAAAACGTATCAGAGATTCTAAAATATATTCTATCTTGTGTAAAAAATTCTGCTCTTTCTGATGGTGACCTTTTTAAGTGTCTTTGTGATGATTCGAAGTTGCTATCTTGTCATTTACATGAAAAAACGTGTTAAAAATGCTAATTTTTGGTGACAAAATTTTCAGTCATCAGAGTTCAACTGTCTCTTTCTTGAAATATCTCAAGGATTCATGATAATTGAAGGTACCATGACATTCTCTATTTTCTAAAGTTTTAAATGTAACCAAGCTTTAATAATTTTCACCAATGCATGCTGCTCTGTGACCAGAATATGGGTATGAAGTCAAGTGACAAAAGTAAAAACAATTTATAAAAATGGCATGAGGTTCCTATTTCATTTAATTTTTTTAACGTCATCTGAGATACAAATTGATATGAATTGCACACCAAAGTGTTAAGAAGGACCAGACGAACACAATAGATTACATAAAAAAGTCCTTGCTCTGAATATTTAGGATCACAGACCCAAAACATGAAACTGATGCTTTTTGTTGCAAGATGTGTGAAAAAATTATGCCATTTTTCTAAATAACTTGCATTTCATCAGTTTTTGTTATACAGGTCTAAAAGTCGAACTCGTTATGCCCAGATAGTTATATTAAACGAGATTGTGTTAGTTTTTCGACATCTTCCAAAATGAAAAAATGCAAGTTATTTAGAATTTTATTTTTGAAAATAAAAATTTCTTGGTTCGAGTTAAACTTATCGGAAATTTATCACCTGGTTGGCCATGAACATAACTGTTTACAGTCAAAATATCAGGGCCAATGATATTGTAAAAAATTCCACCCTTCAAGGGTGATATTTTTTAACAATGGTTGTGACATCACCAGCATTTCGGCTGCCTGATGACGTCACAAACCAAAAAAGCCAAAACAATAGGATTGTGACATCATATCCATTGTTGCTCCATGGTGACGTCACATTTTTGTAATGGCAGAAAATAGTCTCTCTTTACAACTCAAAATTAGAAGTAAAACCAGGTGATAAAAACAAAACAACCACGCGTCAGGGCACTTCGTACAGTATCACTCGCTGTTGTGTGAATTAATATCATTCTCCCCCTTCGGACTCTAGTGATTAATTCACACAACAGCTCCTGATAATGTTACTCAGTGACACTGACTTGGGTTGTTTTTTTATAATAGGTTGTTAGTACTCAAGTTGAAGCTTATTTTCCGCTGAGAATGACGGCATAAATATGTGTGTATATTGTAAACTAAGCAAAATATGAAAAACTGCGAATTAAGAGCCAAAAAATGTTTGTCATCTCAAGGAATTATTCATACCCTTGTGGTCATCGTATTTTTTGATGGACCATCTTTGAATTAAAGGATATTTATAAGTGCTATTAGAGAAGCTTTATTACTGAAATCAATGACCACCAGAAATTTATAATATTTTGGGGTATACATCTGACACGCCCCACTGAGGGGGCTTTACGAATAGAGGTAAAAATTCCAAAATGAAAGAGTGGGTGCATTTTTCTCTTCAAATTTGGATTCCTGACACATTTTCGCAATAGATAGGTCGAAATTAATATACTTTTTGTGTAAGTTGGAAAGTGGTGAGTTTGGCAGTAATTCCTGACCAAGATCTTAAAGCCTGTCGTAATAGAGTTATTGGTCTGTAGTTGTTTGGCTCTCTATTGTCATTTCCTTTATGTATTGATATCACCTTACCAATCTTTAGTTCCTTTGGGTAGCATCCTGTTTTTATAATTTGGTTGAACTTGCACAGGTGCGTCAGTGGCAGTATTTCTGCACAATGCTTGAGTAATTTATTCGAAATTCCATCTAGACCAACAGCTTTAAAAGTCCTCTTGCTATTTTTTTATTTCATTATGGTTTGTTGGAGACGTAAATATACTGCTTGGGAGAGGAGGTGGTATGTACAATTGTAGTCTTGTTTATCACTTGGTGTGTTTGTTCTTAGCCGTTTGCCAATATTACCAAAATGGTTCACAAAGACATTGGCAGATATTGATTTACCATTTTGGTTTAATGAACTTATGTCTTTCTTTAGTTGTTTTTTCTTTGGATTAATTACAGGGCCAAATATGTCCCACAGAGCTTTAAGATTTTATCTTTCTATCATCAATCTGATTTCTGTAATAAATTTCTTCTACCTTTCGGATTATATTAGTCAGAATATTTCTATATTTTCTATAATCTTCCAGATTTTCATGACTGGGATGGTTGAGATATTGCTTACGGTATATAGCCTTCTCTTTTTGTGTATACTCTGTCTAATCCCAGCTGTAATCCGTTTTTTATCTTTCATTCTTTTTCGGGATAGTCTCATTGATTGGAATGAATCTTCATAGCAGAGCATTTTTTAAGGATTTTCGACTGGGAGACCAATGCAATTTTGCAGCATCATGATGTGCGACATTTATCAACCAACCGATACACATGTGCTTGCAGTTCCATTACAAAACATTTTTATGCTGCTTTTCTTGCCAAAGGATTTTGAACTGTTGAGCTTGCTGCTAATTTAGGCATTTTGCTGATTGCAATAAAATGGTCTTGAAATTTATTTAAATCGGAAACCAAAAAGATGAGAAAGGCAGAAGTATAATTTATATTGTAGGGTAGTAAAGATAATTCTTGATATGCGAAGCAAAAGCCTCGGTTTCAAATCCGCCCAAGTACAAATTAAGACAGCCAAATGAGAAATTGATGAGAGTCTCAGGAAGAAATTGGTCTCCCAGTGATGCCAATTTGACAATGACTGGGAGACCAAATCTGTCCACTGGGAGACCATTTGGTCTCCCAGTTACCATGTTAGAAAATGTACTGCTTCATAGGCTTTCTTATATTTGTCATATATTGAGTCTAGTATTTTGTTAGGATCCTGCTCGTTAAGGGTATCATGGAAGCCGTCATTTTCAGTTGTTCAATGAATTTCTTAGTATTTTTAGGTCCCTGTGCACAGTCTAATCAATGGTCTTTCATGCATGGATTCTTTGGACCTTTGTTGTTCATCAGCTTTTACTAGAATGAAGTTTGGTAGATGGTCAGTAATGTCACTGAACAAGTTACCGCTTTCAATCTCAGCATTCAGGGAGACATTTGTTAGTTTCATCAGTATATTGTCTATCACTGTGGCCGTATTTTCTGTTATTCTGGTGGGTATCATAATGGTGGGCAAGAAGTTTTTTGACAATGTCGCATCATAGTAATCTGTCATTTTTTTGGTTGACATTTATTTTGCAGCCATCAATATAAATATTAAAGTCACCACAAACAAAAGCCTTATCTTCTTCACTTTGAATTTAGCTCATTGATTTTTCTATGCCGCATGTGAAGTTTTCAATTTTTGTACCAGGGTGCCTGTATATATGGCACCAATGATTATTGAAAAATGTACCAATGTTCAACATTGTGTGAAATAAAGATATTAAATTAATTATCAGTTTCCTCAGGTGATTTACAAGGCTACCGTCTGTTTCCAAAGTTTCAGAATTTATTAGTTTTTCTCAATTTCCGGAATTTTCCAAGTGGCTCTCCGTGATATGATGGAGGCGGAGGCTGAATCAATTCTCCGGGATATGACGGAGGCCGAGGCAGTTCTCTGTGATATGACGGAGGCAGTTCACCGTGATATGACAGAGGCGGAAGCAATTCTCCGGTATGACGGAGGCTGTTCACCTTGATATGATGGAGGCGGAAGCCGAATCCTCCAAATTCTTAGTATTTTATTTTTAGAAGGAACTTTATTAATTCCATTTTCCTTGGTCAATATTTCCTAGTGTCCTGATGACTCCAAACTGGGACAGCGGCCTCTTCGTGCAGATGCGGAGGCATCTCCGTGATGTGATGGAGGCCCGTCCATGATATGACGGAGGACTCTCCGTGATACGAAGGAGGCACCAGAGAAGACTCTTAAATTTTCCAAAATTGTCATATTTCTCAAAATTATTTAAATTCACAAAATTTCTCCATTTTGTTTCCAGTCAAATGTTTCCAGAGAGTTACATTGATCCAAATGATAATTTTCTCAAGAGAAATGCATTTTATTCAATTTTTGACAATTTCTGTAACTTTGGTCAGAGCTCCTTCCCTTTCAAAATCCAGATCCAGAATGATCGATTGCCGTGCGACGCTCTCTTTTATTGGCTATCGAGGATCATGTGATACACGAGACCAGTGGCGTAGCTAGAAATCCAGGAGTGGGGGGGCCAAGGGGGGGCCAGGGTCTGAACCAGGGAGGCCCACATTTTGTGGCATTTTTGGACCAATGCAAGGGTGTAAGATGGCGCCGGGACACAAGCCCTCTTTACAAACGACATAGGAACATTGATCCTTGCATTTACTATTCAATTTGCATATGGTACAAAAACCACTAAATATTCTTTCACAATTACTTTTTAAAGGGAAAAGACTTCCCATAAAACCAGTGGGACAAAGTGCACAATGCTGATTTCAGCCTTTCAATTTGTTATGCACACAGAATGAGAGGACAGTTTGTTGCGAAAATAGCACTTACTGATTAATGATCATCTTAGGGTTGGGTTTGAATTACTTTTGAAAGGACACAGCCCCTATGATAAGAAATCCCTGATACAACAACAATGATCATGCTTGTACATATAGAAGAAAACCCCAACGGTGAATACAATAATGTGATCTAACAATGCCATAATACAAGTTTAACACAGAATGGAATGGTCTCATGAAATGAATTTTTTTTATCTGGTCATATATAGGCCTAAAAGCTAATAGTGATAGCCAGAAATGACACAAATTTTTAAAAAAAGAGGGAAATTCCATGCAACACATGAAAAGTCGATTGTACAAATCACTCTGGTTGATCAGTTTCTCAGTGGTGTGCTGTCGTTTTCCGGCCAGCAGAAGTGCCCGAAGTGAGCCAATTTCGGCGCCTACAATTTTTACAATGCGGCGATCTGTCAAATTTCGTGCAAAGCACTGGTTTATTTAATTTCTTGAAGCTTGTGCGTAACAGTATGTCGTATCAGAGTGAAATTTGGTAGACTAGTAAATCACAAGCAGATGGCTGAATATATGGTGATATCAATAATGTTACAAAATAATTTTGGGCAACTGAAAATAGTGTCTTCCAGTGTACTGTATTTTGACAGATTTTCATGATATAAAATTTGAACCTTTTGTAAATAGTATTCGGATTTATAACATTGTGTGCATGTGTTGGCCACAAAATTTGTACCTTGCATTGCTGTGTGACAATCAGATGAGCCCTCCACCATTTAAAAACGTTTACGTGGTGTGCTCATTGGGATACAAGGTTTTTTTCATAAAGTAGGGGAGAGTCCCCTCGATCGGACCGGTGCCTCGATTGGAACAACTCTGATTGTGACAAAATTATTAAGCTTGTGAACAGCTGTCCTGTCTTGAGTGATCGCTTTTCAATCATTTGGAAATGGTCATGAATTAAAAATATTTGTGCTTATTGTGGACAATCAATTCAATTTTGCTTCGCATGTTAACACTCAATGTAAAAAAGCATCAAAAAGATTGCATTTTGTAAGGTCTCAGGTTAAACTGAATGTTAATTATGATGTGATTGTGTCTTTCTTTAGCACTGTTGTTACAACAGTTCTTAAGTATGCCAGTGTGGCTTTCTTTTTGGTTGCTGAGTAAACAGCTTAAGAATGAACTGAGTAGAACAGACAAAGTTTGTGAACATTTATCGAAACGGAACTATGTAATTGACAATAATGAATCTCATTATAAGAATTGTGTGGTTAGCCTGGCTAATAAGATCATGCGGGACTCTAAACACCCACTTTATGAACTCTTTGAGCTTTTGCCCATTGGGCGCATATATCGAATGCCCTCTATCAGGACACAGCGTTTTAAAGACACTTTCCTTCCTGTATCTGTTTCCCTGTTAAATGTTTCAATGTGATGTACCTTAACCTTGTACCAAGTACCAAAATTTCACTGTTGTATATATATATATTGATGTATACAATGCGACTAATAAATTATCTGTATCTGTATCTGTATGAAGGTTTGACCTGAAAAATCATCGATATTTGAAGTTAAGGTGACAAGTATAAAATGGTAGTGTCTGATCTAACATTGTCATTTAGGTCTCACACAGTCAGAATTCACATACTGCTGGGAAATCCTTCAGAATCTGTTTCAGTGACCTCCAACTAATTAATTATCTATAAAATTCAGGGCACTGGCTTAAATTTTGCTAATGATAGATATTCCCTCGATTGGACCAGTGGAGTGTCCTCGATCGGACCACCTCATGGATGTATGCATATTCATAATACAGCCTGTAAACACGACAATTTTAGCTTTTCATGAAGAAATAATCCCTAAAGACATAAAATAATGGCCAAGAAAAATGTTTAATTAATTACAATAATTTAACTTCCATGCTAAGACGCCCTCTACAGGCATTTTCTGGAAACAATGCTGAAAAGTAAAAAATTCCAAAATACAAGGTTTATCTGATCTGAGGTTAGCTGACACAAACAGAAAATCATGTTTGTGGGTTATTAAATGACGGAAATAACTTATAATTATTTCAAACATTTCTTTCTTGGGTGGTTCGATCGAGGCAACTCGGTGGTCCAATCGAGGATACCAAGTTGCTGATTTGAGAATTTGAGCATTTTTTGGAAATGGTCTAGTGTCCATATAGATCAAGTTTTGTCCACAACACTGTAGCACAATATATTTCAACTCAATCTCCATCTTTTTGGCCACTTTTAAGATTCATAGCACTAATACCCTTTCCACACTGAGCAGCTGAAGTTAGGTGTTCCGATCGAGGGGACTCTCCCCTAATGAAAAAGACAAGAAAACAAATGTCACAACTTTTAGTTTATTTAGTGATAATATCCTGATAATTATTTCCCCAATTCCACTGCCACGTTTGAACAGCACAAATTCAAAAATACCTAATCATGCACCTAGAGCTTTTCATGGCCCTATAATATGGAGACACATGGAATCAGTAAATTTTTATAGGAAACATGAGAGCCATTCTAGCTGACAATGAAACTTCAATCATTTCCTTTTCCTTAGTTCCTGTTACTAGCAAAGCATATGTTTTACATGGAAATACATTAAGCAATAAATGGTACACATCATAATTAGCTAAGTAGCCCTACATGTACATTCAAATCAACACATCATATTAAAGTCATCGCAAATATACATTGTACATCACTGCTTCCATTGTAAAACTGCAGGGAATTTGTCACATGGATGTAGTGTTATCAATTAAACATAAGACATATCATAACCATCTAAATGTCTAATGTGTTGACCACTCAGCGCAAGAAGGAACTTTTGGTATAATGTAGGCTACACTCTTGCTCATAAATATGGAATAATTCAACATTCTCCATTGAAATTGACAACTTTAGCAACTTCTGTTGGAGCACATGATAGTCTGATTCAATGGTAACTACTTTCTATGAATGCTGAAGGGAAGGCTTTCAAAGAGTGATTAGAGAAATGACTTGACCTTTACAATGGATCTTGCTTACATTCATACTCTGAAATTTACATTTATTTGACACTTTTTTTCCAAAAAAGTATTCCATATTTATGAGCAGGAGTGTAATTTGAAAAACAGACATTTTTCTTTTGAACGGTGGTTTTCATTACATGGCTTGACCAATACTGTTTCGATTGCAATGATTTTTGGTATGCAGTTTCTTGTCGATTTGTTGTACAAATAAAATAATGCAAATTATGACATTTATATGATAATTTTTCATGAAATGAGACATATGCGCCTTCTTTCATCGAACAAAGCATTATCAGTTGCATCAGAAAAGAAGTTCTACCCCGGGTAGACCTTCAATTTATTTGTATATCTTCTGATGAAGTAACCAAGTATATCTTGAGTGTTTGTAGCTTTAGCTTGCCAACGCTCAAGACCAAAATTTGGCAAAACGGTTTTTTGAGATGCTGTTTTGGGATTGCCATCATTTTTCATTTTGGTATTTTGCTTGAACTGCAATATCTTATGATATTTACAGTTATTACTCCTGACATCTTGAACTTGCAAAAATATGTGATAATTCAAAAATAAAAGGTACGTAGTCAGTGGCGCTATGTCCCTTTTTGCGCTCAGTGACTGATATAACAGTGTCTTCACATTACAGTAGACGAACTTCGAGTGCTTACAAGTGACTGGTTTCAGAGTATCAATGAGGTCACTAAAGCTGTTGCCTCAATCTTTACCATTGAAACTGGTGGCTCTTTCACTGACTCATAGGACTTCTAATGACATGTATAGATGCAGCAGTGACCAACATCTGGCTCAGTGACATGTATCAGAGCAATGCTAAGTCAATGGGCAGTAGAACAGTTGTCATATGAAGTGCAGTCAGTGAGTCATAATCAGACCCATTTGACAATAATCACTGCTCTCTTCATGGAAGATGTGGTGTAAACACAGTCAGTCAACATGAAAGCTTATCCATCTGAATTGCTATAGTGAGTTATAAATCATGGCAGAAGTGCGACGGAATTATATGCATGCTTGTGTCTAAGCAGGGTTTTTGCGTATATAAAATGTAGCAACCTGTTTGATGAACAAGGGAGCTACACAAGAAAGCCAGGGGCATCCCTCCATTGCAAAGCTCATTTACACTTGCCCTTCCAACAAGTTCAATAAAATTCTGAAGTATTCTAATTCTTCACAGCTTTTTCTATAATTTAGATAATTGTTTGTGTTTTTCCTCAAAGAAATATTTGGAACAACAAACAGACAACAATGAAACATTCAAACAAATATACAATTGCTTTGAATATCTCAAACTGTGAATTCTGTTTGTCACACCAGAGGAAGATTAATCTGTTTGTTATAACTAAAATGAAGCACTTGTGGTTAGGATGGCCAGGAGTACCAGACGCCAAGATCAGCTGGGGATCAGTAGCATTGACAGTGGTCAAGCTCTGTTGATTGCAGGCCTATTACTCAGAGAGACAGGAGTGAGGTCACTGGTGAATGCTATGACACCTATCACACAACATGGTATGTATGGGCTATGAGTCAGTCACACGTTTATGAGGTATCAAAGTTATGGTCACTTAACATGGCAAGGATGGGGCTGTGATGTCAGTAACAGCCTAGAAGCGTATTGCATGTAAACACTCGAAGTTCGTCTACTGTAAATATACAATAATCTAAAACATTTGTCCATCAAAACAGTGATAATATTGATACACATACCACATGAAATCATTAATATATAACAGCAAGGCAATGTCACAACTATTCAACCACTGACTACATTATAAGACTTTTAAGTATAAAAAAAGTCAGTGTCACTTAAACATTAATCATGAAGTAAACATGTAAATAGTAAACTCCTAATTTAAACAAGATTGTTTTGTACACACTGCTGTGGAATATAATACTTACACCAACGCATTTGCTAATGCAATAATTATAATTATAACTAATATTGATATGTTACGCAGCAAAACAAAACACATTGTAAAATTGATTGGGGGGGGGGGAGGGTTGATTCAGAGTTTTCCTCGATGGATAATTGCCCACTTCACAGTAACAGCAGCAGCAATTATTCACTTTGAGTGAGCAATGCCCTTATATACACCCATTCTCAAAGAAAGCAACCAGGCAGAAATGATCTATTATTTTAAAAAACTCCAACATTACCCTTTCCCTCCCCTAGCCAGAGATCTAACGGACACACCTCAGAAAATTCAGTAATTACTTAGATGATAGTGCATTGTCAAAATTCAAGACTTACTACATATTGTAGCACATAGTTTAATCTAAATCTATATTGTCAATCAAGCCAGCTGATGCAGCTTCATTTGTGGGGTCCACAATCAAGTCTGCAGATGAAGCGTCATTTGTGGGGTACTCAATCAATCAGATGATGCAAAAAATAAATCACCAAGTGTTGGTTCACATCTGAATCCGTTTGGAGTGTATCGCTCATCATCTGTTTTGTTGAAAAGAATGTAAGAATATTAATGAAAAGGAACAGATATCGTTAGAAGTAATGTGTAGAAATTCACCTATTACATTGTATATTTTCAAAAGAAAATCAAGGGGACAGACTAAAGTGTTGTCAATGGCTTAATGCTGAAATGATGATAGAAGGGTATGTCAATCACTCTTCCTCTCAACCACTGGACTAAATCACAAGAAACTCCTTCAATGTCACCTGCTCTATTAGAAAATGAGTATACCAAACTTTTTGCAAATGGTTTTCATCAATAAAAATCAATAAAAATGAAAATGATCATCTTGCTTGGATTGTTCCTTTTACCTTCTGTATCTTTTCCAAATGAGTCCACTTGATAAGACGATTTCCTTCAATGACCCTTTCAAGCCCAAGGCATTCTATTCTCCTCATTGCGAGAGCTGCATCTCTTTCCCCAGTGAGTCGTTCTGCCTGTAAGTTACTATTCTCATTCCTTTCCAGCTCTTCAATCTCCCCCTTGATCCTGAAGAGTGCTAACTCCATGTTATTAGCCTCTCCCAGTTCCTTGAGGAATCTGTGAATCTCCTCATCCAGCGCTTTATATTCTCTCTCTTTCTTCTTAAAGGGCACCAATTGTTTTTCACCAATAGTTTCAAGGAGATTAATTTCATCTTCCCATTTATGTTCTTGTGACTCCAATATTTCTTGTTCTAGTCCCTCTTCTATCACATAATCACAATCGTCACAATCGTCACAATCGTCACAATCGTCATAATCGTCACAATCGTCACAATCGTCATAATCGTCATAATCGTCATAATCATGCTTTTTCAGTTCGTCGCTTTCAATTCTCAGCATGTTGGGCTGAAAAAAAAAGTTATAAAATTGGAATTTCACAGAATCAGTGGTTTTGGTTGTTGGAGCCATTAAGTAAACATTAAGATTTTAAATCTATGCAATTAAAAAAAAAAAAAAGAGAGCCTGCAAAAATTTGCTACCGGCTGTTTTCATATTGCTGTTGCTTCCCAGATACTTTAAAAACTCAAATTCTATGGTATTTTGTCTATAGCTAATAAACAACTGTATGTCATACGTCTTAAAAGGACTGTCTGTGTACCAAGTGTGTCTCCTGTTTCAAACTTTTTGAAATATATAACATAATTATTTGGAAGGCTGAATGAATATTTTCCATCGCATTATGAAAGCGCACTGCATAACTATACTTAACCAAAATTAATTGTCAGAGTGATGTCGCCATGTCTGTGTATGTCCAAAAATAGGTGTGCATAGGCTTTAGGGCCCTGCACGGGACCAGGTGGTCAGTGCCGCTCCCGCCCACTGCCGGCCTGTCTGCTCCCGGTCCCATCCCGGTCCCGTCAAATTTTTCAATTTTAATCCCACTCCCGTCCCATCCTGTCAAGTTGAATCCCGCTCCTGTCTCTTCCCATCACAAATTTGACATGGGACTCCCGTTCCCATCCCGGAGAAATCTCTCTCATTAGGCTTATCTCAATCAATATTCTTGATAAAAAACTGTTCAGACACTGAGTTGTTCTGGACAGATAACTATATATCAACAGTGGTGTCATCAGGGGCTTTCTAGGGGTAGCCAAACATTTCCTCTGGGATAAAAATGTCTTATATTAGTGTAAATCCTGTGAAAAAAACTGCTTGGTTTGTACGGCTATTTTCACAGTTTAACTACATAAAATAAGCATTCGACTTCTGATGCTTCGGTCTCCGGCACAGCTTCTAAACCTTTGGGCTTCAGTCCCAACAAACTTTGATCTCTATTGACTCCATTAATTCCCTGTCAGCGTGCCTTGGCGGTCTGGCGTCGGCCCGGCGTCGGTCCGATGTCAGCAGCATCGGACCGGGTTAGGGCCAACGTTGGGCCACCGACGCACGCTGATAGGGTTAATTGTGTATCAAATTACGCATTCGCACATTTACTGTGTAAAATTTATTCTTAGAAATTAATATATTGTACCCACCACTTTCTTAAGCTTTGTAACTTCCTTCCTCCGTTTCCACAAGCGTCCAGCTAGCACTTCTTCTGCCCTTTCATTCAAATTGTTCATGACTTCTTGCAACGCTGTCCTTAGAGCGGCATCACCTTTTGAAAATGAGAAAATAATAACTGTTAAAAAATTAGGGTGATTTATAGCGATGAATTTTAACTAGATTACATGACTTTCATGGGGTGAACTTCAGGTTTTCGAAAAAGTTTTATTTGAAAAAATACAACCGGTTGATATAAATCCGATATAAAATTTAAAAAATCTGATTTTTTTGCAACCTTGCCACCAGGAGGAGTAGCCTACTTGGCATTATATTTTATTTGCTCAAAATTGGCATTACATTTCTGGTGCATTCTTGTGGATTGCAGTTTAAATAAATTTAAAATCTGGAATTTCAGAGCAAGGCAAAAAAAGCATAGTCACAATTTATGAATCTGTATCCCAGAAGAAAAATAGGAAGACCCTAAGAACCGTAAATCGGAAATCTTAAAAAAGATAGCACAAGCCCTAAAGCAGCTTGAAAGCTAAATGTGAATCACATTATGTGATTGAAAAAGTGTCCACTGAATTAGATCAGAGGCAGTGAAAGAATTTTTATGATTAACATCAGGTCAATTTACCTTTCTAATTGCTTATGCATTTCAATTATGAACCTGAAAGCAGTAGGTTAAATGGCACCTTGAAAGTTATGAGGGGCTCCATATCCCGCCTACTCTACAGAAACAAACAAAAAAAGTTTAACTGTACCTGATAAAGTACATGCCTCTTCTGTGAAGAATACTTCTGGTCTTAATTTCTCTAAGCACCTCTCACAGGTATCCAGTACATCCAGCACTTCCCAACCAAACAGCTTAGCCAGTCGTCTGTCGAAAAAGCTTCCAAATAACAGTTTGTATTCCTGCGCGAGAGAACGAATGGCGTCAAATATCTTCTCAGCCCAAAATCTCCCATCCTCTGCAAAATTCTCTACATCCTCCTCAGTCATCCATTTTGGATCATTTGAGGTGAATTTCAGTCGCTGATGTAGAGCTCCATATCTCTCTCTTATGTCATTTCCAAAGCTTTCATTAGGCAGCCCTACCTGAAAATATATGGACTGAATCATAAATCCAGGTGCCCACAGGACTAAAAACTGAATATAACACAATTGACACCTTCATGCCAGTTATAAAGAATTTTTTTTCTATTTTTTTTGGCTCAGGAGCACTGCATCTGTAGTTTATCCACACAAATGAAATAACTGCCTTGCCCTTAGCGGGCACACTTTAAGGTAGTGGCTACACAGTGTCCTTGAACAAAGTTTAGGGTTAAAAAAAATGTACAAAGAATCTGTCAACGCAACATCGTAGTATGTGGTCTCAGCTTCGATTTGATGTAAAGATAACAAAAATCTGTTGGGAAAATTTTGAGAAAATTGAAATTTAAAATTTTTGGTTTTTCACACCCTTGTTGCATGCAAAATATCTGTTATAGATATATCAAACGGTAGTTCAGTGATATTGAAACATCATAATTAGAAAGTTGGCCTCTGGCCCAACCTTCCTTAGGGATTGGCCAGGAAATATATTATTGCTTTTCAATCATACTCAGGCATCATACTGGGTCTTGTAACTGTACATGTTGATTGTGTGACCCCTGAAGATGGAAAAAAACCATTTCTTGGCCTGATATATAGCACCGTTAATTTTTTTTATTAGGGTTGATTATATATATGTCACTATGGTGGACCTGTGACTGTAGGAAGGGAGGGTATATTCTGAGACTGCTTTTACATTGATAAGGGTACCCTCAGCAGTAGGGTGCATCTAACCCCCTTACATCCTTGGAACACCTCTGACTTTTTTTTGGGGTGAGGTTTGGTGTCCTGAATAAAACCCTAAAATTTCATTGAAATCCATAAAAGGTCTAGGGGTGGCTGATTGCAATTGAAAAGTATGCAATATTTATGTTTTTCAATCATTAAAATAATCCGCGGTTCTCCTTAACTTGGTCAATACTAGAGATACATCAAAGATTATGATTTCTCTAGAAAGCCCTGATCAAGAGCTTCAAAATGAATACCAACAACCTATGCTTTCATGCATTTTAAGCAGTGGTAGTCATCTTTTTCAAACAAGAAATGAGGCTTTTTGCAATGACTCTATGCTACAACCTTTCCACAAAAAGAGCTGCAAATACACACAAAATGTGCAGAATGGTCATATTTGGTGTGGTCCATGTGCCCTTTTACCTTCTAGGTACCATCTCTGTTGTTATACTATGAAAACTGGTTCCAGGAACTCAGGGAAGTAATGTGAAGTCCTAATCCTACTGCCGCAACAAGAAACACTAAGAAATTCCATTGCACATCTCACTTTGCATGCAGGCTAAATGAGTGCTTTGGTAATATATTTGGAATTCAAAAAGTCATTGAAGTCATCCCAGTGATAAAAGATGACAGAGCATTATTTGGTAATAGCCTAGATTGTGTATCCTTCTACCAGAAAGGATTAACAAGTTTGACATGACCTGCCAAGGCTGGAACACTTGGAAGGTCTAGTAATAATTCCATAGCTATTGAAAACTTTCAAACGAAGACAATGTTCATGTGACAGCTGTGAATCCTTTCTCTGATTAAATAAACATTTATTCTGCATGTCTATTTTATCCTCAACAGCATTTCAGTTCAGTTGCCATACCCAAATCAAAATCAAGTCTTGTTTCGCTGACTCAAAAGGGTTCCTAACAGCATCTTCTCTGTTAACTTCATCAGACAGACAGACAGACAGATATCATTTATTCTTGAAACAATGGTATACATACAATATGATAATGAATAATTTCTTTAGATTGGCAATATAACATTGTGACAGTGGAGACTTGCTGAAGGCAGATGCCGCTAATTGCAAGCCACCAGATATGGAAAAAATTAGATTTTTATATAACCTTGACATAGTGCTATATGTGAATGTAGGGAGCATGGATCAAGAATCAAATTTAGTATTAGTATAAAAATTGAAATAGGTTGTATTAAAAAAAGAATAGAAAGAAAGAAAGATGGGAACGTAATTTGGAAATAGTAAGTAATTAACAAAATAAGGGATTGACTTGATGGAATATCTGTGCTGGTCAACTCGCTAGTGCACCATAATATATTGATAAAAATTTTTACTGAATATAACCCAGCTACATAATCAACTAGCGAAAAAAAAAAAAAAATTTTTTTACAATTGGCAGATGTAACAATTTTGTATCTCACAAGTAGTGTTATAAGCACTGATGAATACCCTTTTAAGATAGAAGGATAGTCCATACAAGCTATGAGTATGTATTTTCTCTAAAGTTGAGGTGGGAGCTTTGTTAATTAAACCTGGTAATCTATTTTTGACAGAGCTTAAGGAATGTTGGTATCTTAACTTCGGTACTATGAATTGGTCATTTTGTCGGGTTTGGTATTGATAACAGCTTGTACACCTACAGTTGCCATTCTCTTATTGTGAGAAGCAGATTCATTCATGTGAGCCTCAACAGTTTTGTATTCTTCTCCAACACTAAAGCCTGAAATGTTCAGCATTCAACAATTTAAAGTCAAATGCTACCGTGACTGAAATATTTCCTGTAGTTTATGGTGACACAGCTGAGGGAGAAATTCATCCTTGTCAATATGCAGTCCAACATATTTTCTGGTTGTGGTTGCAGAATCAGTAGCAAGTGTAATTATGGGACCAGCAGCTTTTGTTTCCATCTCCCTTTCATTGAATTCCATAGAGTCTTCATAAATGTATCATTATGAATCAGGCACATCGTTATCATCATTATATCAATTTTTTGCACATACGCCCAATTGCATTGACCACTTGTGGCTGAACGTGGCTTTACCACAGCAGTTTCTCAGCAATGGCATATCTATATATTTGCAGACTATTGTTGAGGAAAGATGGTCTGGTGCACATTCAGATAGAATAATCCTGAGAGTTAGATGGATCATCATCTTCACAATGGCATTAACAATTCATGGAAATCAAGCTCTCCACATTTTTCTATACGTCTCAGTGACCACCTGGCCCTTTTGGAATTCATGATTACATTACAAAATTTAACTGCCATTGACTCGCAGCTTTAACCAAAGATTTCAATTACTTCTAACAGCAAAACAAAAAGTGGTAGGGGCACTGACAGTCGTATCCATATGCAACATCCAGTGCAGAATAGCACTATCTTCTTCTCTCTCATCGACGATGTCTTCACCCTTGTATTTGCTCCAACTTGCCAAGTCCAAGCCCTCAGCCCTTGCAGTCTTTAAATGTACCAGTTGCTGAATGAAGTGGGACTGACTTACAAATCTATAGAAGATCTTTCCACTTCCTTAAAGTGATGCCTATGTATTTTCAAGACATTCCAAGGTTATTGTCTCTCATAATATAACATTCTCTCAAATCTAAGTCTGAAGAGATGAGTTTATTTAGTAATTTTTCAATGAATATTCACCAAAAGGCCATATCTCAATAACCATTGAACCTACAAAATTGAAATTGATGCTAAAATGTTCAGAATAACCATTTTTGTATTCAATGCCAATACATTTATATGACCTAAAGTCAATAGTTTTCATATTTTGATGGAAAATACGATTTTTGACATCTGAATAGACGCGGTTTGACATTTAAGCCAGTAGCAGCTGGAACAAGCCTTGAAATTTGGTTTGGTAATATTTTCCTTGTTATGTTTCTTGAGACAATGAACAGACTTTAAGAGGGTCCCCACAAATTTCCATGATAAATTCCCTCTACTTGTTCACAAAATATGAGGATTTTCGGCGTTTTCTTAGCTTTTTGTGTTCTCGGGCGTTAGCCCAAGAGAACCTATTGTCGTCGCCCATGGTTGCCATGGCAACTAGGCAGTGTTTGGGAAGTGTCACTGAGGAATTTGAAAGTTGGTGTATTGACAAAAACATTCAAATGACACAATCACAAACCAAAGTTACTGGCCTAAGTGATTACACAACTCAATTAGATATGTACCATGGCTGTCTTGTGGCGCACACATCAGGATAATGCACTTTAATCTTGTAAATCCCTCGTTGCTTAACTAAACGTTGATGACTGCCATCGCCAAAAACAGATCCATGCGCATGTGCAGGTCTAGCACAACGCCACTCTCCTGCCACGAAGTTAGACTTGCTGAGGCAGGTCCGTTGGGTTTGTTTGCAATTGACACAATCGTTTGTGAGTAGTTTTCAACAATTTCTGAAGCTGCAGCTTGCATTTTAAGCACAAGAAAGTGTTTCTGTATGTGTATGGGGTTGAAGACACTCAGTATTTACGGCTGTTAAACTGGATTAATTGATCTGACAATTTTGACAGCTGTGGCCACATGGCCAGTGCTTGCACACGATTCCCGCAGGTTCCCAGTGTGCCACGCCCACTCCCTGACCTCTTCCAATTCAGTGAACATGTTTTAAAATAATTGTCCACTATTCAGTAGTGTCAATTGTCCACTATTTAGTTCCAAACAACTACATGTAATTCAGTATGTATAAGGGACACCAAATAAATTGATTTGACAATGCATACACCCATGCAATTAAAATATTTAATGCATAGGCCTGGGAGGCTAGGGGGTTACTCTCACATATTTTAGAGAAGTTCAATTTATTTTGTTCAGGTATACTAACTTTCTTATCTTTGAAAACTCTGCATTTGGTATAGGCCTACTTAATATTGGCTGTCAGCCTGTCACACTTGCAAAATTTGAAACAGAGGGAATATAAACAGATACATAGATAGATAAATAGATAGATAACAAGCCAATCATATATGACTGACATTTTATCCCAGTTCGATAGGGCTAATTATCATGGTGTGATATAATAATATTGCCCGAGAACACGGTGCATGCATTGCATGCTATTTTTAGAGTTTGCAATATTCAAATGAAATCAGCCATCCCTAGGCAACCTTCAAAATGGATGAAATTTGGCAGAATTACTCCTTTCTATGAACCTCACCACCAAAAAAAAGTCAGAAGGGATGTGACAAAATTTTGCATTTTGAGGGGGATCAGATACACCCTACTCTGCAGGTCAAGCATCATGGGGTCACACTGGTGGAGGTATTTAGGACATATTTTTCTCTTGAAGATTATTCCAGTCTTGACTTTACAATTTGTTTGTGCATATGTAAACAATGTATTGGTAGATTTAGAGTAAGTAGACATGTAACCCATATTGACTAGAAAGATAGATAGATAGATAGATAGATAGATAGATAGATATGGATGGACAGAAATAGGTAGATTTTGATATATTTAAAAATACCGTGCAAGCACGTAAAGCCCTCAGGGGAAAAAATTCAATTCAGCGGGCCGCCATTGCCCGGCTATATGACCACATTTGGCAACTGAAAATTGATTGTTTTTTAGAACTGGGCTTAGATGGCTGCACTGGGCTTAGAGGACTGCACTTGCCATATGTCTCTCTTCCTTCATTTCAACTTATATATGGAAGGGCCTAGCTGGTGTGAACAATATATATCAAACTATTTACAGAAATATTATGTCTTAAAATGCAAGCAACATCACAGACCATGTAGACTGGCGGGATTTTTTAAATATGTGGATGGTACGAGCATTTTGGGGTAAAAGTCGGGAACCCATCTTTTTAGCATATTTCAGGTATGCCGATTCCGAAAAAACCGGTTCCCAAGAGATATTCCGGGTCCTTCACCTCCTAATTTGCATAACAAAATGGCCGCCAAATTAGCAATTTTTTGATCGTTTTAAAGCAGTAACCTTCAATATATATAAGTTTAGGAAAGCAAAAAAGGCAAACTAAAATGCTCGTACCTCTTTAAATAAAGCCATTTTTCAAAAATCCCGCCAGTCTAATGTGTAGGTTGGGATATATTCATCCAATATTGACAATTTTGACACCATTAGAATCGTCTTTTCAAGGCAAATCCAACGATACCAAGTATGTTGGGGTGCAAAAGTCGGCGGCGGCTAACTTAACACATACTGAGGGCTTGAATTGTCAATGTATTGACTGACCGCAACAGCTTTTCTTGAGCGCGAGCGCTATCTTTTGCTTGAGCGATATTACAGAACAAGGACAATAGCAAGGCAGAGAAGACCCAAAGTTTCTTTGACAAAAGTTTTTCGATAGCACAATGACAAGAACGTGTAACTTAATCAGTTTAAATACCTGACAGTCATGTGTAAGGCCATATATGATCAGTGCAGCTGAAATTCGTCAGGAAACATAAATTGTTGTTCCTCTCGTCCTCCATATTGGAATCCCAGAAAAATGCCGTGATCTGATTGGCTGACCCAAATTTTTTGCGTAATTAATGCCTTTTTGTTGTACTTTGGTGTAGTTTGCATGCATTCGCATCATAAAGGCGTACAAACATTGGCAAAATTAATAAAATCTTCGATATAGTCGCAAAAATGTTCTTTCCAGGCGCTCGGGTCGCTCGGCCTCTTTAAGTATGCATATTTTGAACATCCGGGCACTTCGCCTTGTCAGATGAAAACATGTCGGACGGGAGAGCATTGTGAAATGGAAACGCGTAATGAAATACGCTCTTTACCATGGATTACAGATACACACATGGCTGAAAGCATGTATTTCCCGAGTTTACGCCACAATAAAGGGAGTAGTGTAAATTGAGAGGAATATGTTGGTTGCACAAAAAGTTATGCGAGATGAAAGAGACCAGACACCAAACTGCATGGGTAAGTGACAGATTTTGGCTTGTTCACGACTGCAATAAGCCCCCTTCGGGCTTAAAAAAGATAGATATGGCTAGAAAAAGAAAGAAACCAATTAATAGGAATGGACAGAAATACATAATTAACAAGAATTTGTGGACTCAATGCCTGGGAAGGCAGAATAATGACCAGTATAGAGGTAAGCACTTGCTTTAACTAGCAAAAAAATAATTTATGTTAAGTAATGTTAAGTAATGTTAAGTAATCCGCTGATCGCAGGTCTATATGACCTCTATGATCAGATCAATTTACACAGTTTTTATGGATGCGTAGGATAAAGTGCGATTGTTCCAACTCCTTGTGCCTGTATTTACACTATGTACAGTTGATAAGGGAGTGGCTGCTTATGCTGCCTCAACTCACAGTCCCATTTGACAAAGGTAAACAGTAATACGTAACTAATATTAGCACTAATAGGTATCCAATTGGTTTATCACAGGTAGACTCTAATACTTCTGGCGTAAAAATGGCCCATAGGCATAGTAATAATGTAATATTCCAAAATATAGTCATAAACTCATTGCACATGTTCATATACTGAATGTGGACGGAGAGATAAATAACCCTGAGGTATTCCAAAAACCCTGAGGTAATACAAAGTTCAGCACCGATATGAGTTACATCCAATTTGGGCGAGTATGTAATCCGAGCTCTTCGAAGTTGACGGGTGGTGGGCTATCTGAGACCGGATGAAGTTTATGTGCTGAGACATTGGCTGCTTATGCTGCCATCGTCTCGGCCGTAAGTCGCTCACCAGGTTAGTTGTGGGTCGAATTTCATTGGGTGGTCCCTCCAGTGGTGGTCAAGGCGATTTTTAAAGGTATTTAAATTAGGAGCTGAGATGACAGATTCTGGAAGGCTGTTCCAGGCTGACACTATGCGATTTCTGAACGCATATTTTCGTAGATCAAGGCGAGATCGTTCCTGAAAAAGCTTCTTGGAATGTCCCCGAGAGGTTCTTGTAGCTTGACGGTAGTTGGGCGTTACTCTTGTGTCATATAGTCCAGTCAGGATCTTGTAAACTTCTACCATATCGCCGCGGAGTCTACGAAAGCGGAGAGTAGGTAAATTTAAACTTTGTAGTCTAGCCGGGTATGAGAGTTCACTTAGGCCATTGACCTGGCGAGTTGCAAACCGTTGGACCTGTTCAATTTTCTTTATGTCCCCAAGGAGGTATGGGCTCCAGACCGCTTGTCCATATTCTACTGTAGATCTTACGAGGGCTTTAAATAATGGAGTGAAGATTTTGCTGTCTAAATGGTGAAAAGTCCGCCTGATGATCCCCATATTCTTGTTGGCCTTTTTAACAGTGCTGTTGATGTGGGTGTCGAACCTCAATTTGGAATCGATGACTATTCCCAAGTCCTTCTCCTCCGTGACTGTCTGAAGTGGTACCGGCTCTTGCCCTGTTGGGGTTAGTGTAAGTGCATTAACCCGCGAGTCAGTGAGGTTCCTGGAGACATATAGGCGTTTGCACTTATCAGGGTGAAAACGGAGAAGCCATTCATTTGACCAGGACTGTAGGCAGTTGAGATCCTGTTGTAGAGGGTCGGGCTCGTCGACTCCCGGTGGTTTGCCAATCTTGTAAATTTTGGTGTCATCAGCGAAGAGATAAGCTTGTGTAGTTAAGTTGTCTGGAAGGTCGTTGATGTAGACTACAAATAATAGTGGTCCCAAAACAGAACCTTGGGGGATCCCACTTTTTACTGATGTTACAGATGATAATTTGCCGTTGATGCGTACTTTTTGGGAGCGACCCTTGAGAAAATCTTCTAGCCAGTCCAGAAGACTACCACCTATTCCATATTTTGAAAGCTTGTGCAGAAGACGTCTATGCGGCACACTGTCAAACGCTTTCTGGAAATCCATGTAGACTGCTTCTATCGGGAGACCTTGGTCTATGGCGTCTGTCCATTGGTCTAGCACTTGTAGGAGCTGAAGTATCGTTGACCGGCCCGAAATAAAGCCAAATTGCTTGTCTGACAGCAGCTCATTGGTTGTAAGGAAGCTCATGATGTCCTCTCTGATCAGTCTTTCTAGGATCTTGCAAGCCACACTAGTAAGGCTCACGGGCCTGTAGTTGTTGGGGCAACTTTTGGCTCCCTTTTTAAAGATGGCACACACCTCCGCAGTTTTCCAAGTTTGAGGAATTTTACCTTGATTGACTGATAGACTGAATATCTTGGAGAGAGGTTTAGCGATGACATGTCTGCTTTCTTTGAGAACTCTCGGGTGAATCATATCTGGTCCAGGTGAAGATCCAATTTGAAGTTCGCCCAGCTTCTTGAGAACTCTGGATTCATTTATATCAACACTGGTTAGTTGACTGACAACCCGCTGATTAAATTCTGGGAGACTTCCCGGCGGTTCCTCCACAAAGACAGACGAGAAGAACTTATTTAGTGTTTCTGCCTTTTCTTCGTCAGTTCTAGCAATACCCTCTCCTGTGTGTAAGTCTGGAATAGCCGCTTTGACCTTGGTGCTCTTGTTGACGTAACTCCAGAAACACTTGGGGTTTTCCTTGACAGACGATGCTATATTTTTCTCAAACTGAATTTTGACTTTCCTCATGGAATTTTTAATTTGGTTCCGGAGCTTGACATATTCGAGACGTTTGGTTTCCGATCTGGTTTCCATGTACCTTCGCCATGTACGGTGTTTAAGTTTGATCTTGTGGGCTAATGCTTCATCTATTGGAACTGGCCTCTGTTTACCGGAGCTGGAGACTTGCTTGTGTGGAATGTTGTTGTCTTGGGCCTTGACATAGATGTCGTAAAAAGTTTTCCACTGGGACCCAATGTCCTTGTTTTCTAACGGTAGGAGAATGTCCCAGTCTTTGTCCAATTCCTCTGACAGTTTGCTGTAGTTCCCCTTGTTGTAAAAATATTTGGTCACTGAAGACTTGTTTCGAACTGCATAGCATTTGAAGGGGAATGATAATACGCAATGATCGCTTTTTCCCAAGGGACTCATGTGTGAGATTGTGTCGATCATGTCCTCCTCACTAGTAAATATCAGGTCCAGGAGAGATGGTTCGTCTCTGCCCCTTTGCCTTGTGGGAGATGACACGTGCTGAGTCCAGTACAAAGGATACAGAGCTTCCAGGAAATTCGAAGAATGGCGGTCAGTTGCTGTCCTTGAACTCCAATCAATATTTGGGAGATTGAAATCGCCACATATAAGCTTGTGCGATGCAGGATGTTGGTCGACTTGCAGGAGGAGGCTGTTCAAGTCCTCATTGTTCTCATTGGTGGAATTAGGGCTCCTATAAATTTCACACAGTAGCAGAGAGTCCCCACCAGTTAGTTTAATCTCGATTGACAGAAATTCTTTGAACCTCGAGTTGAAATTGTATTCAGAAGCACCGATAGTGTCTCGTACATACACACAAATTCCCCTGCCTTCGCTGGAGTTATTGAACAGGTTGTATCCCGGAATCTGAAGCTCTGCTTCAGTCATGGGGAATCTGTTGTTCTTGGCCCATGTTTCACAAATCATAACGATGTCAACCTGGCGATTGTTGCTCAGTAGTCTGTGCTTGAGTTCTGGGAGCTTTTGGTGTATGCTATCAGCGTTGGTGTGCCATACTTGTAGTTCACTGCTTGAGTATCTCGATTGTTGCTCATTAGTTCTCCTGGCATGGGCTGCTTTAGACTGCCCTCCAGGAGACTTCGGTGCTGAGCTATGGAGTTGTTGCTTCGCTAAGTCCCTGATTACAGCTTCAACTTCCAAAAACCCGGGTGTCCAACTACTCGATATGTCTGGGTCTCCGTTGACTTCAGTTTGGCCTCCGATGCAAGCTTCTTATATTCCTCCCTTTGGGCTTTCGTGAGATCATGTCCGATACTGCACTCTTTATGCTCGCTGTCCTTCAGTTTCGGAGTGGCTTTCATGATGGTGTCCTTGTCCCCTGAGTTCGCGAATTCGATGAGTACTGGTCTTGGTTTCTCTTCTTGCTGCTTGCCTAGTCTCACTAATCTCTTAATAGCTGCCTGGTCAAAGCTTGGGTTCAGGAAGGTCATGATCGTGGTGCATTTGTCACGGTCTTCTACCGTTCTTTCCTCCTGTTGTTCTTTGGTGGATTCCGGTATCCTATGGAGCAATATATTGTTCCTCCTCCGCTCTCTTTCAGACATCTCTGTAGCAATTGCACTGTAGAGCTGTTGATCTTGAAGTTTAGAGTTAACACTCTCATCTGCCTTGGCCTGAATGGAGGTCTGTAGAGTTTCAGACTTGTGTGAATTTTCTATTGCTGTGTCAATGTGTTCCTTCATACTATCTTCTACTTGCTTCTTCAGTCCCTGGAAGCTGGAGCGGACGGCGTTCTCAACCTGGGTTTCAATTTTGGCATCCATTGCTTCTGAGGATTCATTGACTTTCGCTTGTAGGTCGTTCACCTTCGTTTCCAGCGACTCAAGCTTGGTGTGGAGTGTAACCATCTCAAGGTGGAGTTTTGAAGCTCCGTATTTACAATTTGGGCAGTGCCAATGGAATTGGTCCAGTTGCTTCACGATTACGTTGTATTCTGTTGAAGATATATTATGGCATTGAGAGTGGAAACTTCTGCTGCAGATGGAGCATTTTAGGAGAAGATCCCTGCTTTTAAATTTAATTTTACAAGTGTCACAGGTTTCGCCTTGAGACATGCTTATAGTTCTCTTGAGTCAATAAAGTAGAGAGTTTTAACTGTGAGCCAACGACTAATTGGGAAAAATCTGTAGTGTCTGGCTTGGGCTGCTTATGCTGCCCTCCAGACTTACTGGCGCTTAAAGTCCCAATCCTCGTCCTCAGAGGTACCGGAGGTCTCCGTGTCGTGGCTGATGTTCCTTGGCACTAGATGTGGAAAAAGTTCTCGAAGTAAGCTATCGCAGGTTCTTGCGTGGAGTTTTGGGGCAAGTATTTCGTCCGGGTGCACTCCGTCCCTGAGGTTCGAATCTTTGAAAACTTTCACAATTTTTGCTTTGCCTCGTTTCCTCTTCTTAATGGATTGCCCCAAGACTTGCCTGTCTAAGTCTATCGTGCGAATGTTCAGTCTTGTGTTGTCTTCCACAATTTTGTCGTTTATGAGTTTGATGTCCTCCAGAAGTGTCTTTTGTTGGCCTTGAAGTGATAAGAGAGTGCACTCACTGGCTGGGTCCTCCGATGTCAGGTTGACATTGTAGTATTTCTTCAGGCTGGCGGGTACCACCGTTGCAATGTTCACAATGCTACCAAATTCCTTGCGAAATTTATCAATGACCGTGATAATTTTGTTCACATGGTCTCCTCTGTAGTATGATAGTAGCTTGATTGGACCAATAGATTCCCTAACTGTCAGGTTACAGATACCACCTTGAATAACAATTCTGTCATACAAGTTAAGCCTGGTCTTCTGCAGCGCAATATGGTATAATCTCTGCAATTTGGCACCTCTGACAACTTCCAAGTCATATACTAATGACAGTTCATGCTCACTAATAAAGTCGTTAAGCACTTCCCTGAGACCGTCGCCTATAGAGTCCGTCAGTAACAAAACCCGGGCCGGGTTTCCACTGGAAAATTCCTGACTAGTTGAATGGGCCATCTTTTCCGATACACGTGTTGCCGATCTGGTAGGGGGCCGCCATATTGGATTTTTCGTGGGCTTCAAAGTGCATCAATTTCGCCCAGAAACATATAGATAAACGTCTTGTCATGAGGAATCCAGAGCAATCGAGATACAGACTGTTATACCGGACGTAATCCAACGTAAATATCCCTTATTGAGTAATTTAGTCCGCCGTTAAAAGCATAAAAACGATCGTTATTGGAGCTGGTGAAAAAACTGCGTCTTGGCTATCCCACGCATGCGCACGTGTTATGAATATACCCCTGACGAAGAAATGCATGAGAGGTTAAAAGTAGGAGGGAAGCAAACAAAAAAGAATGGAAGGAAGAACTATGGATACAAGTCCTGGGATTATAAATAATCCAATGGTTGCAAACAGCATTAGCAACATTTTTCACAGTTAAATTATGTAATATGTCAATTCAACACTGCATCTTGAGACTCTGGGCCAACTTTCTAATCTTCGACTCATTCATGATCGAAATTCTAGTTTATTTACTTATACATTAGGTTACTCAATCAGGTAAAAATAATCAAAGAAAAGCCTTTATTTTTGATTTTCACGTCATTTCCAATAGTTAGGGGTGTTGCAAACAAACCAAATGTTATAATGTGTTTAAATCATATATAAAACAAGACCATTTCGGCTTTATTACTTATTGAACTAAGGAAAAGTGGCAAATGAACCACCAGCATACATGTCAGAAAATGCCATGTTAACTTTGTTAGTGGTGTAAAGTGAGATTTTTATCTTTTTACCAGTTGATCTTTTTCAAAAGAGATTCACAAAAGATCTGTAAAGTTATCAGACAATAAACAGCAGACACCTGTATTAAGACCTACTGTTGGGATCTGACAAATTTGTATCTTCACCACAGCTTTGCATGTAAGTTGTATTTGATGTTTAAGGAAATTATATATTTTGATAAAACTATTTTCTAGAATCAATTAAAAAAAACTACGCAAGTGGGCTAAGATGGTAAATTCTAAGTTTTCTTACAATGTCTCTATCGATATTGAAATATGCATAGCAATTTTTGGTCTCACGAAGGATTTTTTTTGATAAAATCAATACAAAAAACTATACGAGTGGGCTAATGAACACATAAGATGGCCAATTCCAAGTTTTATTACAGTGTCTTTATCCATATTGAAATATAGGTAGCAATTTGTGGTCTTCTGAAGGATTTGAAGTGCTTTGTTTATCTGTTTTTGCCAATTATTAAGATTGTTTCTTGGAATTTAGTAGTTGCAGACTTCCAAGATTCAGTTGTTTAGTAGTATCATGCCTTTGTGCAATCAACATATTATTGAAGTATTAGTCAATAGATTCTGCTCTATAGTCACATAGTTAATGATATATCAGTTATCTGTGAATTTTCCATTCAAAATAAAGAGTTATTAGCATTTTAAACAAGTTAACTCCACACCAGAAGTTCTGAAACAAATATCTATTGGCAAAATAACTTATTTTTCTTTCATGGTCAGAATGACAACACTCAAAAATGCATCTTATACGTATTTTCTTGCCAATTCATCGCAAAGTACTAATTTGAGAGTTATGCACAATTGATGAAAATCTATAACATACCTTCGGAAATAAAGTCCCTGAACAATTTAAGGAATGGAAAATTGAGACAATCATTGATCTTCAAATTGGGCTGAGAGGTTTTGATATCAATATGGAGAGATGCACTCTGAAAGTGTTGCGACATATGTCTCGGAATATGGGTATAAAAATACTATAAAATATCTCAATATATCTTATTATTGACTATATTGCTTCAATGTTTGACTACTTAACTTAGACACTCAATGAATTAGTAAACCTATGCAGCTTCAGTTGATTAGATGTTTTAGAAGTGTGCCCTGAGAATGCAGGATGTAGGCTAGCAAGAGTGTAACAACTTCTAAATCTATTCCTTTAAAATTCACTTAATCAAAATTCTGAATTTCTTCAACTGTTAATATAAGCACCAGGGTGGTCAAAGAAAGCATTTCTACATTCAACACATTCCAATAGATCGTTTTAAAAATTCCATAACGGATATTTTGCATGGAACAAGGGTGTGAAAAACCAAACATTTTAAATTTCAATTTTCTCAAAATTTTCCTGACAGATGTTTTTGATCTTTACATTAAATTGAAGCTGAGACCACTTACTACAATGCTGCATTGACAGATTCTTTGTACATTTTTTTAAACCCTAAACTTCAACAATTCAAGGACACTGTGTTGTCTGACATCACACTTCAACAACAAAGAAAAGAACTTGAGATTCAGCATAAATATAACGAGGACTATAAGGTACTTCAGTGTTACTTAATAAAAGAGAATACCATACCATTTCTTCAGCCAGGAGCCAAAAGAGTGTATTCTTGATAACATAGGAAGTTATCGGTGTTTTCAGGTTATTGATCCCACTGGTTTGGCTGAGAACCTACAACAGAAGGTATTATCAAGTCAGATCCGCATGCTAATGCACATGTCTGACACAGGTATGCCAACATCTCTACTGTCTGGATGTTGTCTTGTGTTAAGTATTTTTAGAAGTATGTAAGTGAATTGAAATGTTTCTGAAATAATTAATAACAGCACAAAATCTCAGAACACATTAAGAAGTCAACAAGATAGTTTCGTGGGGGAGACTGGGAAAGGCATATGCGGCAAAGAGGCAGCTGCCATGGGCCCTACTACTTTTGTATGTAATGTATGTTAAGCTTTGTTGAATGTCGTATTCTGCTAGATGCAATAGTACCGAAACTTCAAAACTTCTGTGCAACTTCCTATGAAAATATGTCCATATAATTGAAGAAACAAGAGCCAAATTCAAGACAAATCGAAGTAGTGTCCATATATATATGTTGAAAATGTCATGTAGTTAAAATAATATGATATTTCATTTTAGTGTTTTCTATAATTTTCTATGAGTTAAAAGTTAAAGTTAGATAATAATTTCTATCTATTGTTTTTTATATTATCAATTATCTGAGTTAATCTCATAAGTCAAATTCTATGCTTTGAAGTTTAACATCAATAACCTTTAATTACATGTATCAAGTGTTAATATCTATGTTGAAACAATAATTAAACCCCAATGATCTAAAGGTTCAAAGCAGCAATCACTGATTGCAATCTGATAACAGTTCTGACACTTGGTATATATACAGGCTGGGCCAGGAGCCCGAGGGAGGAGTTTGTGACTTGGCTTGAGAGTATATACATGTATGATATATGGACAATAAATGGAGCTACCAAGGAGACACCTTTCTTGCGAAGCGTTATGATTTCCTGTGACACTCACTTTTGGTGAATACACATTGGTTACAAGCTGGGGAATCTGACCTAGTTTAAAATGAAATCACAGCCTCCAGTAAATTTCCATATATTGCATTGCTGGAGAATAGAGTCATCTCTGACATGACACTTCAACAGCATAGAAGAGGGTTGAGATTCCACTTAATATGAAGAGGACCACTTAATATGAAGATTCCACTTAATATGAAGAGGACCATAACCTATATACCAAAGAGTTGACGTATTTAATGCTAAATTGAAAATCTCACAAGAAAAGGGCAAACAATTTAGAAAGTTTCAAAATTATCCTACTACAAACATTCACTCTGGAGCTATCAATTCTAAATAATTCTATATGAAGCTTATATCTGTCATAAATTTGGAATTTGTTAAAAATCAAAAAAATGGAAAATTCATGATTTAAGCGACTGATTGTGTGGTTATGCTCCCTAAGAATCACAATTGTTATTTAAACTAGATATTCTACACTAATTTTACAAACAAGTTTTCAAATACCTCCAACAGACCCTTGCAGATGAGGATTCCCAAGCGGCATCCAGGCGGTAAGCTGTCTAAGATGTCCCACTCGAATCTGCAATTAGTTCTTTTCCAGTTGAATTTTATAACACTCTCCAAATCCCTCCATTTCAAATGCACCAATGACTGGTGACCAGGAGCATTGTCAATCAACCCGCATTTTCTTTTTTTTTTCAATTCACTGCCTTCAACATAGATGGGCACAACATCAACAGAAATCTTCAGACCTTTACACCTGCCTTCTCCTTGCCATATAAATTCCCACGGGTTTCCAATTGAAACACACATCAAAGAAATCCCCTTCTTGTCAACCTCAACCATCTTTCTCACAAAGTGCTCATGAAGTCTCAGACATGCAAAGAGTTCACAATCATGAGTCTGAGGATTGTGAATTCCATAAATTCTGTTTTTGGTACATATCTGCAGATCAAATTCATCCCATCTGCCAACCTTCAGCTTCTCCCTCACACTCCCGGCCATGACTATTTCAGCATTTAAAAGTCCATCATTGGCCACCATCTTTGTAAACAGCTTTGTCAAATCCTCTTCTATTGCTAAACGTTCCTGGAGTGGCATGACCAGCATTTTCTTCAGACTCCCAAATACAGAGGAATCCATTTTCAAGATATCAGAACAGTAGTCCTTGTAGTGTGTATCCATACTAGATTTGGAATTCCCGGGAAATTGTCCAAAGCAATCTTCACAAATTTCTGCATTATGATATTCCAAAAACCGAATGGCAGCCAGGTTGCCATGCAAGTGTGCAATGTGCAGGGGCGTGCAACCATGGATGTCCCTTCCATCAATTTGTCCTTCAATCAATTCTTTTGGGATGTTGTTCAGAACTTTCTCATCATGACAAAAGATGGCAGCCAAGTGCAGCATATTTCGCCTGAGCCAATTGTCATTTCTTTTGATCAATGTCCATCTCAGTTCTTCCCGTTGCTCTATTCCTTTATTTTTCCCTTCAACATATAATTCATTAAAATGTTTTCCCTTCTCTTTGATCCATTCATTGACGGGTGAACCTCTCATGTCTCTCTGCAGAAGTTCATCTGCTTCTTCAAAGCATTTCTTGATATTGTCATCACCATCTTCCTTGCTCATGAATAGGAGAGTGTTGATAACACTTCCTGACTCTGTGCAACTACCTATTGTGCCATAGGCAGCTCTGATGACAGCACGTGCAGCTGTTCTCAGGTCCTCTCCGACATTCACTAGGTCTTGTAAAGGGTTCAGGTATATTTTAATGACTTCAGTGTTTCCTTGGTTTTTGTTGTATACACTAATCAGCCGCTTTAACATAATAGCACTTGGCAATAGGGCCTCATGTGCAGTGAACCCTAGAACATTCAGCAATAATATGGCATGGATGTCAGAAATTGTAGGTTGAGCACCTTTGTCAAGACACCATTTGAGTACATCAAAGAGAGCAAAATAGTTCTTTTTCCCTTCTCCTTCATTTATCTCCTGTAATAAATGATCATAAATCTGCTGAGCATTCCTATTGTCAATCTTAACTTCCAATATGAACGATGAGATCCTACGAATCCTGTCATTCTGTATCTCAATGTGATTCTTGGCAAAGTCTTTCAATCCTGTTGCCTCAGTTAACTGTCTGATGCCTAGTCTCCAACCTTTGCTCATTCGATCTCTTATCTCCTCCACATCCATTCCTAGATCCTTCAATTTAATAATTTGCCCTCTGTTATCAACGTGCCAGTCAATATTCAGCATTGTCTCGAAGATTCCTTCAATAGTTTTTCTGCTGCAAATATAAATTATAATATTTCATTGAATTCAAGAATAAATTACTCCATTGCACTGCAATTGTTTACAGTGCTTAAAAATATAAATTGACAATTTTTCTCTTTATTCAATGCATCACTTAGTCTTTTCTACAGAAATTGTGGAAAAGACGAAGTAAAGCAAGGCATAAATCAATCGTTACGAAGTCATTATGCTAAGAGAGTAAGAGTAATAATATGAAATCCCTGTTGTCATATGCATTCAGTAGGGATTTTTCCCGAAGGGACTAAAAAATTAGGGAGGGTCCCTTAAAAGTAGCTTCAGAGGTACTAAGCTTAGGGAAGGCCCTAAAGAGTCCCTATATAACGGCTCCCCGAACCCATGATCATAATTTTCCTAATAAGCTGAAATGGTTATTTGTAAGTGATCAGTATCAGTGGTGTGTGTATTTTATTGACTGTTTTCTATATTAATTGGTGTTTGATACCTTCTTTATTTTATAACTATTTGGGTGGCAGGAACCTCGTTTGTATTTCTGTTAGTCTTGTGCTGAGTGCTCTTTTTATCCAAAAGTACTATTACTCGTATATGTTTGTATCAATATGCTCTCTTGAGTTTAACTATTTATAACATGTGTATAATCAATTTTAAGTATATAGTTAATCTTGTATATACAGTCAACACAGAAATTATTTGCACACTTTCATTTTTCATCATATTTCACAGAAAAATGGCAGTATGTAAAAAAAAACTGTCCTATGTTTTAGAGTAGTGTCAGTAGGTTAGGATCCCATGCATTTCATTTTTTAACAAATTTCATATTCTTGGAAAATGTGAAAAAACAGAATTTTGAAAACAAAAAAATATTTGCACACTTCAGCCAACTGCCAGAAACTGACTTTTTTATGATGATACTCAAATTTTTCTTTGGAACTACCGTTGTTTATGGTATCTTTAGCTCCTTTTACATCAATCAGACATTATCTATAATAATAATAATATTAAGTACTTATATAGCGCCAATTCCAGTAAACTGCTCGTTGGCGCTTGGTTAGATTAGCTTGTATCTCCGTAAAATTTTGCAAAAAGATATGTTTTCAGTCCCTTCTTGAAGTTATCCAATGTGCTTGATTTTCTAACCATTTCAGGTAAGCCATTCCACAGTGCTGGTGATGAATAAATTATGAAAAGGCTCTATCCTCAAACTTGTTTTGATTTTGAGTAGCAGGTACCTCTAACAGCATTTTGCCATTGCTGCGGAGGTTCAGGTCATTTTCAGGTTTGTGTTGAATTAGACTTTTGAGGTACTGAGGTGCTTGATTATTCACAGCTTTCCATGTAGTTGTCATAAGTTTGAATTGGATCCTTGCATGGATAGGAAGCCAGTGTAACTCTTTCCTGTAATGACTGACTTTATCTTGTCTTTTTAGCCCTTCAATCAGTCGTACAGCAGAGTTTTGTGCCACCTGGAGTTTATTTATCACTTGTTTCGACGAACCATACAGCAATCCATTGCCATAGTCTAAATGAGGAGTGACTAAAGCATTGACAGCTGTTTTGATTGACTCTTTATTCAGTGACTTACGCAGTTTTGAGATGTTTCGAAGGTTAAAATAAGCATTTTTACACATTTTGTTCACTTGCTTATGCATTGACATGTGTTTATCAAAGAATACACCTAAATTTCTGGCATGATCTGCCACCTTGATTTCAACATTGTCCACACTGATTGACGACATGTGAAGTTTCTTGAGTTGAAATGGCGAGCCAATGAGAAGTAACTCAGTCTTTTCACCATTGTTACAGAGTTTGTTTTTGTGAAGAAAATTGCGTATTTCTGTGATGCATTTTTCCATTTTCTTTGTGGCATTTTCCTCTTCACGAAAAGTTGGCTTGAAGGAAAGGATTAGTTGTTCATCATCGGCATACTTTTGGTCATCAACCTCATTTTCTTCAGCCACCTGACTTATTGGAGCAATGTACGAATTGAACAAGATCGGACCCAGTTTCGATCCTTGAGGGACGCCATATTTTAGTGGCAGTTTGTTTGATTCTGTGTCATTTATGAGTACAGATTGAGATCTATTGGTGATGTATGATTTTAACCAGTTTAAAGCAGAGCCATCAATACCATACTTGTCTCTCAACCTTTTCAAAAGGATGTCATGATCAATTGTGTCAAATGCTGCCGATAAGTCTAATAGTACCAGCATTGTGACTTCACCACGGCTCATGCTCATCATGACATCATTGTGGATTTTTGTCAATAGAGTTTCTGTACTGAAATGCTGCTTGTATGCTGACTGTTTTTCATCATGCAGACTTCCAAGTGCAAGGTGCTCAGTGTATTGTTTGATGACAGCACCCTCTATGACTTTACTCAGGAAGGACAGATTTGAAACTGGTCTGTAATTCTTCTTGATGAGATCAAGACCATTTTTCTTAAGGAGCGGTTTTACTAGAGCATGTTTCAATTCACTAGGCATTTTCTCGTCTCTGAGTGATGTGTTGACTATTTTAGCTATGATAGGAAGAAATTCATCAATGCATTCCAACAGTAACCAAGTAGGTATCGGGTCAAGGTTACAGTGCTTCACAGGCATATCGGTGATGATTTTCTTAATTTCCATCTCTGAGAGTGATTTGAATTGACTAAGTTTCAGACCTGAATATGTCTCAGCATCATTTTTCGTATTTGCGTTGTTTGTGTTTAATCTCAATCTTATTTTCTTTGATTTTATTGAGTCCTGTATCTGGGGTTCACAGACCTGTGGGATTACAGGTGTTACTCAAGGAGCACACCCATTCCCATGTTTTCCTATATATATACATTTAGGTATAAAGAAATACTTTAAAATAGCAATTGTCATGAAATTGGTCTGTAAAGTCCTTTGAAATAGTCAAATCGTGAGAAGAAGATAAACTATGCAGGTTCTTGCGAAGAACTATGTTCAATATCTCATCAGGAAATGCCCAAAAAAGGCTCTTGGCGATTTTGCGCTAAGATACAACTGATAATTTGCCTCTGACCAGTTATTTTAAAACCACTGGCTTATCAAAAGTTATTAAGAAAGAATATTTAGAGTTGTTTTTATTAATATTTGCTTACAAATTAGGTTATTATTAGATTTTAGCATTTTGGAATTAAGTGTGGCATATTGAATGCATTGTCATGCATCGATTATTAAGATTCACTAAAGCTTGGCTATACAATAATTATGGCCTAAATTATTATGATAGTGAATGGTTTTCATTGTTCAAAGCTCATTTTTACAAAGGAAACCCATTATTGTGAAATTTTCACTCATTGAGGTCCTCCATGGGGGTGCCCTATGAAGTAACATTTGTTGTAGGTTGCATGATGGTAATGATATAGTGAAAACTTCCAAAACGACCTGTCTTAATTATCTCAGCTGACTTTCTCCAAAATTATTACAACCTATTTTCAAAGCTCACAATCAAAATAGTACCCAGGGGCAAAATTGAGTCCTGCAATTAAGATTTTTTCAGTTTGATTCTACTTGTATTACTGTTTTTCCGGCATTTTGTGGTTGCACGAAAGCTCATGTAGAACACAATTAGCTACCAATACCTGCCAAATTACTTTTTTTGACAAATAGACACAAGTATGGATTTTACTACTCAGTTTCAGGCGAGTTGCTTGTTTCTAGCCAAATTTCTATAGCTATACATAGAAAAAGAACATGGGATTGGGTGCTTTCCCTGGGTAACACCTGTAATCCCACATGTGAACCCCAAATGATGTCAGATTGATGTAAATGAGCTAAAGATACCATAAACAACATTATTTCCTTAGAAAAAGTTGAGTTTCATCATTAAAAATTCAGTTTCTGGCAGTTGGCTGAAGTGTGCAAATATTTTTTTGTTTTCAAAATTCAGTTTATTCACATTTATCAAGAAAATGAATTTTGTCAAAAAATTAAATTCATGGGATCCTAACCTACTAACACTACTCTGAAACATAGGACATTTCTTTTTATCATACTGCCATTTTTTTGTGAAATATGATGAAAAATGAAAGTGTGCAAATAATTTCTGTGCTGACTGTATATAATTAATACTATTTTTATATATTTTATTTAACTTTTTCCCATTACAAATGACATATGTATCAATTGTGATATTTATAGATGTCAATAAAAGAATATATATATAATGAAATAATTGTCACAACCCTTTTTTACTACTCGTGATAGAACTCAATAAATATATTGCAGCACTGTTGCCATATTTAGTTAAGCAAAGTCAGCTTGTTCGGGCTTCGAGCCCATATAGTCTACGTTGTTATTACTAAGAAGAAGAATATATATTATACAGATAGTGGATAGTGAGGAGACCAATACCCTCGCGGACATTGAGGTAAATAGATCTAATGTTGGTCTAACGAAGCATTTAACCTCCTATACACATCGGACCCAACGTTACGAATCTACGTAATTTGTCGACACATTTCTCAGACGTTAATACGTACTTTTAGACGTTGATACGAGTGATACAGGCCGTATCTGACTCTACGAAGCCTTTTAACGTTGGTCTGACGGTGTTTGACCGTCTTCCCGCCTTCTAGGATCCAGCGTTTCAGCCGACCTGCCCCCTCTTGCGCATGCGCACTCGCATACAACAAGCCAAAATGGCGGGCTGACTCGAATCTGTGTAATCTCGGATCGTGTTTTCGCTGATAACGAAGGATTTAACGCATTGACAAGCCTCATAATCTGGTGTGCTTCATAGATTAACTACTTGGCTACGACTTGAGCATGTTTTGGACTGTCGGAATGCTTTATTGCGAAAGATTGAGGCCCGGCAATGTGAAAAATCGAGCGGCATGGTCGGAGCGCCCCGGCCAGGAATGACTCGATCAGCTGTTTCAATATTTGTGATTCAATTATGGACTGAATATTGGACATATATACCCCGTTTTGGATGGATATACCCGGTTACCAAACCCGGGAGGACGCATGGATGTGGATACGGCCGGAATTCGTTGGACACCGGCGCTGGAGTCACAGGTAAGTCTCTTCAAGATGTCGATTTTTTTTCAGGGGCGGATCGTCTGATGGGAGGGGGGGGGTTTAATATGTTCAATTTTGTTCTGTTTAGTTCAGTTCAGGTTCTTGTTTTCAGGCTTGATTTATATATATATAGCGTGTTCGGGATCATTGTCCAGGTAGGGTGGGGTGGGGGGTGGGGAGAGCATCCCAGCCAGGTGGGAGGATTTAATTATTTTGATTGAGATCTGCAAATATAAAACAAAATATTAAAGCAGTACAAACAGAGCTATCCAAAAAGGATGGCTCCCAAAATTAAGAGACTTTTCTTCCTCATTTTACTGAGCAGTCTACAAGTCCACTTAGGGACTATAAATAAAATAAAATAAAATAAAAACACTTACCTTGCATGTTGAAATTGAAAATGTTACTGCAATTTTACCGTGATAAAATTGGAACATTCTCGGCATCTAGGACAGTTGCAATGAGGTACCATTAAACTTGGGTCTTATACAATTCTCATATGCATCTTTGAGGTGATGGAAAATTTTTTTTATTTTTTTTAAACCTAGATCATCTTTCACATTTTCACAAGTACTTATTTGGTAATTTTTGTGACTGGTGGATTAACTATTTCTTTATGACTTCATCTTATCGTCAACAGCAAGCATCCTGTTGGAGTTTTTATATCCTCAAAGGGACCAGATAGATTGGAATAGGTATTTAATAGATGGCGCTACAAGGCGCTCTGTGAATCAGGATCCTAGGTTCTGCAACTTTGTGCAAACCTTCAACAAACCTTTGGCAGATACGTATGATCAGACGTTTGCCCTGAACATTACTTTCAAACGTTGTCCATACATATCAAAAACACGTTGGAGAAACCTTGGAACTTACGTATTGCCAAATGTTCGACCATACCTTTGATAAACCTATGAATCAAAGGTATGGTAATACGTAACAGTCTAAGGTTGTAAAAACCTCTCAAATGAATGTTCGACAAACCTATGAATCAAAGGTACGATCATACGTAGTAGTCAAACGTCCTTCAAACCTCTCAACCAAAGGTATGACTTACGTAATAGTCTAAGGTTTTAAAAACCTCTCAAATGAATGTTCTACAAACCTTTGAATCAAAGGTATGGTCATACGTTATAGTCAAACGTTCTTCAAACCTCTCAACCAAAGGTATGACTTACGTATGACTGACACGTTTAGCAAAACGTTACGACCAAATGTTCTTCCAATCTCTCAATCAAAGGTATGACTTATGTGCGACTCGAACGTTAGGCCGAACTATAAAACAAACTATCTGCCAACCTCTTACTAAGGTTGCTACCTACGTTTGGTTTTCCATCTGAGTGCAACGTTTCGAAATTACCTTTGCCCTACCCAGTGGCGTAACTGGGGGGTCTCAAATGGGGGGGGCCTGTGCCCCCTCGTGCCCCCCCATAGGGACGCCACTGGCCCTACCTTTGTCATACGTTGTTTGGCCCAACGTCTGATTCTAACCAAAATAATTACGTAGTGAGAGGTTTGATTTACGTTGCTGCTCGGGAGGGTATTACCTGCTAAGGCCAATAAAACTCAATATTGGTCGACTCAACATCTACTATTTGTTATATTCTGCACCACAATTTTCACACTGATACATACAGTGGGGTGCGAAAGTTTGGGCACCCTTTGAGTGGGGTCACATTTTTTCAAATTTCTGACAAACCATTTGCAGAATCTTTCCAACGTGAATTGTGTGAGTGAAGGATACCCATGGACTCAATTTTAGCTCGAAAGAACAATGGAAATATAAAAAACATGGGTCTTTTTGTCGTATTTTACATGTGCAAAAGTTTGGGCACCCCTACAGATTCTGATCTTGACTTTTCTACAACTCAACATTAAAGCAATATAAAAGCTCTAAGACGCATTGGATAATAATGTAAGTATCCCAGGACTTCATTTCTTCGCATTTTTTATTGTGCTCCCCAACAGAGATACTCCAATTGTTGCATCTTTGTGGTAACTAAAGCATCAATTGCACATGTCCAGTTATACTGAGAGTTTTGAAAATTTCTTGGCCAGGAGATCTGGTTAGCCTCTCCTTTACCTAAAACTAACATTTTATCTAAAATAGCCAAAAATATTTAAGATTTCCATTATTTATTCAGATTAATATCCAGTAAAATTAAAAGTATTAGTGTGCAGTTCAACTTTGCGTTGCCAGCCAGGGACTATTTTTGCTGAAACAATTTCAATTTGGGGTTAATTTTGTTTCTATTTAGTCAATTTTGCTATTTTGTAACAATTAAATCTTATATGTCAACCTCATAGACCTCCACAGGTCTGACACTGAACGTGTTCGACAGGTGCATCGTTCCACCGTCAGCATGCAGATGTGAAAAGCCAAGCTATACAAGGTATACAAATTAAATAGCTTTATCTAACTGTCTGAGTCATGCCAAAGGACCCATCTAGCTATTTGGAAGCATTCTGGATCAGTCATTGTGGTGTTTGAGACAAGGGAGTAAAAAAATGCATTGAAATGGAATTGCTCCGATACACCAGGATGTGATAAACAAGTTTGACTCTCCAAGGGCAAGAATAGGCAGGCCGAAAATTATGGATGACAGCTGTATTAATTCTGAAATTGTCATTTCTACACAACTCAACTCAAAAACAGCAGGTTTCAGAAATATTTTAACAAGAAAAGTCAAGTTACTCTGACATAGATGCCCAGAAAGTTTAACTTTTGTGGCATTTTAGGTATTTTAGTTGGATATAGGTCTGAGCTGCTTTTTGGCTTGTCATGTGACTGATCTCCTGGTGTATGACTGGCGTTACATTTTTGATGCAGAATATATATATATATTTACAAGCAAAATAATGCATAGTAATCAAATCTATGATACACTATTCTTGATAAAATATTATTATGGTCAAGTTTACACTTACCTAAACATGTCCTCTCCATCAACATCGTCTTCTATTTCATTTTCTGCAATTTCAAACAAATGTTTCATGGCATAATCACATGTCCTTCTCACTTTCAGATTATCCATTGTATTGATGAGTGCCTCCAATTTTGACTCTTGGTCATTTTCTATGATGCTCTCGATCACCCCAGTGAGCATTAAATACATCAGATTCCAAGATTTTGCATCTAACATCATTACAAACGAACAAAGCATTGAAATGAATTCCTTGATGTTAACACCAGTTGGTCCATCATCGTCGACACTATCACGAACGTCAGGTTTCCTCGAAAGGAAATTTTCAACACACAGCCACTCGTCAGAAGATAACACACTGTAATATCTTTCAGGATGTTTCCCTGACCTTTTAAGCTCTAACAGAAATCTGAAGTATGAGTGCAACGATTCGTCATTCAAAGGGGAAAAAAACTTCAGCACAAATGAAGTGAAAAAAGTAGCTTCTGTAGGAGATGGAAAGGGGTCGGCTCCCTCTGTAATGAGAAATGTCAGTACTTCCACAAAATGTCCATTCTTCCTCCTTCCATCATAGTGTTGAATCAATTTGTGAAGAAACCTGCAAAAACATTATAATGAAGTCAACGGTCACATGTCTAAATATCCTTTTTCAGAGTCAACAAAATAGTGCACATATGTACAGTGTACCCTGCGTTGTAAAACTTCCTCATCTCAGGTCATGAAATGGTCTCCTATGGGGTTCATGATCTCTGCTCAGAGGGGAATGGGACAACAATAAATAAGGAAATTTACTTACCTTGTAAGGGATTAATACTTCAACTCTGAAGAGTCGGAAAAATCCCAATCCAAATTGGCCTGCTGGATGGTGGCATTCAGTTGCAAGGAGGCTCACTTCAACTCCAGTCTTAATTTATTCTCTCTTGCTCGTTTGTGGTTGTGCAGTACTTGCAATGGGAATATTTTTTGCCCTATCTAATCTTTCACAGTTTAAGCGATATTTATTTGGGATTTTTTGTAACTGGTGTAGCTACTATTTATTTATGGCTTCGTCCAATTATCACCGGCAAGCATCCTGTTGCAGGTTTTATAATCTCAAAGTTACCAGACAGATTGAATTAGGTACGGAATACACGGCGCTACAAGGCTCTCTGAGACTTAGGATTCCAGGTTCTGCAACTTTGTGCAAACCTTCAACAAACCTTTGGCAGATACATGTACGTATGATCAGACGTTTGCCCTGAACGTTACTTTCAAACGTTGTCCATACATATCAAAAACACGTCGGAGAAACCTTGGAACTTATTGCCAAATGTGCAACCATACCTTTGATAAACCTATGAATCTAAGGTATGGTCATATGTAATAGACTAAGGTTGTAAAAACCTCTCAACCAAAGGTATGACTTAAGTATGACTAACACGTTTAGCCAAATGTTACAACCAAACGTTCTTCCAACTTCTCAACCAAAGGTATGACTTACGTGTGACTCGAATGTTAGGCAAAACTATAAAACCAACTATCTGCCAACCTCTTACTAACGTTGTGTCCAACGTTTGGAAATTTCCTTTGCTCTACCTTTGTCATACGTTGTTTGGCACAAAATTTGATTCTAATGCAAATTGAAATTGACTCATTGCTATATTTCTGCACTTTAAATTGCATTACTTGATAGTATTATTTGTATAAAGTAACATACAAACTACATGACATTTAAGATCTTATGTGTCATTTATTCATAAATTGTTGTGGAAAATATTGGCACTTGACTCAACACGGCTTGTAGGCTGTCATGTTGGCTTTATTTTCAGTGAGAGTACTTAAATGCACTTAAAAAGTACTTACAATTTCAAGTACTTTTTCCTAAGTACTTGGTACCAGTACAGTACTTTTGCAAGCAACCTGTATTGCGAGACCTGTACTGACCATGTTATATCATAATTAAATTAGTTTCTTGCGCAATAGGGTAAAGTTCTTTGAGTCAGATAGTTTGTTTCTAAGCCTTTTGAAAAAGTAATATCTTGCTTGGCCTATGGGTTGTAGATCATCAACCAGGGCCACAAATTAAACATATTAATTAACTGTAATAGAAAAGTGCAAGTTAGCATGGCAATAACGCTGAATATTTGGTGAATTTTCAGAAACAGGAAAAGGAAGGGGGTATCCTTGAGTCGGATGGTTGTGTTCCTAAAACAAGACATTAAATATACCGCTATAAAATAACTTTCCGGCCAATTATAAAAGCCCTTAATATAACATAAAATAGTTTGACCTCCTTCCGAACTATGAACTTGGCAAATTGAAGTTAAATCTAAACCATAGGACAGCAAAGGAGTTTTCAATCTGACAAAATTTCTCTTCAATTCACAATTTTATGAGAAATAATTAAGAGAAAAACCGGTTTTTTGCCCCATCTTTAGAGGCGTGAAAAAAACACTTAATTGTTCATATCCCGTTGATACTTTTTGAGTGGATAATGCAGGTCTTTGAGAACACATTGTTACCAAGTACACTGGTTTAGATGCTCTCAAATACCCAATTCAGGTACAATAAAAGTGTCCGACTCAAGGTTACCCTCCCTTAGTGTCCGACTCAAAGAATCTTACTCTATGTAGCATTTTTTAGATACATCATTTAAAATCTGACATTAGCTATCTTTCCAAACTATATATAGTGAAGCTGTACTTTTTTATCATTTCAATTAAATTTATTGTATCTAATAAGCACTAGTAAACCTGAATCGGCTTGAATAAACATATATACACTGTATATATATTGACCCACATTTAGAAATTTGCATTGCAGGTCATTGACAATGACGTCAAACAGATGACAGTATGCACTTACACCAATTTGTGTGTATACTCAAGTTTAGATATAAATATATGTCTTTACCTTGTACTGAAACCAGAATCCATTGAAAGGAAAACCTAGAAAGTAAAATATGAAACATTACTTCAATATTCTTAATTCACATGGACACTCGTAATATTGTGTCAAAGAATTCACTGTTTACTACCTTGAGTTTGGCTATGCATTCTTCTGCATTTGACCCATCATTTATTGGAAGGTCATCGAATGGTTCCCAGATTATATCAAAATAGTCATGTTCCTTTGAAGGAGTGCTCTTTTGACAACTTGAATACAATTCCTGAAAAAAAAGATAAAAGGTCCAAATGGCACATCGCTTTTAGCATAAAGAAAAAATGATCTTTTCAGGTTTATTTCTATCACTATTCTTTGAGAAAGTACATCGAATATGAAAATCTTGCATGTGACCTCATTCTGCCAGTGACCTCATTATTGGCTATGGTGTACAGTGTGACACAGTGTTGGCTTGTGATAGTGTATATGGTATGTGACGTCAGAGGACAGACTATTGAGCCACAGCTCTTTTATGAGTCAAGCAAGAAGATTGCCGGTTGCTATAATCCGTACTTGTTTGACAAAAAACTGCTTTGACGGTTTTATCTTCCTAATAAACATGTGAAAAACAGAAATTAACTGTTGTTTATAAACTCTCAATTTGGTAATTGCATATTAGGTCAAATTGTCCCCGCTTCAGGTACGCATTGTAGGCATTCACAAACACCACATGAAGTCAAGTGCTTGTAATTTATCACACAGTCTTGATTGTCGGAATAACGTGTATCTTGTATCCCCTGAATAAAATGCAAGATTTTCAAAATATACCGAAAAAGTTACGATTGTAGCGTAAAAGCAGAAGTGTCAGGTTTGCATCTAAGTAAAAAGTAAAATATTTTGGTGGGAAAATTTTGAGATATTTGAGTTTAATTTTTTTATTTATAACACCCCTTTAAGTTACATCTTTATCATTCGGTATCACCCAATAAATCACCTAACAATTCAATCAAAATATTAAATTTGTTGCTTTACGTGTTTTATATGACAATTCATAGAAATCGAACTGAAGAAATTGTTTAAATGGCACTTCTGTGATAAATGCAGAATAGAGTGTGAATTGATCATATTTTTCAGTAAAAGTGAATCTTTTCCAACATTTATGGGTGTTGCAAACTCAGTGAATCTTATGAAGAAATTTAAGGAATGGAGAACTGAGGCAATCATGTTTCTTAAGATTGTGATTAGAGGTTTTGATATTGATGTGATGAAATATACCTTGAAAGTATTGCGACATATGTCTCAAAATATTGATATTGAAATGCTACAAAAGCCCTAGATATGTCTTATTATTGGCTATATTGCTACAGTTTTCTGCAACTCAGCTAATGCAGTCGATTAATAAAAGGAATGTTATGCAGGTTCAGTTGATTGGACTCTGAATGGGTTCGGGGAATGCAGATTATAGTATAGCAAGTTTGTAACACCATCAGAATGTGATATTCCTTTAAAAAGCACTTAATCATAATTCTGAATTTGGTCCACTGTATATATATAAGCACCAGTGTGAGAAAGGAAAGCTAAGATTATCATTTTAAACATTTTATAATGGATACTTTGCATGCAACAAGGGTGTGAAAAACTAAAAATTTTAAATTTCAATTTTCTAACAATTTTTCTAACAGATTTTATTAATTTTACATCAAATCGAAGCCGACACCAAATACTACAACGTTGTGTTCTTGTTGACAGATTCTTTGTACATTTTGTTTAACCCTAAACTTCATTCAAGGACACTATGGCGGAACACTGATCAAGATCTGGGAAGAGTTTCTTCATTTGATGGCTCAAATTTTCCCAACAACACTGGTTCATTTGAAAAACAATTGTAATACTGCTTTATTGTGGTATCGTTACTACTTTATTATTTTATTTTCTCATAGTTTTCAGAGTAAAACTGCTTAATATGAAGGTCTGATTTGCAAACCTTCAACATACCTTTGGCAGATATGTATGATCAGACGTTTGTCCTAAACATTACTTTCAAACGTTGTCCATACATATCAAAAACACATTGGAGAAACCTTGGAACTTGCGTAAATTGCCAAATATGTGACCATACCTTTGATAAATCTATGAATCAAAGGTATGGTCATATGTAATAGTCTAAGGTTGTAAAAACTTCTCAAATGAATGTTCGACAAACGAAAGGTATGGTCATACGTAATTGTCAAACGTTCTTCAAACCTCTAAAACAAAAGGTATGACTTACGTGTGACTCGAATGTCAGGCCAAACTATAAAACCAACTGTCTGCCAACCTCTTACTAAGGTTGCGACCTACATTTGGTTTTCCAAGACACAAGACTCAAGACACATTTATTCACCTTCCATATGAGTGCAACGTTTGGTAATTACCTTTGCCCTACCTTTGTCATACGTTGTTTGGCCCAACGTTTGCTTCTAACCAAAATAGTTACATAGCTAAAGGTTTGATTTATGTTGCTGCTCGGGAGGGTACATTCCAGGGCGTCGGAGTCGGAGTCGGCATTCAGAGTCGTGTAGTCGGAGATTTTTGGGTGGAGTCGGAGTCGGAGTTGAACTTTAATTTTCAGGTTGAGTCGGAATCGGAGTCGGAGTCGAAAATTAATTTGGTGACTCCTTAAAAATATTTAATATACTTTACAAAAACACAGTTACAACAATGTGAAATGTACCTTGAATTTTAATTAAAAAATTCTTGAACAGATATGCAAGTACAAAAGCCTGTGGAAAATTTCTAGAAGTACTTTTTGCCTAATGTTAATCATGTAATATTTGTGTGAAATAATGCCGATAAGCTGAGTCGGGAGTCGGAGTCGGAGTCGGAATTTAGGACACCAAAGGAGTCGGAGTCGGAGTCGCTTTTCAAGAAGCCAAAGGAGTCGGGATTTGGAGTCGGTTCATTTACTACCGACTCCAAAGCCCTGGTACATTCATTACATTCATTAACTTTTTCGCTATATTTTGAAAATCTTATGTTTTCGAACATTCTCTAAAACAGATCAATAAGAATTATGGTTGTTACAAAGAGTCAATTTTTTTACAGATAATTATTGCTCTTTAAATATCTCGGAGGCTCACCAAAGCAGATAAAGAGACAATTTGATCTATCCATAATTTAACAGGATCTAATTTGAGCCCAAATATTTCAGTCTATCTAAGGGTTACGTGGGTGGTCCAAAATGCAATTTTTTGCAAATATACACCAAGAAAAAAAGTTACTGACAAAATGTAACATCCCTCCCTGCCTATTGCAATTATCGAGTAGTCGCTGTTCCGCCTGTGCCTCCAAAACTTGCTACGGCTGTATTCATGCGTTACAAAGGCCACAAGAGTTGATGCTGATTTCATTTCCAACATATTTGACATACCTTGAGCAACTCTGCAAAAGACGGTTCATGATAGAAATCTTTTCGAATGAGCTGCTCAATAATAGAAGGTCCATCTCTTGGGTAAACCACTTCTCCTTCCTTCAATATTTCCAAAATATCCTTGGTCTGCTGTTCTAAATTTGATCTTGTCAAATGTCTGATCTTTACTTCAATTCTTGTGTACCTGTAAATATATTTATTATGCTGCAATAAGAACACTGTAAGTAGTGGAGTATATAAGTGTATAAATACTGTAAATGGTGATACAGTTATGAAATTTGGTATGTAGGTAAATATAGCTAAAAGGAAAAAATTTAGGGTACTAGGCGTCCGGAAAATCCAAGATGGCCGTCAAAATCCAAAATGGCAGCCAAAAATGCCCTGTATCCAGATTTGGTCTACATATTCAATGGCTTATCGGATTTTGATACTTTTTTGGGAAAAATATAATTATGTAGTTCAATATCCCCAATCTAATGGTGTAATGACAATGTGAACATTATAAGTATTTCATTGCTTATTTAAGGATCAAATGTAGAAAAGTGAAAAAATTGCTAAAAATCTTTATTTTTGGGGAAAACAAGCCATCATTATCAATTGAAATATTGTTTTAGGTTAAAAATGACTGCATGAAATATTTCCTCATAAAATATCAGGAGTGATGTATCATTTAGTGCTATGTTGCATTTAGTTACGAAAATATTCACATTTTGATGACAGAGCATGTAAAATAAAATACTGATGTCATGACGTCAAATTTCTGCAAAGTGGAGGAAATTTACTATTAAAAGGGGCCTAACATTGCAAAAAGGGATACAGTCATGGAATTAGGCATCATTGATGCCCAGGCCAAGGAGAAAAAAATTAGGTAAGTAAGCATCATGAATCCAATATGGCCGCCAAAATCCAAGATGGCTGCCAAAAATTTCTGCAAAGTGGAGGAAATTTACTATTAAAAGGGGCCTAACATTGCAAATGGTGATACAGTCATGGAATTAGGCATCATTGATGCCCAGGCACAGGAGAAAAAAATTAGGTAGGTAAGCATCATGAATCCAATATGGCCGCAAAAATCCAAGATGGCTGCCAAAAATGTCATACATATGGTTTTTGGCTTAGATCTTCAATAGTTTATCGAATTTTGATAAGTTTTGGGTGAAAATATATGTATTTTAATATTCCAAATTTAATGGTTCAATGGAAATGTGCAATTTATAAGTATTTCATGAATTTTTAGAGGATCAGATGTAGCAAAAGTGAAAAAATAGCTGAAAGTCTTTATTTTAGGGGGAAACCAAGGCATCATTATTTATTGAAATATTAGTTTTATGGTAAAAATGGCTGCTTAAAAGATTTCCTCATATGTTCAAATACATATATCAGGAATCATAATTCATTTGTCGCTAAGTTGCATTTAGTGATGGTAATATTCACATTTTTATGAGAGAGTATGTTCAATAAAAATGTTGACGTCATTTCTCAGTGATGCTTGGTGATTTGGAGACATGTGTCAAGTCAGATGTAAATGAATAATGTTCATCCAATTTTTATCGATATTGGTTGAAAATATATGTATTTCAATATTAGTAATCCAATATTAATTTTCATGTTTGCACTGAAATTATGTGAAATTTTCTCTTTTTTAAAGATCAAATATTAAAAATGATGAAAATACGAGGAGTTTTTCAGAAGTTCTGTCCAACTAATGAAAGTTTTTGCTATTAGTAATTTAAATATTTTGGTCAGTTAACACCCAGGAAATGTACAGTTAATCCACAAAATATTAGGTCATAGAAATAAAAATAAATGGCTTGTTTGTTGTCATAAAACTAGAAGTCATAAAATGTGGCCAATTGCATGTTAACTGACACAAATATATCTTGTCAAACAATATCATATTTGAGCATTTTAAAAAAGATTGCTGATATTTACCAACTGTTCTGGCATGCTCCTTTAGTATCCTGAGCATAAATGTGATATTGCAGTCCTCCCAAGTATTTTCAATTCCCTCTATCCTAATCACTAGATAACTCATTCCTTGCCTCCCAAAATGCATTTTGATGGATAGCCCTTAATGTCAGATTTCATTTGGCACCTTGGTTTCCTTGTTACTACAAAGGTTAACCCTCAAAACACTAAATATAATAAGCGTTGCTGTGAGTCTCAAAAATATCTTCAGAAACACAAAATCCTCTCATGTATTTTCAGTTCCACCCATCCTAATCACCAGATAACTCATACCCAACCAACCAAAATGGATGTGGATGGAAAGCCCTTGCTGTCAACTTTCATTTTGCACCTTGGTTTCCTTGTTGCTACCACTGTCAACCCTAAAACGGCTAATTGAATGTTGCTGTCAGTGGTGAAAATATCCTCGGAAACACAAAATCCTCCCATATATTTTCAATTCCCTCTATCCTAATCACTAGACTCATTTCTAACCAACCAAAATGATGTAGATGGATAGCCCTTGATGTCAGCTATCATTTAACACCTTGGTTTCCTTGTTACTACGACTGTTAACCTTTAAAAAGCTAAATAATTCTTGCTGTCAGTGGCGAAAATCTCCTCAGAAACACAAAATCCTCCCATATATTTTCAATTCCCCCTACCCTAATCACTGGATAACTCATTCCTAACTAACCGAAATGGATGCGGACATTAAAATTCCTGTTAAAATTGGTTTTTGTTATAAGGACTTTTTATTATTCTGAAGTGTATCAAAAAGCTTGGTGCCATTAAATATTCACATGAACGCAGGGGGGCCCTTATGATCTGCTTTCGATTTTTTCGATTGTTGACCTCAGCAACTTTTGTGAGTGCAAAGTTAGGTTTGATGTGAATAAGTCAATTAATTAGAGTACCAACTGATTGGTACCCAGTCAACAATTTCACCTCACTGTGATATCTCTGTGAGCTCTTCAAAGATACCTTGAAAGCTCACAAAAAATACCTCACATCAACCTCATTTTGAAGCCAGTCAATGAAGTTGATTTGAGCTCTAAAGTTCAGGTCACACCATGAGTTCCCTCTGAGCCTGATGTGAGGTCTCGTAGTGAGATACGTGTGGGCCTATCGTGAGCTTTCTGTGAGCCTTTTTCTGAGGTCAACTCCACACGGTGAACTTCCTGTGACCTCTGCACTGTGAACTGTCTGTGACCTCAAATCACCCTCATTGACCCCACCCCTTCAAGAGTTAGATGAATACACATACAGAATAGCAAGTTTTTTCCCTCATTTTATTTGTCAAATCACATTAATGGATTGCGGGGGGGGGGGGGGTTGGAGCTTAATCCATCTTCTTCATTCCTGTAGTCCAACTCACACATTGGCCTATAAACAAGCTACCTGAAACAAATAAAAATAATACAAATAAATGTATGTGATACATATAATATATCAGAAATTTCAATAATGTCTCATACTGTGTTTGTGGTTGATGTATGTTATCTAATTATTGTAACGTACATGGTCAATTGACCACAGAAACAGTTTAAAATGGAAAATAATACTAGTTCATACATATCAAAACTGTTTGTTTAAGTGCCATGGCTCCTGATTCTATATGGCAGTTAAAAGATTGTGCCAAAACTGTTTTATAATTTAAGTGTCAAAACACACATATTTGTCAATTTTCGGAGGCTTAATTTCCATTCCTATATAACCACAAAGTGTTTAAGTCCATGCTAACATAATTATCAAACTACAAACTGTATAAAATGGTGCTTACAGGCATTGTTTCATCTCCCAAATTTTCCTGTTGCATGTTGATTCAAAATGGTGGATGGAATGTTGTGATGGTCATGTGATGTCACTTCCTGTCACAAAGAACTCACAGTGTGAGCTCTCTGTGAGATCTTTGTTTGACCTTAAGTGATGCCACTGTGTGAGCACCTTGTGACCTTTCTGTGAGATCACATAGTGACACCCATTATTTGTGAGCTCACTGTGAGCTCATAGATAGCTCACATGTTGACCTCAGTATGTGACATTTCTGGGAGCTCTGCATGAGGTAGCACTACATGAGGTCATAGCGTGAGCTATCTATGACATCTCTGTGTGATTTTCGCAGTGAGCTCAATTTTTGACCTCAGTATGTGAGATTTTTGAGAGCTCTGCATGAGGTAGCAATGCATGAGGTCACAACGTATGAGGTCACTGTGATGTCTTGATGACACCCTCAAGCATGACATCACTATGTGAGTTTCTTGTGATCTCACAGTGAGTGCTGTGCAGACTCAAATGTTGACTGGGTATAGATAGTCTTACTCCATGAAAAGACATGTGTACAATGTTTTTTAAGCAAGCATTTGGTAAGATAACTTTCTGAGGAGATTTGAGATAGAAAAAACGATGCCTTTTGGAGTGCGCCCGCCAATCATTTTGTCCTTTTAAAATACATCATTGAGGGCTCGGTGCAATTATAAGTATCAAGATAGTCAAGTTCATTAAGTACAGTGAGGTGTAGTTCTATCCTTAGCATGGACAATTTTGTCACTTTAGGTCATTTTGATTAGTTAACAACCACAAATTAACCTGATAATTCAAATCCAGAAGCGACATCCACCCTAATTCTTTCCTCAAACCTAATACCTATCTAACTTGCAGATAAACCTTCCATTAACAAGAAATATCTCTAATGGCTAGTTCTCACGGAGACGTAACAGAGGGTTTAAGCGACGGCGTTTCTTATATTTCCAGGAAAGGGCAAAGATTTGAGCATGTTCGGCGTCAATTTTGGCTTTACGGCGCAACAGGAACAGCATGCGCCGTTTTAAGAGGTCTTTCTACGCAATTCCTAGAAATTTGGCGATGCAGGAAAAAAAGATTCAACCGGTTGAATCTTTGCGAGGAAAGAAGTGGTGAAGCAAGAAGAAGCGTAAAAAGAAATCAGTGCGCGCCGCAGATTTTTAAAGTTGCGACGCACAAAGAAGAGCTTCGACGCAGAAACAGCAGTGTAGCAGAAAGCTCTTGCTTCATGTCACATGTTTCAGACACGCGTCGCGGAAAGTCACATGTGCGACGCACGTGAGAGGGTGCGCGCCGCGTCTTTTGGACCCCCAATGCAGCAGACAGAGTGGCGCCTGAGTGCATGCGTTGTTCTATTTTTAGCATCAACCCTTTGTCTGCGTGTCACCCTCTTTCTGCGCAGCGGCTGGGGCAGCAGCAGCGCAGAAGGGGGGGGCGAAGGAGGGGAAAAGAGGCGGTCCGCACCCTGCATATATATAGAGGGGGCCAGTTTAGAGCACCATACCCACTCAGACCTTCGACCAGAACACATCTAGAATCCACGACACTATCAACTGCTACATTTGCTGCTACTTTTGTTGCTACAATTGTACTTTTGCTGCTACAACATGGGACCAAAGAGGAGAAAGGGCACCGTCGTCACCAGGGCACCAACCAAGCTCAGCACCAGGTCAACACTTCACACTCCTGGGAGCACTCCAGTGACAACTCCAGCTACAACTCCAGCTGCAACTCCTCTCCATGACCCTTCAGATGCTGCAGTGACTGCCTTCTTCACTACAGCCATGGCAGACATCTCTCTACCTGGGCTCTACACCTCCACTACAGCTGGCAGCCAGACGAAGACCACCACTTCAACCACCAAAGCCACTGTCGTCAGCGAGACCATCTTCGAGGGCCGGCCAGAAGACAGCACAGACGAAGATTCATCAGTTGATGAAGGAGACAAGCCTGCTGCCAAGTCTGCTGACAAGCCTGCTGCCAAGCCTGCTGCCAAGCCTGCTGCCAAGCCTGCTGCCAAGCCTGCTGACAAGCCTGCTGACAAGCCTGCTGCCAAGTCTTCCACGGGTCTTCCAGAGCCTACTGCCAAGTCTACTCCAAAGAAGACTCCAAAGAAGACTCCAAAGAAGACTCAGACTCCGAAGAAGACTCAGACTCCGAAGCAGACTCCCAAGAAAACACAAGAGAGCCAGCCTGTTCTTGCTCTAGACAGAGTGGCCATCCATGAGGACACCTTCGAGGAGGAAGAAGAAGACTCTGCTGATGAGACCCCTGCAGCTGCTGCTGAAGCCAAGTCCAAGGGCAAGAAGGGCAAAGGGAAGGCCCCCAAGAAAAACATCCGGAACAACCTGGGCATCACATCTGACCAAGAAGATGACCTCATCAACTGGTTCAGAGAGCATCCTGTCCTCTACATGAAGGGCTCCAGAGGCTACAAGGGGAACGAGAAGCTGCTGCTGGACTCAGAAAAAGCCAAGGAGCTGGGACCCAAGTACACCTCCCAGGACATCTTCAACTGGAGGAAGACAGTCCGCACTCACTTCTCCAGACTCGTCAGGCCTGAAGCTTCAGGATCCGGCAGGAAGGAGACGCTCACAGAGAGGGACCAGTACATCCTGACCAACTGTCGGTTCCTGAAGGACTCCATCGTCCACAAGCCAGGGAAGGAGCTGTCCGCCATCTCTCAACTGTCTGCCAACCGGCCAGCCTCAGACTCCGAGGACAGCTACAACCCTGAGGATTCCCTGCCAGCTTCGTATGACATGCCGGACATGCCACCTGAACAGCCAGCACAGGACAGACCTGAGAGCCAGCAGTCCCAAGTCTTCCCTGGAGCACCAAAGCCTGGAGCCGCTGCCAAGGGAACCAAGAGGAAGGCCCCAGCAGATGAAGCCATGCACTCCGCCATGAACATCATCGCAGGCAGCATGCAAGCCATGTCCTCCGCCAAGAAGATCCTGAAAGGCTCTGGCTGCAAGATGTGCCCCGACCACCAGGAGTTGACACCCGACCAGGAGTACTGGAGGATGAAGTGCCAGGACCTCTACCACGTGGGATGTCACGCCAGCCCTGAAATCAGGAGGAAGATGGTCAGGACCATTGCAGAGGCCGCCCTCTACTGGGATGATGAGGCCAGCCGCCAGTCAAGACAGCATCAGGAGCACACCTTCCAGCCTCCTCATCCTCCTCAGCGCCTGCAGATGCCACCTCCTCCTCCTCCTCCTCCTTCTTCGACGTATGTGCCATCCCACCACCAGCAGCACCACCACGCTTCCAGCAGCAGCCATCACTACCACCACCACCAGCCCAGGGAAGGAGGATCCTCCAGGCAGACTCCCAGCTACACCGTGATGCAGCCCAGCCCATCCTCCATGACACTGATGATGGATGCTCAGGAGAGCCCTGAGAAGTACGGCTACCCCCCTGGACCCAGCTTTGGTCAACCGGCCGCCCATCACCAGCACCAGCCTTCCCCTTCGGCCACTTGGACTGAAAGTCTCCTTTCTCCACGAAAGTAGAAGATGCAGCAAAGACAACAAAAAACCTCGGCCCTTTTAAGGGCCACCAAATCCTCCCAAAAGGGCAGGCCACGTACACATCTTATGTTGACAAAAAAAAAGAGCTTGTGTTGACCGAAAAGAGCCAAAAAAGAGCAAAAAAAACGTTGACAATCCCCCAAAAAAAAAGTCCCCCAAAAAAAAAGTCCCCCAAAACAAAAGTCCGGTCCTGGCCTTCATTAAAAGTAATCACCTTCATAAAAGCAAGGTGCTAGTTCCCCCTTTCTTTGCCCCAAAACATACCAAGTGCAGCACTAGTACAAGTGCTGCATTCTTTGGTATAAACATATTTTTATTGCACTAGTACAAGTGCATGAATTTCTTAATTAAAATGTAATGCACTAGTACAAGTGCTTTGCTTTTAAAACTTGTGTTGGTTGGTTGCACTAGTACAAGTGCATCACTTTGTAATTTCACTTGTCTAGGGCAAGTGGCAGGTAGATAGCTAGATAGCTAGCTAGATAGATAGATAGATAGATAGCTAGATAGATAGCTAGATAGATAGCTAGATAGATAGATAGATAGATAGCTTGATAGATGGAACACAATGCTCGTTACATATATACACTGCTGCAAAAGAAAAGCAGTTGTCGTCACTTTGCAGGAATTGGACTTGGATAGATAGATAGATAGCTTGATAGATAGCTAGATAGATAGATAGATAGATAGATAGATAGATAGCTTGATAGATGGAACACAATGCTCGTTACATATATACACTGCAGCAAAAGAAAAGCAGTTGTCGTCACTTTGCAGGAATTGGACTTGGATAGATAGATAGATAGCTTGATAGATAGCTAGATAGATAGCTAGATAGATAGATAGATAGATAGCTTGATAGATGGAACACAATGCTCGTTACATATATACACTGCAGCAAAAGAAAAGCAGTTGTCGTCACTTTGCAGGGATTGGACTTGGATAGATAGATAGATAGATAGATAGATAGATAGATAGATAGATAGATAGATAGATAGATAGATAGATAGATAGATAGATAGATAGATGGATGGAGGGATTGATTGATTGATTGATTTTTGGGCTTGTTTTGTCAACATAGGATGTGTACATGGCCAGCTCAATTGGGAGGATTTGGTGGCCCTTAAAAGGACCTGGGGTTTGTTGTTTTGAATGCATCTTCTTCAGATTTTCTCCAACTGCCAAGGGACACTTCCTGCCGGACTGTTGACCCAGTCACGTAGGTAGTCTCGAGCAGCCTTGGCATCTCTGGAGGCATTTCCGTGTCGAAGTGGTTCTCCTAGGTCATGCAATTGACGGTCTCCCCTCCAAACTCCTTCAGCGACGTCATGTGTCTGTGGATCTTCTCTGTCCATCACTTCATTGTCACGGGCATGGTGGACGCCTACTCTGTCTCGCAGAATGTTGTGTAGAACACAAGCAGCCATTGTGATGTATGTCACTCTTGTAGGTCGTTGGGGCATGGTGGTCAGGAAGCATCTGAACCTGTGTGACAGCAGACCGAAGGCATTCTCCACCACTCTCCTGGCTCTTGAAATCCTGTAATTGTAGACTCTGGAAGCAATGTCAAGGTTCTTTCTTGGCACTGGTTTGAGCAGCCATGTCTTCAGGGGAAATGCCTCGTCACCCACGATGTAATATGGGAAAGGATTGTCTTCTGTGCCAGGTAGAGGTTCTGGAGGTGGTAGGCCTAGATCTTCCTCGTCCAGGAGTTGTCGAAGTACTGTGTCCCTGAAGACGCCGCCATCAGATGCACTTCCTTGACAGCCAGCCTGCACATAGATGAACTTGTAGTCGGCATCAACGAGGGCCATCAGGACAATGGAGTGAAATCCCTTGTAGTTGTAGAACAAGGAGCCTGCAGCCTTGGGACATCGGATTGCGACGTGCTTGCCATCCAGAGCTCCAATGCAGTTGGGCAAGTTCCATTTCGTCTCAAAAGCCTTGGCTATCTCCTTCCATCTTTCAGGCTGTGTGGGTAGTGCCAGCTGTCTTTCGAAGGCATGAACGATGGCAAGGCAGACCTCAGGGATGAAGTTGCAGATGGTGTTGGGTGCCACACGGAAAGCATAAGCTAGGGACTTGTAGCTGTTTCCTGTTGCCATGTACCGCAGGGTGATAGCCAACTTCAGACCAGGTTCGAAAGCCCTCCTCATGTTGGTGTCTTGCGATGAGTGGTCCAACAGCTTCCAGGATTTCAGCAAAGATGGCAGGGGGCATTCTAGTGTAGTTGTAGTAGCCGGACACGTCACGCACTTGCAGTTCAGGCAGCAGTTGATGGAAGTGACCATGTTGTTCCCTCTGCAGCAACCAGTTGCGAATCCACCACCTTTTCTGTCTCCTGGCCCTCCTCCTCCTGTGTCTCAAATAGACAGCTCCGATAGCAACAGCAGCAGCACCAGCCACAACAATAATTTCTTCTTCATTCATCATGCATATGTTCAGTAGGCAGTCGTTGTGTTCTCATTGAAGGGCAATCAGCAAATGAAGCAAGGAGGTCCTCTGTGTCCCTTTTTATAATGACCAAAAGTGACTCCTGCAGCAGCGAAACACACTTTGCCGCAGCGCTGCAACAACAGACGTTCGTCGATGCTTAAGAGACCTTCGTCGCTGCTTAAGGCAAGGACGACGAAGAAGGTCAGCATCGACGCGCCTGTAATGTCCTCGGCGCTTTATGAATGCATGTGCGACGATGAACCATCAAGTTACGCAGTAACAAGTCCCTAAATGCGGCGTTGCATCGTTACAGTCGTCGGCGAGGCTGTCATTTTCAGCGGCGCATCTTACCTCGGGTGTACGCCGAAGGTTTCCTGATGCGTCGCAGGTCGCCAATTTCAGACGTAGCTGCCTCACAACCATCAGCGGCGTAAGAGGAAACAACATTGGGCGAAGCAAAAGCAGCCTCGCCGAATTCCAAAACAAAGTGCGACGAGTCTGTTTGGAACTGCGCTGAGGAAAGAGAGGCGGAACACGGCGAAGAAAGCTTAAGCAGCGCCGCGGACACCTCAAGACTCACCGCGGCTACTAACTTTAAGCGTCGCACATGACACTAATTGATTACGTAACGTGCCAAAACCAACGTTCTACGCCACAACTTCTCTTGATGCGTCGCTCTCAAATCGCCGTCGTGAGATCCAGGCATAACAGTACTGAATCATTTTGAATGAGAAGGTCATATATGTGTCTACAGGCCTCAGCAGGGGGGGGGGGGCGGCCAAATGACAGGGGCTCCCAAATTTCAGGGGGCCTACCTCCAAAGTAAGGTTAACCGCTCGTTGAAAAATGTGGTTTGCACAGGGTAACAATTTCACGAAATACCCACCAATATAAATCACAAAATCCTCCCATGTATTTTTCAATTTAACCTGTCCTAATCACTGAAAAACTCTATTTTAACCAGTCAAAATGGATGTGGATGGATAGCACTTGATGTCAGCTTCCATTTGGCGCCTGGGTTTCTTTGTTACTGTGAATTTTAATTCAATAGCTAAATAAATGTAGCTGTCAGTGTCAGAAAAGTTATCCGAAACACTAAATCCTTCGATTTACTTTCAATTTCACCTATCTTAATCACCAGAAAACTCATTTTTAACCAATCCAATGGGATGTGGATGGATAGCCCTTGATGTGAACTCTCATTTGACAGCTTGGTATCCTTGTTACTACCACAGTCAACCATCCAATAGTTAAATAAATTTTACCATCAGTGTCGATAATCTCCTGAGAAACACGAAGTCCTCCCATGTATTTTCAATTTCACCTGTCCATATCACAAGAAAACTCAATTTAACCAACACAAATGGATTTGGATGGATAACCCTTTGTGTCAACTTTCATGCAGCATCCTGGTTTCCTTGTTACTACAGTTGTCAACCCTCCAAAGCTAAGTAAATATAGCTGTCAGTGTCGAAATGTCCTCCAAAACATTAAATTGACTCATTCTGCCACTGGAAAGAAACTAGTTGAGGGGTAAAGGAGACATAATTCAACTTTGTAGTCATTAAATTTGAACTCAGCAGGTCAAAAAACATTTTAAATAATACGTATTTCACTTGTTGCAACTAGAGGTAAATGTATTCCTAAATAATGGAAACTGGCAGCCATCTTGTTCTGTGCTAATTATGGGTGAAATATTCATAATTAAACTTCACCTACACATAGGTGAAGTTTCTTGTAATCGGTATTATTTTTATTTATTCAAACTCATCAGAGAATTTTCAAAAAATTCATATACATAGCCTACAATGACCTTGTTACAAATTTTGAGTATGAGTGACCTTGACCTATTTTTCAAGGTCACAGAGCCTTTCAAAGTCGGATTTCGCAATATTTGAAATGATGTATCTCATCCGGTTATTACCGGTTTTCATTTTCCTGTACATGGAAAGGTCCCAGACACTTTCTTCACAGTTTGACCTACATGCATGAAAGTAGGTCAAGGTCATATTGTACAAAGTCCATTTTTATGGTTTGAGGTCTATCGCGGGATCTCACAATCCGTAAGTCGTAGAGTCATACCGATGGTGCCAAAACGTGCCCAAACTCACGGGACATCTGCCCGACCCTTTATTTTCCATTGGCAGTACCGGTTCTTGAGTTACGTAATTTTAAAGTATAACCGTGTCACCAAAACCAGTGACCTTGAGAATTTTACCTTGAAATATCGATTTTAGCTGATAACATGTCATAGTAAACCCCCCCAAACATACATCTAATAAGCCCTTACAGACCTTTAAATTTGACCTTGACCTCATTTTTCAAGGTCATTTGACCCGAAAAATTTAGAAAATGTGCCATTTTCAGCAATTTTTTTCACCATGTTCTTTTCAAGATATCATCGTGATTTACTGGTGACAGATGAACATTGGCCTGCTTATTCATAATATCTAATAATATTTTTTGGACCTCCGTCGCCGGATTTATGAAAAATTTTTTAATATTGCTAACCGACAAAGGTTAAAAAATGACACATTTCCGCGTTTTGGACAAGGAAATATTGCTTGTACAGGGTTACAATCCATGGCTGACCCCCCCTTTTTCATACAATGCCATTATGAAAATCATATTTATTTTAACCTACAAAATGTTTTTCAAGGTCAAACTCAAGGTCAAACATGTCAAAAAATTCTACATTTTTGATATTTCATATTTTTTAACAAAGAAGGAATCAAGATATTGTTACAAAAATGGTAGACATACTTTAGAGGCTTCCTGTAAATTTTCAAGGTCCTCGGATTGACCTACGTTGCACTGTAAAGGTGAAAGGTCAAAAAATGAGCGAAAAATTTATGATTTTTTTTTTCACATTTCTCAAAGATAGCGTCATTTCAAACGGCCGTAGCTCCGGTCCTAATTAAGATAGAGAAAATCTGAAAACAGATTTGGAAAGGCCATATTCTCTTCTAGTTTTCATTATCTGAACATTTTGTCGTAGCTCCGACGGTTAAAAAGATCGCCGGACCCTGAAAATTTCATGTTTTTTTCCGAATTTTCACAATATATCATATTTTTACAAGGAAGGAATCATCCTTTTTTTATCAACCTGCCTGGACCTTTTTGTAACATCTGTTTACATAATCCTGGCAAATTATATATGTTTTCATTGAACCGTTTTGGTTATACAGTAATTTTAAGTTAAAAACTACAGTTTTTCAGGTATTTCTAAAGTTCATAGTCCTGAATTGTACCATAATTTCAATCTGCGATAACTCCGGTTCTAATTAAGATACAGAGATTCTGTAAACAGATTTGAAAAGGCCAAATTCTCCTTTAGTTTTCAACTTCGAACATTTTGTCTTAGCTATTACGGTTTAAAAGATCGCCGGACCCTGAAAATTTCATGTATTTCTGATGGTCAAAGAGATTACATGACCCTGAAAAATCGATGTTCTCAGAAAGAACAGAAGATGTACTGGTGGATGTACTGGTGAATGTACTGGTGGATGTACTCGTGGATGTACTCGTGGATGTACTGGTGGATGTACTTGTTCATGTATTGGTTCATGTTCTGGTTCATGTACTGGTTCATGCACTGGTTCATGTACTGGTTTATGTACTTGTTTTTCTGTGCATACTTGCGTGTACTCAAGGTACAGGAAACATTCTTGTATTATTGTCTGTATGCATGTTACATAATCATGTATGATTCCTGTGTACTTTTCCATGTACCTTTTACTTGCTCATCTACTTGTGTCTGTTCGAGTTACTAGTACCACAGTAGGTGAAGTTTTGTTACCGCTCGCAGTTACGTCCACTAGTTCAAGTTTGTAATCATCAAATTGGAATTCAATGGCTCAGAAAACATCAAAATACACCTTTAACGTGTTAAACTGGTGCAATTAGCAGCTGAATTATCCCTTAACAAAATGAATCGGCGGCCATATTGTTCCCATGTGGCAATGCTTCCCATCACGTTAGGAACAAATTTAATTTTTTTGGTTTCCCATGTCCAAAAGCAAGGAAAAGATACATACAGGTTCCAAAATAAAAGAAAGTTGAATTCTGGAGAGGTCAACTGTGCTGTGTGTCTACAAATATGACACTAGCTTTTACACTCCCTCTCTATTCCTCGCTGTGTGATGCATCTCAATAGCTTCGCCCATTATTTTGTTGGGAAAATTTTTCTTTTGAGCTTTTTTTTGTTTTCCCCAAAAAAAATGTTTTTTTTTCCCTTTTTTTTTTTTGGTAAATTTTTTGGGTTCCCCTCAAAAACAGGCGGAATGTCAAACAGAAGAAGAAGAAGGTAGTCACGTTGTAGTCTCGTGTGAAGAGAAGCAAATACCAGGATTATATTATGGGATGTCTGAATCAAAATTTTTGATTGAACCATCTGGATCACTCCACTCACATGTTAGCCATAAGCCGGTGGCTCTGTCCCTTCTATAATGCTTCTTCTTGTGGTATTCAAATATTTCTTACATTACATTTTTGGATATGAGTACGTCAACAGCCCTGCAGGATGAAACTGATCATATTCTGCCAGTGGAAAATCCTTGAAAAATGCTCTACACTGCGTTCCCAATTATTATGCAACCATGCTTTTTCAGAATATCTCCACAAGAAATAGCCCTATTCCAATGTACTTTATACACGATGACAAGGGTACCATGAAGAAAATATCCTGTCACTTTTGTCCAATTCTGTTGGTTCAGTTAGGAGTTATACTATATAATCAGGTTTTGGGATGTTCCCAATTATTATGCAATTTCTTGGAAAACCATCCATTGCCACCCAAAATCTACAAAGTTGATTATGAAATACCTTTAACATATACCTCATAACACTGAAGAAAGTATGGAATCATCATTTCAAGCGTGGACCCCTTCATGACCAAGATATCCATAAAATACAATTATATTGAAAAACCATTGAAATTGGCTTTTTCCTCAAAATAGAAGTATCCAATGTTCTTAAAAAGATTTATATCACTGAAAATTCAGCTTGGAATACATCTTTAGGACACTCCTGTCCTCCTGTGTAATGGACCACCAAATCTGAGATCCCTATAATACATGACAATGTCATCAAGTCGAAAACTCACAATTTTGTTTCCCATTGTTATAGCATTGGCAGTCGGAGGCGCTTAATTCATTTCAAGATATTTTGCAAATGCATTGGTGCAATTTTATTTTTATTGGTTTAGATGAGAGTGCTAAACCCGAGGAAAGTGGAGAATGAGTTTGGAGATGATTTTTTTGCATTTTGCGTGGCCAACAGAGGCTTCTCATTGCAACAAAACTGCAATTTCAATGTTATTTCAATGCAACACAATAACATGGATTGCTTGGATATGGATTAATCTTTGTTAACAACGATGGTTCTACTTCTCAATTAGAGCTAAGGGGTGCACGTTCATGGCAGTTTCGGTTCATTTTGGTTGATTTTGTATGGCAGTGGATGCTTTTCCAAAAAATTGCATAATAATTGGGAACACCTCAAAACCCCATTATATGGCATAACTTGACAGGATATTGGCTCAATGGCACATTTATCATCTTGTGTGAAGCATATCTAAATAGTATAATTTCTTTTGGAGATATAACAAAAAAACATGGTTGCATAATAATTGGGAACGCAGTGTAGTGACAGAGGTAAGACAAATATAAACTATCATATAACTTACGGAGATGCCCCTGGAGGTTCGTCTCCTTCTTCTTCAGGTTCTATACGATGGGAGAATGGAGTTCTAGGCCTGCAAAGAAATACGGAGAGATCATTAATTTTAAAGTGCATAACACTTTGTCTATTATTTCAGAATAGAACAACTAATGGATTCTGCATTCTATCTCACTTTATTATCCTTCCAAAAAGTATGAAGAGGTGATTTTTCTCTTGTAATGTGAAGGGTGACATCATATGGCAGTTCCCATAGGTTAGCATTGGAAATCAGGCGTTCCATGTGAGGTCACAGTTTGTTAAGCCAATCATGGTCACTCTGCATAGTATGTCATATCAAATCTGTGAGGTAGTGTACCAGTATATGACTACATGCCATGTGTGTAAAAATGAAACACCTTCAGTTGTGGACAGAAGTGGCACATCTAGAAATGACTTTGGGAGGGGGGGGGGGCGCATGTTTATCTTTGTCCTGAGGGGGGAGGCATGAACCAAGGGCACACAAAAAAGATTGCTCATGATTTTGATATAGTGATCACAGAGTCCATTCTCCCTCCCTCCCTTCCCCAGAAGAGTTAATTCATCCATTAAAAAATGTGCAAATGTGTATCCCGGTCTTGAGACACCCTAGCTGTTCCACTGGCAGCAAACTGTTATTACAGATCTCGTATAAGTGTGCCATGCTCCATGTGAATATATGCACAGATGATGTCAGTATTGCCATACTGACATCAGTATTGGCACTCCAAGCATGAGTGTTGATTCCAACTGCTACCAACAAGTCAGGCTTATGGGCTGTCTAAGTGTGAATAACAATTGATTAATCCGCATTCATTGGTATGGTTGTTTGATTCAGTTGGAGCAGGTGAAACTGATATGTTTGAGCCACTTGCTTGATCCATCATGGACATTCATGGTGTCCTGTTGTGAAAATTTCTCCTTGAGGGCAGCACCTTGTGGCTTTTCAGCCTTTTAGATAAGATCTGCGCCAAAGAAACTGTTCAGAATTGATGACTGGAATGGGTATGATTGGGAGATTTTTTGGAAGTGAATGTGGCGGTGTTGCATGGGCTTACCAAAGGACGAGAAATGGGGGGGGGGGTAGTTGCTCCCCAAAAATTTGGGAAAAGGCTGGACAAGGAGGCTAAGAATTAGATCATTAAATAAACATTATTGGAAATCAGTGATAAGGATGCCCCCAAAACCCCCCCCCCCTTAGGTCTTAAATTCTGAATGGTTCCTGAGTACATTATTTTTGCCAAGACAGAGCAGCACATGATAACCTCTCAGACCAACAAATGAATGTGAGAGTGAATGAATTTGTTTTGTTGTAAAAGTGCTAAAACTGATAGCAGTTATGCACAAAAGCCATGCATTATATATAGCTGGATATTGTAACTTTAAGATTTATTCAAAACATCAAACTGAATAATCAATGTTGAGCAACAATCTAACAGCTCATTGTGGATTTGTAATGGTGTGATCAGTATTGGTTCCAAGTGACACAGCTGAAATTGCGAATATACCAACTGTGAAATCATTATGTTGATACTGACATCACAAGAGCACTGTGGAAGTTGAAAAGAACATGGCACACTAATACGAGATCTGTAATAACAACATTCAGACAGTGTTGTCAGTAAGCACTCGCTCGGTCGCCCCAGGCGACCATATTTCCGTCTGGGTGACCAAAAGCTGCTTTTTGGTCGCCCAAGTGGCGACCAAGACAGAAAGAGGCATAACTTGATGAATATCTGCTTCACAGAAATCGTTTTGGTCTCATTTTAAGAAAGTGAAAGAGACAAATCACAAGATGCTATTTTTATTTCCCTTGGTGGCTAAAATTACAAGTGGAACTTGCAATGAACCTCAGAAATGAATTTCTTTGTTGTAAAATCAAATCTGTGTAATGTTCAAACATTCAATTGCTAAACTTGCAACTGTATAGAGTGTTTTTGGTGTCTTCTAAACCTCATTCGGTATCTTGAGAAGTCGCCAAAATTGCACTGTACCTAAGTAAAATATAAATGCTGTGACAGCATTGTCTGCAGTTATAAAACCTGCATGACTAATTACTTATAGCAGTGCCTGCAAAATCACTGAATAATTTTTAATGACCTAGCTGTGACATGGAACATGAGGTAAAATAACAAAGTAGACATAATCACTTTGTAGGCTAATGTGGGAGAATTTAGCAAAGGATAATTGAAACTGCCATCCAACAAAGTGACCCGGCAAGAGCGGGATTCGAACCCTTGATTATATCTAGGCCTTAGGCCAGTGGGTATTGTGCCTTCATCATCTACATGTAGGGTATATGAAGTGCGATGCAACTGCAGATCGGAGCAACAATTAAAACATGGGCGACCAACTTTATAGAGACCGTCAGGTCTCGGACCGAAGGGCCGCGACCAGAGGTCTTCAATTGATAGGAGACAGAGCTTTACTCACACAGTGATATACTATAACAAAACAACCCAAGTCAGGGTCACTGAGTAACAATATCACGAGCTGTTGTCTGAATTAATATCACTCGAGCCCGCAGGGCGAGAGTGATATTAATTCACACAACAGCCAGTGATATTGTACGAAGTGCCCTGTCGCGTGGTTGTTTTATTTTTATCACCTGGTTTAACCTCAAATTTTTAATTATAAAGAGAGACTATTTTCTACCATTACAAAAATGTTACGTCACCATGGAGCAACAATGGATATGACGTCACAGTCCCATTGTTTTGGCAATAGTTTGGCTTGTGACATCATCAGGTAGCTGAAATGCAGGTGATGTCACTACCATTGTTGAAAAATATCGCCCTTGAAGGGTGGTATTTTTTACAATATCATAGGCCCTGATATTTTGACTGTAAACAGTGATATTCACAGCCAACCAGGTGATAATAGGCAAATCTTGAGGATGCGGCAAGCTGTCAAAAAGTGGCACCGTGATTGTGATGTCATTACTAAATGAGACACAATGGTGATGACATCACAACAGATGGCCCGATGTGATGTCACTTAGTATCAAGCTCTTTAAACTATTAATAGATGGGGACGCTACAATCTGATCATAACGTCATGTCAACTTTGTTAGGCTTGATATGATTATGTATCTATTCTGTTTCCTTTGTTGTTTATTTGTTATACTACAGAGTACAGACACAGAGCAACCACAGTATTCCGTATTCACTTTGGTTACTCTGTTTATCCTGGATCATTGAAAATAGCTTGACTTGCACACGATTTTGGAATTTGAAAATTCAGAGTAATTGTGGGCCTGTGTTGAAGCAAATTCACATTTCTGACGGTCTCGCTATGCTCTTTGGCATCATCATATCAGTTTGGGCGACCAAGTTCCAAAACTTATTCGCCCAGTGGGCAACCAAGTACTCAAGAGTTACTGACACCACTGCATTCAGATTAGTCATGTTATGAGCGACAGTTGTTTATTATTTCACACAGCTTGTAATCTCCTTCTTTCACATAGTTATGCTTCATAGCACTTTTATACTCTGTCATATACCATATATGGCTATTCTGTACACTACATCATGTGTCAACACTACATCACACTCCACACCTCAGCCAATCACAATGCCTCATGTATCAAGAGAGGGAAAATTGAATTGTTATTCTTTATACAGTGTGAGGTCACATACCAATTTCCTAGATTTTTCAAATTCTACATACTTTGCCCTTGTTTGGCACTTCTGGGGGGCAAAATGTGTGAGCATATTCACTTCAATATGTAGAGCAGAAAGATTTGTATTCATGGACCAATAAAATAAGATTATAAACTCTTGTTTGGCAAAGGTAATGCTATGTTCTCACAGCAATGAATTTCGCACAACTCAGCTGCGTCAGACAATTTCTAGGTCTCAGAAAAAAGTTGATGTATAATACAACTCAAAATGATGTACATTACATTGTGCTCCCCAGACGTCAATACAGGTCAAATTGCCTACAGGGTAAGGTCTTTAACTTTCAAAGAATGTTATGATACAAGAAGTGACATGCAATGTTAATGTAAAAATGGTAAATTGCAAACAAATTGTCTTGCATTTGCAAAATGGCACACATTGCAAGAAATTGGCAAGGTATTTCATGAATATCAATCAATGGGATATCCAAAATGTCTCAGCCGTGTTTTTTGTGGGTTTATAATATTGGAAAACTTCTCTTTGTTCTGTCAAGCTCCAGTGAAAACAATAATAGGAAAAATCAATTTCTGAAAGTTGTATCTTTATATACATGTATACTTACCTTTCATTTTCAGGTTCGCTTTGTTTTGTCAGCGCCATTTTTAAAAGATGAAGAACATCTACGCTGCAAAGAAAGTTAAAACAAATATCAAATGTCTTAATATGAAATAGCTTCGAAGATGTACATGGGTACCATATGGAATGCACTTTAACACAGAATCTGATGTTCACTCTGGATTCGGAGATTTTTCACTTCATATTTTAACCTTCTAAATAGTCCTTACTGTATTTCCAGGCAATCCATACAACTTTTCAAAAGAGCACAATGTCATGTATATCATAATTCACAATATAAATTAATTCTAGGTTAACAATACAATAAAATAAGGATTGTTTTTCAATTTGGTTCATTCTAAAATAGCAGACTGACATAAAATTTGTATTACCATAAATATCGAAACATTTCAAAATGACCTTGCAGTGCTGACTTTGAAAAGAGTCATAATGGAGATGGTAATGTGACTAATAGTGATAAAAAAAAAGTTCACTTTCAAGTTCAACTTCATCATTGGAAAAAAAATTCTTAATTAGATAAATTCGTATTTACATAAATCACACAAAAAATAGTTAACATTGAAATTATAAATTCGTTAAAATAAAAAAGTTCAATTTCAAGTTCTTCATTGGAAAAAATTATTGATAATCACATGGATCACATAAAAAATAAGCAACGCCGCAGAAAATTTAATTTGTATTTTCGTTTTTTTCAATTTTATGCAAAATTTACAAAACCCATTGATGCGGGTACTAATTTGAAAGCTCTTTTTGTAACGAATTCAAATGTGTAACTTATTTTGAAACGTATCAAACATTTACCTAACCATGAGAAACTGCAAAAATCCAGTATTTGAATCAATATATCTACCAAAATCGAATCCAGTTGAAAATCAATTCATTATCCTAATCATTTCATCATAATCATTTCATTTCCATACATCGTTTAGTTTAGTATACTTTCTTGTTTTAAGCTATTTAATCGGGGGATACCCACCTATATATATATGGCAATGGCATTTAATGCTAGGGTGTTTTCCAATTACCATCTGTCACTTCGATTGTATACGTAAATTTATATATATACTTGTAAAATGTGATTACCATGATGGTATTGAAATAAACAAATTACAAAATTACAACAAGCCTGAAAATAGTCAGGCTGCCAAAATAGTTATAGCAATGTTCTGAATATACCTGGAGAAGGAATGTTAAACCCCCATGGGCACATCGACGTTGCAGCAACGTTGCAACGACGTCACACTTTTCGTCAAATGACGTAGAATTGTATGGTTGTAATTATGTTGTCACAACGTTGTGAAGCAACGTCAAAGATATGACGTTAGCATGCAACGTTGTGGCGACGTTTTACAACATTGTGAGGCAATGTCAGGAATTCGACGTTAGCTTGCGACGTTGTAGCAATGTTGTAAAAAAACCCCGACGTCGTGTTCACGTTGGGGCGACGTAATCTCTACCATACATACCAACGTGACCAACGTGACCAACAGACCAGCCCTCCACCAATTAGCAACGTCGGGGATTACGTTGTGTGCCCACTGGGACACTATTAACATGTATTCTATTTGCAGGAACCACACAGAAAGCAGCAAAATGGAAGAATTGGCCGCCAGTTTGGAAAATTCCTGCGAACAGCAAGCTAGTCTTAATCTGAGCTGACTCTCTATCTTAATATGTTTGTAAAGATGTTGTTTCAGTTTGTGCCAAGTTTCACTTTTCTATATTAGGGGAGAGCAGGGCAGAGTGAGACGGCAGGCACAGTGAGACAAAGCCCATAGCGTCTAGGTGGTACTGTTTACAGATCAACCCACTTTTGTATAGTACAAAAAGTAAATTAGTGAGAGACTGTCCTATATCCTGAATGCCTTCACAGCATGTCGAGTGTGAAATTTCAATTATTTTTTTTGAGCCTGTGAAAGTAAATAAATTTGCAAAATGACTTTTTGTTATAATTCCCCAGAAAAATTGTGTAATGCAAATCAATTGCCAGGGATTCAAACCTTGATTGGTGTCTTAGTTTAGTGAGATGATGAACCACAATGCAGGCATCCAGTCTGCAGGATTAAAAAAAATTATAAAGGGAGCTGCATGGGTACAGTGAGGCAGTTTGAGGCGGGGCAAAGTGAGACATCACAAAATACACTCCTAACAACCTGAATGAAATGGATAGCTCAAAATTCATTATTAAAAACAAAATTCCTGCTATAAACTGCTGATTTTAGTGAGTCATATCCAAACGGAAGCATCAGAAAGAATTTTGATAAGTATGTAACACTGGGTGTGGCAGGTTAAATAAGTCGTGCATGTGTCCTGTTCGATGAAGTTTCAAAACATGCTAAAAAGAGGACCTAAAGAATCACCTAGCCAGCTGCTTTTATAAGAGTACAGTAGTTAATGTCACAACAATTGATAGAACAATTCCGCAGGTCCTCAGGATCGGCGGTTATGGCAGCAGATGCCCTGTCTCACTGTGCCCGCCTGCTGCTTAACGAGCATGGACGTAACTCATAATTTCTTATAACCTGTAAAAGGTAGGAACCTGAAACTACTGGACAATATACCCAACGTCATTAGTTATAATTTGGACCTGATCCCATTTAACTTGTTACTGCCAACATTTTGGAACACCTAAAAATAAAAAAAGTGTCTCACTGTGCCCAGCTATCCCCTACATATAAAATTACAAGAGAAAAGTTAAAAACTTGTCTGGTGCATTACAATGTATTGAGATTCCAGAACCAGACCTGGCAAAAGGCAGAGGAGGTAAGCCAAAACATATCAAAGTCAGGTGCAAGGAGGTGTGAGACTCCCTATAATGCTTCTGGATAGACACCTGACTGTCAAAACATAGGCTGCGCAGCAGCAAACCTTCAGCGAATAACACATTTAGAAGATTACAATTACATCATAAAATTGGCGTGTTTACCAAATTCTGTATATTATAGGTATGCAACAGTGGTCGAGTAATGGCATTCTATTATCTGTTATTTGCCTGCTGCTCTGCGATCTACCTGTGAGCTTGCCAGGGTTTGTAAAAGCAGGGAAAGGCCTTATTATACTAATTTACTTATATTATGGTACGGTTTTATGCATGCACCAATTTTTTTCCGATCATTCAAAAAGTGTTAAATACAAGTCAAAAAGCACTGCTACATTTTATAGGTGATACGTGTAGGAAATGGCATTGCTGTATATGCAATAGTGGGCACGTTTTGGCTCCTATAAGAAAATAAGTATTTTTAATATTTTTTCTCAATATTACAAAAAAGTATAGAATATGTATCAGTCAGACCATGAAAGGGCACAACTAAACCACATAAGTCATATGTTTACCAAACTTTATCCATGTACATGGGCCAGAAACAAAAAATAAATTTTTTCTCTTTTTTTTTCAATATTTCAAATAGCATTTAATATTTTCCACCAGACCTTTCAAAGGGCACAACTAGACCTTATAGGCCATGTGTGTACCAAACCGTATCCATTTACATGCAATAGTGACCGAGTCTCAGCCCAAAAAACTAAATAAATATTATTTTTCTAATTTCCAAATTTTTGCAAAATGTATAGATTGTCCATCAATGAGACCATCAAAAGGCACAACTAGACCATATAGGCCACATCTGCACCAAATTTCATAAGTGCACATGCAATAGTGACTGACATTTGGCCCGGAAACGAACAAAAATAATTTTTATATTTTCTCAATTATTTCAAAAGGTATAGTCTGGGCAACTGGTGGTCATATGGGGGGTAACCCACCACAAATTGCAATAGTTTTTTACCATATATTTTATGAATCCTAGACCACCCAGGGATAACATATCAAAAGTTTACCAAAAAATAATTAGTGGAAGGCACTTTTCTGGAGGTATCTTCGTTAAGCTCCTTGAGCATGTAAGTTTAGATAAAACGGAGCACATCACTGGGTTTAAATGACCTAATATTTAATGGAACTCCACTATAACTGAAGTTCTTAACACCCAACAACATCAGAAACACTAAATGATACAGAAATGTAAAAGAAGTGGGCATAATTAGGAGATATTACCCTAATTAGTCATATTTTCTTCTAACGAGGTCACATTAAATTTTGTTTTGTGCTAGAAGCCTGAGAAAGATAAAACTATAAAAGATACAGAAGAGATAACTTTGAAGAACATGTATTTTTTTCACACCAAGTGGACAAAATCATATCTATAGAGATTCATAAATACAGATGAGCAGACTTTTTTGCTAATCAAGTGACGGTGGCAAGCCTTTAGTGCAAGATTCCAAACCGCAATCTTGACTATTGATGCATTTCAACAGATGACTATACTTATCCCCACATTATTAAGACTTTTTTTTCTGCTGGTGATACATAATGATTATTAATAGCAGACCAGTTATTTCTAAGGAGGGCATGAGAATGGATGCAACATTAGTTGTCAAAGGAACAATTCTCTGTTCGTCATGCCTTCTTCCACTTCCATTCCTCAGGAATAATATTTTCCTCTTCACTTGGCTGAACATGAATTTGCTGCTAAACACAAAACTCAGTGGCTCTTATATTAAGAAAGCTGTTGTTGGAGGCAGAGAGTGTAGCCAGTTCCTCGTTTCTTCAAGAACTTATGATATTGTTGTCCATTAAGATTATGATTCTCATTTCCATGGATAATATAGACGAAAGCTAGGATTTATGTTCTGTCTTTCTGTCTGGTTTCATGAATCTGTGTGCTTTCTCTCTGAATTACGATCAATTACCAATTTTGCATTGCTTTTCATTTTCCAATTACACATTTCTCAGAAAGGTGTCATAAAAAAGAAAGGGCTGTCTGGCACTTCACCTAGCACATTGAATCTATCTTTCCTGGAGCTGGTTTGTAGCCATCTGCTACGTTCTGCCTATTTGCATTTGAAATATTGTAGCCTGCTCCCTCCGCACGCAACACAAGAAAGCTACGGTAGCCGGTATAAGTGCACATCTTGACTGTTATGCCCCAGTCTGACAAGAATATTGTAAAAATTAATAGCTGATCGATCTCTCCCATTTGGTCTTTCCATTTTGTCCAAATGGGAAGCACTCCTTCCATTCAAACATGTTTGCCTCGCTGTAGAAGCATAAAAAGCCATGACAATACAGTGAGCCAGCTAACTTCTTTGACTGGAATAGATTTTGCATTTCAGTCAGCAAGATATACGTATATGTGAGACAGATAAGCAGTTTGCAACTGCAAGCAGCTCGCGGCCCTCTTAGTGTCCTTAGGAATCATAAGATCGTCTGAAAATTTAGCTGAAGGTTTTTACTGTCTCAGAAAATTTTCAGTGTTTAATAAATGGATGTGTGCTTCTACACAAGATTTCCTGGACAAAGGAAGAATACAGAGGACATGTCTCTGTTATCGACAAAGGCAAAAGTAGATAGATCTATTTTAATGACCATTCTTCTACCAAGGGCAACACACATGGCTTCTTTAGCAACCTTTGTTGATGTTTTTGAAGAAGTACTGAAGCCATCCTGTTAAGTGTGAACACAAATTCTTGGCCATTAACCTCTAATATTGCATAGGAGTCAGTGTTGGGGGTCTCAGGGGCATATTTTGATGGCCTTGGCCTTGGTCTCAGTCTCGGATGCCCAATCCTTGGCCTTGCCTCGGTCTCAGCTGTCTTTGGGCCAGTGTTGGAGGCGTCAACATTTTGATGGCGTCTGCCTTGGTCTCGGTCTTAGCGGCTCATGCCTCGCTTCCGGCCTTGACTACAATAGGAGTTACCTAGCTGTATGTCTGTAGCTCACAATATGTATAACAAAGGATCTACACCAGTGCCACCAAGCACCTTTTACATTTTGTTGATTAGCCAACTTTCAGACAATAATTGTTGGTTCTGCATTCTCTTGGTTAATCGGCTTGATAAAAGATTTTATGGATCTGGCATCCTCTGTACAAGTTCATAATGCAAATATTAATGTGCACAGATCTGCAGCAAGAGATCTCTGATATAAAGTGCCTTTATCTAATTACATTGGCCATCCCAATGAAACACATGCCACCAATAATATCTCCTCAAAACCAAGTCAATTTCATTAAACTCTCTGAGCATCATCAAGGGCAGGCATCGTCAGGGTCACAATCATGTAGGAGCTCTGCAAGGGAGGGGTCAAGCACAATGAAAGCACAGATTCTGGCCTGTGATTTTAACTGCAAATCTTTCGTATACGAAAGTATCATAATTTTCAAGGAAAAGGGGCAGGATCTAGACACCATTCCATGAAAAAATTCATATAGATCAGGACAACTATAGTGTATGAACAAACAAGTTTTTGTTTTAGCGAAATGTAGCCTGCATGTATAGCCCCTGACCAAACATAGTGTGCAATGGACTTCCTCATCTCATCAAACAGGCCTAAGTGAGAATGTTCTTTTGATTTACAAATTTGTCTTTTTTCTCACACGCCTTCAGGATCCACATCTTTCAATTTTACATACTGTTCCTCAAGGGCATATGGTTACTAGCAAAATACAATTCTCCCTGTCTTCATTCTGCATAAAATATGCAATGACATCATGAGTTTATGTGTAGTTTAATGAAAATACTTTTGCAAATGAAATCTGGAAAATCACTGTCTCTATGTGCTTTTCTATGGAGATCCAGGGGGGTCATCATATCCTCGTCCCATGTCCTTCACAGTGTATAGTATCTTTCTCAGCAAACTTAAACAAATCCTTCGATTTTGATATTCATTAGCCATGCAGGAACAACATGTTTGTATAGCACAGGCTTTTGAATGACACCCTAAAATTTCTGCCAGATTTCCACTTGCCTCAGTGGCCGCATTGGTTGCATGCTGGCCTCCCACCCCACAGGCCAGGGTTCAATTCCCGCTGGGGCCAAGCAAAAATATTATACTTTGATGATTTATATTTATATATTTACATGCAGTACTTAATTTGATAGTTTAGATAACTTCAATTATTTTTTAATATCTCAGTTGATCATGTAGCAACTGAAATTATATTTTCAAAATTTTTAGATTTATAAACAAAGCTTTAAAACTTATGAACAACCAGATGTATTAAAGATAGCAGTATAAACAGCAGGATACATAGCCAGGAAATAGATAGATAGATAGATTGATAGATTGATAGATAGATTGAAAGATAGATCGATACAGATAATTTTGATATGATTACTTACTTGGTTGATTTATCAATATATTCATCAATGATTGGTTATTTGTTTGATAAAATTTTAAGTGACATGCCCAATAAAAATAAAAATAAGTGTCCATAATTTGATATGTTTATAAGTAAATAGACATGTTTTATGACCTTAAAAACGTATTTGTTACATTTTTTTTAAAGAACTAGGCTATTGCATTTTTATTGTATACAGAAAAGCATTGCAATTCGTCACACCTCTTCTAAACATTTACAATTCATTATACTGGACTACATGTGACAAGCTGTTTTTTAAAGAGAATTTCTTGTTATATCAGACCCAACACCCTGAAGTTCAACCAGCTTTTTTCATTGCGGAGTAAAACTTAACTAGTCAAAATAGCTAAATTTGTAAAGATAATTATGGACATATATTTGTTCTTTTTCTTAAGATAGCAACAGTTTAATTCTTATTGTAGTTCAAATGAGTACTCAGAAAGTTTCTTCTGCTTCGTGGTGTATGGAGTCCCTTGTGGTGTGTATTCCCGTACCCTCGAAACGAGCAGGGTGTAGAGTAGGTCGGGGCATGCAGCCCCCCTTAACTTCGAGGTGCGATTTGACCTACTTTTTATGGGCGATTATTTGAATGATTATGCTGTCAGGAAGGGATCACTTGACTCTACTAATAACTAGAGAAACACATGTCTATCAATTTTAATATAGGAGTTACGGCCATTTTTGTAAAAAAATTAAAATTGCCTTCTTACCCCACCCACCGGGCAAGAAGCCCCCCTATTATAATCCTATGGCAAGATAAAAAAATGTAAGTTTGGATATAAGCCTGGGGGGGCCTCTCACCTAACCCGGACTTCTTGCCCCGACCCACTCTAACTGATATAACCCTGACGACTGAGCCATCTGGACAGCTTGCAGACACAGAGCGTGAAAGTTGACAGTTGACACAAAGTTGAAAATAAATACTCTCATTATATAATTACTGCATTCACAACAGCAAACTACAATTCTTTTTTTAAAGAATTTTTTATTATTGGTTGAGTTGGTCAAGTGCAGTTGTGCTGCTTGTCGACCGTAGTGATAGAAATGATAGAAATGAGAGCTACTTCTTCACAAAGAAGGGATCTACTATACCTCCCATCCCCACCAAAAAGAGATTATTCAAAGATATGACCTGACCCCACAAGGCATTTGACTGCAATGTGTGAATTTCAGAAGAAAAGGTTTACCAAGTATCTTCCAGGAATGTGGCAGCGACAGCAGTACTGCATGATATGTATTGTTTTATTTATTCTAAATAACATTACAGATCACTGAATATGTTATGTAGCACATATTTGAAAATAGATCTGAACTTTTAAATGGAATCAGGATTGTTTTCATTGGATATTTGAAATTTATTATGTACTTTTCACCATTTTACCCCGAAGCCTCCTTCCGTACTGCCTGAAAATGTTCCCACATCCGAAAAAGGGTCTTCCACTAAATATATTTTGGTAAACTTTTGATATGTTATGGAGGAAGATGTAAGCTTTCAAATGGTATATGACACAAAACTATTGCAATTTGTGGTGGGCCATTCCATCAGTTGCCCGGACTAGTATTGAATATCTATCAATTAGACCATCAAAAGGCACAACTAGACCATACAGGCTATATGTGTACCAAATTTCATCCATGTACACTCAATAGAGGCCGAGTGCTGGCCCGGAAACGATCTATCCGCTCGCCGCCCGACCGCCCGCCCGCCCGGCGGACGGACAACATTTTTACCCAAGTGATTACAATACCTTCTTCGAACTTCGTTCGCTGAAGGTAAAAACGAGTTTTACATGCCATCACCGTAAGAGGAATCTATTCTTTAATCTCTTTGATGGATTTTGCGTACTTCATAAACGCTGTTTCGTGTTTTTTGTAAACACCGCAAAGTCGTTTGCATAAAAACCTCTATTTATATCGCTGCCTGAGGGGACTGTGATGTATGGCAAATTCTGTCAATATTGTAAATGCAGTATGGATATTTTATATCATTCCACTGTATACAGTTATCATCATATAAATATTACTATTATAATGGTATGTGTATATTAGGTTGCATCGTCTGCCCCTATATCTCAAAAATCTCATGCACTTTTGCATGATTGTTCCCCTATATCATAAAAGAAGCCCTGCACAATTTTATGACAAAATTCTATTGCCAAAGGGTGGCACAACAGCCTTGAAATTTCAGTATTGGGTCATATTTTAGCGATTCGCTGTTATGAATAATATTAGCAATTTTAATTTAATTGATTTCTGGATGGCAAAGTTAGATTCCTCAAAAAAAGAGCTTTAATTTGAATACCAACACCAATGGTTTCCGTTGAGGAGAAGTTGCAATTGTGTGGAGATATTTTCTTTTTTGTCGGGAAAATGTGATAAAGCAAAAAAGGGATGTTAATATGACTTTGGGAACTCAAAGAAGTCTACAAAGTGAGGATGTGGTCCACTGCATCATCTGATAAAACCATGATTCAATTATGATGTTGTAAGAAGAAAAATATAAACACAACGGTATATCAATGAACTGTTGTATTTTTCATAATTACATGTAATTTATGCAAATATGCACATTTGAATTTGATGAATAACTATTCGGAAAACATATTACATTTCCTATTTTCTTCAGCAAAGCATTCCTCATGATTTATTCTAATCATCATGTAAACGTTAGGCAGAAGTTGACCTTTTAAATTGATTATTTCAAACATTTTGTCATAATAGTCAGAAGCTTTCAGCTTTCCAAAAAACTTAGATATGAGACATTTTCAGAAATATAGCTTTCTACCATTCAAATTAAAGACAGTTTTCTTCTAAGAACAATGGTATATGAATTGAAATCGTACAATGAACCGTAACATAGATATTTCGAACCGCGACTTTTCAAAGTATAATATATAATTTTGGTCTCAACTTTGACGCAAAAGTGCCACACTAAGGCCATATCCTATCTAAATGAAATTTTGCAGACAATTTTTTCATTTTTAGGGGGCAGACGATGCACCCTAGTGTATATTATGTCAATCATACCGTATATTTCATCTATTTATGTGTATTATCATTGTTTACAATCATTTGCTATTGTGTTTGATTGTTTACATTAACATTGCATGGTTGTTATGCAACACCAATTAGCACTGAATTGCTATTCTATTATGATTACATAATCACTTAACAGGTAATGGTGTTGACACTGTGACCCAGTTAAGTTGTTTATTTGATATTCTGGAAAGATCGATTTATGAGTCATAAGACTAGAATTTTTTGTAGAGAAATAATATCTCTGGAAGGCGCCGGAAAATGAGTCATGCCTTCTGGAAGGACTGGAACATTCCGGTAGGTTGTGATGCATATAAATATGACTGGGAGCTGACATAGTAAGTCATTCTCCACCAAAAGACGATACTATGCATATCATTTGACTGGACTGGATTAACTTGTGCCATCACCCTGGTGGACATTTATTACACTGGATACTACACCAGATTACACCGGACCAGGAATCAGGACTCTGGATTATTTTTACAAGGACGCTATTTTCAGTGGAGTATAGTTCACACAGACTTTATTGGACATTTCGAAATGCCAACTGACCTCTGGCTTCTGGAATGTACTTTATGGACACTTAGCCCTAGGATAACACAGATAAGTGGTTAAACTTACTACGGGTCACAATCAGTTAATTTGGAGTAAATTTAAACTTGTGAATATTGTAACTGTAAATATTTTGTTGTTTTATTAAAATTGTAAACTTTAACTATCTGTGTTTGTTGTTCATTGCTGCTGACCCGTAACAAGAGAATCACAAAATGAAATGTGCGTCATTGAGAAATCACTGTAATGTTACTGAATAATGATTGTGTATAAATGCTCAATTTCTTGAAATACCTGCCCTGCTATTACTTGATATTCACATTGAAATTGATTTCAAATTTTACAGGGATTGTTCTAATGACTATCTTACTTACCCACTAGTAGCATAGTCATCTTTTGCTCCTTTGTTTCGAAAAAGTTCCATGGTATCTTCAATCTTCACTGTCATTATGATTATTCCTAGGATATCAATATCACCATTTTGTAGTGCATTGAGTATTTTTTTCGGTAACAATGTTTTTCCAAGTTCAAAAAAATGGATAAATTGGTCTTCTTCAAAAAATTTACTTGGAACAGGACAGTTACTTGGAACAAACCATGTTAGCTCATTTATTGCACTACTTTCCGAGACATCTCCCCACTTTAATATCTCTTCAATGAGACTACCATCCAAGGAAATATCAAACAAGTTATACAGGAAATTATGTGAAGGAAGAGCATACGTCCGATAAAATAAAGTGCTAGGAGTCTCGTGATCTTTGTCTTTGATGTTGACATTATTCTCAGTTATCAGTTCTTCAATGAGTTCCCACAGCACTTCATTTCCCGCAACACATTTTCGTTTTCCATCCCCCACGCCATCAACTGAAAGTTTTCCAATGAGATGATGAAGTGGAGTTCTTCCTTGATCATCAACATGGTCACAGAGGGCACGATTCACCCTGATCATTTTAAGACAATGTTCTACAATTAGATCCCTGACATCAGAAGAATTCTTGGTAAGTCCTTGAAAACTCTCACTTGGCGTTGCCTCGATTATTTTATTCACAGTATTTCTTCCTGACAATGGGCGTGCATGTTTCTTCAATACTTCCACCAGAAATTTTATCACAGATTCCATTATTTCATCATTCAGATGGGGTCCGAACTTACTGAGAAATAAAGTGAAAGAAACTGTATCTCCCACGGGTTGAAAAGGGTTTGCTCCTTCCCTGAGAAGAAATATCAGCACCACAACAAAGAAGGCATTCCTCTCCTTTTCATCAGAGCCATGGAGGAATTGGTGCAAAAATCTGAAATAAATTATCGTATAGCATACATATATAATCAAGCCAAGTCAAGTCAAAACACTTTCATTTTATAAGGAAAGCACACTCCGTACAAAACTGTTTTTCAGTATGGCCCTTAATAAAAAAATTATAAATTTATAACTTATAAATGAAATTGTATAGATAGATAAAAAAGTTAAAAATAATTTTTAAAAACAGTATATTAAAATGAGATGAAATACTGGTTTGGTCAGAGACCAAAAATAAATTTAAGCAATTTATTTTTTAAAAAACAGCTATACTAGATGAATTTTGTACGTCACGAGTCCTTTGACCTTACATTTTATTAGTTCAGCATTTAAAGATTTTCTGGCAGGGGCGACTGGCTTATGTGACAGAGTGGCAGCTGCCAAGGACCCGTTTACTCAGGGAGGCCCATGCAAGATGTCAAGAAAATTAAATTCCAAAAAAGGTCAAGAAGCAAAACTAGGCCATCCACTTTACCTTTGTGGGATGAAACCGAATAAACTGATAAGGACAAGCATGGGCGTAATTTGGTGGGGGATGGGGGGACATGTTCCCCCCCCCCCCACATTTTGGACCCCGGGGGACATAATATGAAATGTCCCCCCACTTTTTTGGGTGAAAATAAAATATGTTGTCACTGTTGTGGTAATGGCCAATGGGCTCAATTTGGTAGGGTGCTGTTCTAAGAGACGTCAAGACGCGTCCCCCGCCTTTCTGGTTCGGCAGGTTACGATGTCATGCAAAAAGTTCGGAATTCAAAAATGTAAAAAAGACCGACTGACTTAATTATTTGAGGATCCGTCGTTCGATTCCGACCGCGTGACGGCCCTGTCCCCCTGACATTTTCCGTAAAAATTATGCCCCTGAGGGCAAGATCCTCTCATTTTGGACCCCCATCCAAATGATTATCTCCCAATTATACAGACTGTAGTACTTTGTTTCTAGCATTTGAAAATAACGCTGCCGGTAGGGACAACGGGACCCATAGAATTATTTTGCCACAGGGCCCCGAAAGGTTGCCAATCTGTCCCTGGCCCTGCCCCCCACATAGAAAAATGGGGAAATGGAGACAAAATGGGGAAATTGAATTTGAAAATTGGAATTATTTCGGAAATGGAGAAAATATAGTGAAATGTGGAAATATGTGGTGGGAAAGATGGGAAAAGGGAACCAAAGGGTAAACAGAGGGGGAAAAAGAAGAGAAAAGGTAGGGGAAAGGAAAATGTCGTTCTTAAAGAAATCCTGTTGAACTTATGCTACACTGTATTTGAAACTTTGAAATATGACAACGTAATTGAAAAGTAAACCGGAACAACTATAGAAGGGGAGATGTGTATACTATTAGTCCGGTGTATTAGGACAAAAAATGGACCCGCAAGCATGCTTTTTCTGGTGCTTTAAAGAGCTAGTCCCTAAAATGAAGAACAAATTATCACAGGCTAGCATGTTGATAAATTTTTCCATGGCAACATAATTTAATTTATGATGCACATTTTTATAAATTAACTAAATCACAGTTTTAGCCATTTCTCCACTTCTACTTACAGTAGAATCATGAAATATGGACATAGACAGGAATTTTGACATTTTTTTATTTTATGTAATATATTGAGATAAAGGTTACTATGGCAACCATTTACACCACTTTTTTCAAGAAATTATACAGCAGCAATTATACCAACCTAGATATGAGTGTATTATACATTAAATTGATTTAAATTTGATTAAATGTGATCTTATAACATCACCAGTTGGTTTAATTAAAATATCTTCCATTTTTAAGATCACATGACCATTACCATGACAACTAGATACAATAACAATCATGATCTCATCAGCCCAAAATGATCTTTTTCAGACTTGTGTGCAAAGCGATTGAGATTTTTCGTAGTAAATCCATTCCTAACAAGAGTTGATATTATTCACTGATAAAATACTCCACCTAGTTCAAAATTACTGAGGATGTCCGAATAAAATATAAGTTTTTGAATTGATAAGCACAATTAATTACTTAAAACATTCAAATTTTGAAGATGGACAGAAATACATATCCTGGCCATCAGGAATGTTAGATCCTGATTACAAAAAATTGATTGATTTACCCCCTTTAAAGTTGACAATCTTGGATTAGAAATGGCAGATACAATCGCCAACTATTTTTAGTGAATGGACTGACTAACATTTTTAGCCATTTCTCCACAAATAATTACAGTAGAGTTTTGAAACTTGGTATACAGACTTGGGGGTTTTAGTTCTATTTGTTGCTATGGCAACCATTTCAGACAAGTTCCTCCCAACAGCAAGTGCTAGCCTAGATATGGCTGTGTGATTATTGTAAATAATTGATGTAAATTAGATAATTAAGTGGCGTCCCTATGGGGGGGCACAGGGGGGCATGTGCTCCCCCCCAATATTGGACCTGTGCCCCCCAGGTGCCCCCCGCTCGAGACCCCCCTGTTATGCCACTGGTAAAGCTATTCAGAGTCAGCTTTAGACTGATTTAATATAAATTAAAACAATCCACAGTTGTACACCGGAGTGTGAAATACAACAGTTCATGAAGAAAGGAAAGAGTTCATGCGTGTTGCAGTTTGACGTGTGTAAACAACTGTCATAAACACCAAGCTGGCCATTGCATTATGCTATTGGTCAAAATTATGACATCATTTTTTCCAGCAAACATCACTTTTAGTTGAAGCAAGCTGAAAAAAAGTGATACGCAATGGGCAGCTTGACCAAACACCTGGCAGGATTTTCTGATGTCAGACCAGAAATTCTGCAAAATATTTTTATATTTGATCAAAGTCTGCAAATATGAAATCATCTGTAATATAAGTAACCCCGAATGAACTTGATGTTTCAAGATTTATTATTTTTTTCAACCAAATTCACCATGCAGATTGCAGAGGAACCATTAATTCTGTTATTATCTGGTGAATATGTTATTAATCTCCTCTAAAAGGCCTACATGTATCAATCGTACAATTGTGATTGCAAAAAATTGGTGAGAAAATTGTACATTTATGTGCTCCTTAATCATACCCAGTAGACAATGGAAGACTTTTTTTGGGGGGGGGGGGGCAGGGGAGTGGTGCTGATTCCATTAAAAAGTCCTGGCTTAAAAATGCGCCAGCTTAAAAAATGTGTCAGCTTAAAAATGCGCCAGTTTAAAAATGTGCATCGACAATAGGGTTTGCTTCATTGATAGGCAGCCCCGCCAAATAACGCAGAAGCCCCCCTCAGCCCCCACAACCAAAACATCCTGGAGCCGCCCCTGCTGTTAAGAAAAATGATATTCTGGAATCATTGAATACCCACCCATCAAACATCTACACTTGATGATTGACGGATTATGAAAGAGACTTATTAGCTTGCTTTGTCTGTGTGAATTGGACAAACTAAAGAAAATGTTTTTAATTCAAAGTGGCATCATGGACACAAAATTGATTGGATATCAGACAAATGAGTGGTTTTCTACCATACGTCAGTGGAACCAAATTGCCTGTTTGACTTGTCCAATAATCTACTTCAATGCGAATTCCTGTAATCAGAAACTTCAAGAGCTGTCAGGAGCACTTAATTGCAATTATTTATTTACAGGATGCTTCGGTAATGAAGGTGATGGCAATCAAGTTAGAAGTGAACTGAGTGTTGTAATCGTGATTAATATGAAAGGCAATGGTGAATCCTGATGAAAGTTACCCAGGTTCTGTCATGCGCGAGATGAGGCTGTAGAGGGCAGTACATGGCAGTTGGAATTCAGCACCCTCTATGTTTTGGAGGTAGTTTATGCTGACAGTGCCACCACTCAGGTGAATTTGACTGATTGTAATTAGCACAACTACTTGGAGTTGATGGGTGAGAGTGGGTATTGCAAATGCTGAGGTGAAGTGACGGATTTTGAGGTAGGATTCAATGAGGTATGAGGTTAAAGGGAAAAGCCTTGGCGATGTGAAGAGTCAATGAAATAGGACAGATATAATGATAGATACTACCTTTTTTTGTGGTGTACTTATATCATGAGAACAAGTGCTTACCTCGAACTAAAGCCATCATCCAGTGGAAGGAAAATCTGTAAAGTGTAATATGATTGACATCACTTCATCATGCTTTTTTAAGGCTGACATTTACATACACTCTTGCTTATAAATATGGAAAAAAGATAAAGACCGGAGTCAAAAATTGTGGAGAATATTAGTATCACCATCTTGTGTTCGGAGCTGCAAACAGACCAACATTTTTTAGATAAATACATGCCTAAGGTCATAAATGACTTTATAGCCCAGAGTGTTTATACTCAATCGATGATGTCATTGCATTGTTTGCCACTGTGACATAATGACATAATGTTCCTGGTGACATCACAACGTTGTGACATCATTGATAGGGCTGTTCTCTGCACTCTGATATAAAAACTACTCATTATTTGACAGTTGACATTTATGAGTAGGGGAGACCGGGGCTGGTTGGCACAGACTCACAGGGGCAGGTTGTCACACTTTTTATTGAAGTAAACTGGAGAGCAGGGCTTTGGAGTCAGAGTCGGAGTCGTTGAGTCGGAGGTTTTTGGGTGGAGTCGGAGTCGAACTTTGATTTTCAGATGGAGTCGGAGTCGAAAATTAAAGTGGTGACTCCTGACTCCTAAAAATAATAATATAATTTACAAAAACACAGTTTCAAAAATGTGAAATGAACTCCAAAGTTTACATAAAACTTCCTTAGCGACTATTCATGTACAAAATCCTATGAAATCTTTGTAGAATGACTTTTTCTTCTCTGTTAATCATGTGATATTAATGTGCAAAAATGCCGATAAGCGGAGTCGGGAGTCGGAGTCGGAGTCGTAATTCAGGAGACCCAAGGAGTCGGAGTCGGAGTCGCTTTTCAGAAAGTCAAAGGAGTCGGGAGTCGGAGTCGGTTCAATTATCACCCGACTCCAAAGCCCTGCTGGAGAGTAACACAGCTCAACCACTCCTTTTATAACCCACTGGAGTCTTTTTGAGAAATACTACTCATTAACAAATATTATGTTGAAAAAGGTATGTACAGTTAATACACTTCCCTTGTAAACATTTCTTTAAATCATGGTAAAAAGAAATTGTGAACATTTTGTTAACAACGCTTGGGTCACCCGTTTTTTGGTATTTTCATCAATTCTGGCAGGTTGTCACAAAAAGATGGGACAGGTTGTCACACTTTTTGGAGCTGGTTGTTACCCATTAGGGCCAGGTTTTAAAAAATAATAAATAACGCAAATAAAAATGTGTACTTTATAAATTCTATTGATGACTGAAGGTATATGCAGATAATGCATAGAGTCTGACTAAATAATTTCAAATTTATAAAAGAAATTTGCAAAAAAAAAATTGTAATCATCCTTCTCCTGATCAGAATGCTTTCCTCCAGCTTGGTAAGCCTTCATTTGTGGCAACCATGTACACACTAGTGTGTTTTTTAAGGTCTTCACTGGGCAAGTAAAGGATTCCTCATACATTGTATGTCTATAAATAACTTTTTTTAGTCAAAATCTACCTTTCAGTCCCACTTCCTGCATCCAAGCTCTTAACCAGAAATGTGACAACCTGTCCCGAAAATGTGACAACCTGCCCCGAGTGCTGAATTAAAAAAAAATTCCAATAGTACATCATGATTTCGAATTATCCAGAGGTATATTCACGAGGTGGATTTAAGTCAGTTCTCTTTTGACATTCATATAGAATGGCAGTGCTCCTGCACACTTTAAATAGAAACAGTAGCATGCTTAAGTTTTACACACTGAGACAACCTGTCCCTGTGACAACCAGGCCGGTTTCTCCCAGGGCTTTGGAGTCGGAGTCGGGAGTCGGAGTCGTGGAGTTGGAGGTTTTTGGGTGGAGTCGGAGTCGGAGTCGGAGTCGAACTTTGATTTTCAGATGGAGTCGGAGTCGGAGTCGAAAATTAAAGTGGTGACTCCTGACTCCTAAAAATAATTAATATAATTTACAAAAACACAGTTTCAAAAATGTGAAATGAACTCCAAAGTTTACATAAAACTTCCTTAGCGACTATTCAGTCGGAGTCGCTTTTCAGAAAGTCAAAGGAGTCGGGAGTCGCTTTTCAGAAAGTCAAAGGAGTCGGGAGTCGGAGTCGGTTCAATTATCACCCGACTCCAAAGCCCTGGTTTCTCCTACTAAAGAGGAAGAATAAACTGTGAAGTACCTTGAGTTTGGCTATGCATTCCCTTGCAATAGGTCCATCGTATATCCTTAGCTTTTGAAAAGGCTTCCAAATCTCATCAAACAGGTCTTCTGTCCCGGATAGTGCAGACCTGCTCCTTTGAAAACTAGAGTACAACTCCTGAAAAAACATTACATTAATATTGTTACTACAGTCATGGCTTCCAAATCTCATCAAACAGGTCTTCTTTCACTGATAGGGTTGACCTGCTCCTTTGAAAACTGGAGTACAACTCCTGAAAAACATTACATTAATAGTATGGTTACTTATATTTCCTTAAATTGATGTTGGCACAGGTATGGGACTGTAGTTAAAATTTGATTTGTTGAAAAATTATAATTTTTGGCCATTAGTTTGAATATAACCTGTTTATGATGTACGCCAATTTGAAAAAAATGTATCTGATTGTTTTCTTAAAATTTGATTTCTGCCAAAATTGATGCATGCCAACTCTGTATTTCACTGGGGCTGCACTTAGATTTCTTGCAAAATTAAGTGTTTCAAAAATGTTCTTCAAATTTAAGGCAGGCTTATTGGTGTCCATCCATGGGAAGAGTTTTCCGGTGTTTTTGAGTGACTAATGCAGTGGATGCTTTATTCTGTAGTGCCTAACCAAAACCTAATTTTTGATTTCAAGCAGTCACCAGACTAAATGTTATAAAAATATATTTTTCAATCTTGGCACAGCATAAATGTTTAATTAAGCAAATTTGTATTGTTATATTATTAATACGTTTTTTCTTCTATTGTTTATTTTTTTCGTATAATTGTTTTGCATGCCAGGCTATGTCAGTTAAGTACAGTTTTATTATTAGTGTGTGCTCCCTTCAAACGCACTACTGTGCTGCAGCCTCATTTACTGTTTATGCATGTATGTACTATGTGTTTGATGAAATAAAATTTCTAAGGCCTGGTGCACCTAAGACTTGACATTTGGTTATTTTAAAAAAAGCTATTCAAAGGGGTTGATTTTAACATGGCTTTATGGTGGATATCTTCATTCATCTCTGAGAAACTCACGGTTCTATTCAATAGATAAGAACCTGAAAATTTAAACAGCTCTAACTTAAAAACCCACCATTGGCCTATTTATTAGTGTTAGAACTCCAAACTAACTTATTTTTGATAAATGGACAATGGCAAAATGTATACACTGGTTCAGGGTTAATTATAAGTTATTGGTGTATTGAAAAATAATTGATAAAAATAGAATATTCTTCAAATATAATTCCTTCAGCTAAAAAATGATTAAGTTTTATCGCACTTGAACCACTTAAATCTTTTGTTGAAATGCAACAGAATAATGTTGAAAACGATTCTTTTCTTCACCGGAAGAGAAACGTGAAAATTGACACAAAAATTTAGTGAATTGCTGATTTCCGAATTGTATATATTATTCATGAAGATTACGAAATGACCGAAATATCACAAACCGCGTATTCTAACAGTAATTGGTAATGAGAAAGTTCAGAGTTTTTTAGAGCCACATACATATCATTAGATCAAGGTAATATTCATCAAATATTTTTTTTAAACTTATGATAATGAATGAGCCTTTCAAAAGTTCTAAAGTAAGTAAGTAAGTAAGTAAATGTTTATTTCACGTCGGATTAAAATACAATAGAAAACACAAGCGAAACGCTTTTGACCGACAGAAAAATGATATGAATTATATACAATGACATAAATGAAAACCGATAAAATAACATTTTATATAAAACCATGAATATCATTGAAATAGCCTATTCATAATTAGATCTAAAAGCATATACATAAAACGTCTCTGTAAATTATAAAATACTTTAAAAACATGGAGACTTAAAGACATAACAAACATGAACCACATGCACACTTTGGATTCCATCGTCTAATTAAACATTTAAACTCATTTAGACAATTTACTTGAGATGTTAGACACAGCTCATTATATAACTTAGCACCTTGGTAACATAATGAATTACGACCATATCGTATAGTTTTGTATGCCTGTGGTTTTAACTTCAAATACCTCATATCGTAAACTGATTGGCTAACTTCAAACATTCCTGGATCTATTGGTGGCATCAAGTCATTAATGATTTTATACACAGACAACAGGACATCTTTTAATCTATTAACATATAACGTTGATTTGCCTGATTTAAGTAGTAAGATATCATAAGTACTTTCGAAATCTAAATAAACATACCTCAGAGCTCTTTCTAGTAATTTCTCCATTTTCCTGGCATTTCCAATTGTACAGAAGTGATACACAGGTGTACAGTAATTAAAATTTGAGAGTACAAATGCATCCAAGATCTTTTGTTTGCAGGAGACATCTAACATTTTTGACAGTCTACCCATAGCACCAATCTGCCTAGCACATTTCACAGTTATAGTTTTCACATGTTCATTAAAGGTCAGTTGGTCATCTAAGTTCACTCCTAACAGCTTAACACAGTTTGTTGGTTTGAGAACATTGCCATCAATATTAAACAATACATTACACTTATTTCTACTCAATACCATTGTTTGAAATTTTGAGGGATTTGCTTCCATAAAATTACATTTAAACCATCTCAATGCACAGTGTGAAACATCTTCAAGATTGCTTTTCACTACCTGAGGATCTTTGTGAATGTAAGCAAGAGTGTTATCATCTGCGTAATTGTATAAGTAACATTTATCTTTAAGAGAAAGGATCAAATCATTCACGAAAACATTAAATAAAACAGGGCCGGTCAGTGACCCCTGGGGAACGCCCCTTTCCATATCCAGCCATACACTTCTGGAGGATCCAATTTTTACTCTCTGTTTTCTATTCATCAAGTAATTACGAATGTATTCACAGGATGAATGTATGTCCCACACAACCATGTCATTTACATTTCCCAGACCAAGAGATTGTGTAGGTATGCCTGGCAGTGAAAACTAATTAATTTTGAAAAATTGATTTTTCATTTAAAAAATGTATCATGTTTACAAAAGATTTGAACAGCATAACTAAATGAAAATACTGTTTTGTGATTTAACAAAGGTCACCACCAGTGCAAAATTTCATGATCTTCAGAGTCAACCGGTTTTCACAGCTTTTGACCAGATGATACCTATTTAAAATGCCAAATATAAGCATTACACTTGATCTGCACATTTAGTATTGTATTTAAAAAGTTAACAGAACTTATAAAACCCCATCAAACTTGTAGTGATAACCATTTAGTGTGAGGCGTTATGGTTGGGACAAAACCGTTATGGTTGGGACACTTCTCTCTTTATAGTACTGTATGCCAAGTTTTCATAGTATCAAAAAAGCTGAAATGCAATGACCAGTGTATGGGTCAAGGAAACTCATCTGGGGGAAAATGGCTTTCCAAGACATTTATAAATCGGCAAAGTAGGGGCTGAGAATTCACCTTATAATCTCGACCATTATGGTTGGGACACTCAAATATGGTGTTATAAAGTTGCATTTATAAGATATTAAGTTTGTTAGAGGTGGTGAACAAGTATTGTTTTATTAAAAGTAATAGCTAAGCAGCGTTCATGCATAGAAGTGGGTCTCATAGTGTCATTTCTTCTTCACTTACAAGCCAACAATGACCACACTTCCAAAAAGGCAAAGGCAAATGCATAACAATGTGTCAAATAGATATTGATGCTTAACTGCACTCAAAATGAAATTGGGAAAGCGTAGAAACCCATGATTTTTGGCTAAAAAAAAAGTCACATGGTGCACCAGGCCTTAATCTAAAACTATCCCTTACCATGGCAACAAAACCAGTTGGTGAATTTTTTTTTTGTATTTCATTTTTGAAGTGTTTAGGTCCTATAGAGTGTCTGTGCAAAATGTCCAGAAAAATCTGTTTGAACTAACTACCATACTTGAGTCACCTTAAGTACTACAGCTTGTTTCATAACTGTAGACACTGAGCCCTTATGTTACTTATTAAGACATGCTTTAAGCACATAACTTTTTAGGCTGAATATCTAGAATGATGAAAATGGCAGGAAGATATCATAGCCGCATTATTTCTATTATTGCATTTCTGTTTTTGTCACTCAAATTTGCAATGATGGAAGAACTTAGTTTCAGGCAGCTCGCAAAAAGTCATCTGCATCCAGCGAAATGGGTGTATGATATACATGTATGTGCAACATAGTTGACCTTCTGTAAGCCTATTATAGGTCTGCATGGGCCAATTTAAGCGAACAAATCTGCTAGGTGACACATACCTTTACCAAGGTTGCAAAACATGGCTCCCAGTGTAAGGTGTCTATCTTAACAAGAAGCTTCTCTATAATGGAACGTCCCTGTGTTGAGTACGGAATGTCTCCTTCTTTCAAGATTTCCAAAACCTCCTCTGTCATCTTTTTTATATTAGACAACGTCAAATCATCGATCTTTTCTTCAATTTGCCTTAACCTGTATGAAGGAACAAAATTCAAAGTTAAATTTGAGACAAACTGAGGGACTGATTGCAATCTACACAAATTCTGACATAGTGACAGTAGGATACTTAGAAAGCATATAAAACCAACCCTGAAATTAAGAAAAATAGAAAAAAAAAAGGCAAACACAGTTTTGACCAAATTTGTTTCTGAAGAAAATTGGGTCACATGTCTTACAGGGCTTTGGAGTCGGAGTTGGAGTCGGGAGTCGGAGTCGTGGAGTCGGAGGTTTTTGGGTGGGGTCGGAGTCGGTGTTGGAGTCAAACTTTGATTTTCAAGTGGTGTCAGAGTCAAAGTCCAAAATTAATTTGACGACTCCTGACTCCTTAAAAATAAATAATATAATTTAAAAAAACCCAGTGACAACAACTAGAAATGTATCTTGAATTTTAAGCAAAACTTCCAAAACAAGTACTCAAGAACAAAAGCCAATGGAAAATTTGTGGAAGTACTTTTTGCCCACAGACGTACACCGTGTGACGTAGTTCCGACACCATGACATTTGGCTTGTAAGTCAGCTCCTGTTACTCTTGGAGCTTTGGTTGGTGGCTTGTCTGATACCCCTATTACCTGGCCTCATGCCTAGATAACAATGAAATAGCTGAGGTGTAATGGTGGGCCTACACAAGCTTATAAACTTTACGGAATTGCCCATAATGAACATTATGCATCATCTTCAGGCCATCCAGAATGCACTCAAAGTCTGTATTGATGATCACCACATTGTGACTTGACCATTATGTTGACTTTGTTATCATGACATAACATGAAATATTACATGCATTTAGTGGTCTCAAAAGTGAAATAGATTTTGACTTGAAAATCGATTGAGTGTGTCAAATTTACATACAAAAGTGGTAGGGAAGGGCAGATTGGTAGATATGTTTTTCATAAAATTCCAACTACAAGCTAGATGGAGAATGGCATGGGAATGATGAGCAGCCAAGGACATGAGGCTGTTTTGTCCACTCAACAGTGAAAATTGGCATTATGTACACCGCTGTACATCATTTTCATGGTAACGTCCAATGGTTTGGTGCTTCATTTAATTTACACTGTAGCACTGCAGCCTACAAATATTGACAGGTGATGAGGGCAACAGTTATTACAGATCTCGTATTAGTGTGCCATGTTCTTTTCAACTGCCACAGTGCTCTTGTGATGTCAGTATCAGCATAATGCTTTCACAGTTGGTACATTCGCAGTTTCAGCTGTGTCACTTGAAACCCATACTGATCACACCATTACAAATCCACTATAAGCTGATGGGTTGTTGCTCAACATTGATTATTCAGTTTGATGTTTTGAATAAATGTTAAAGTTACAATATCCAGCTATATACAATGCATGGATTTTGTGTATAACTGCTATCAGTTTTAGCACTTTTACAACAAAACAAATTCATTCACTCTCACATTCATTTGTTGGTCTGAGATGTTATCATGTGCTGCTCTGTCTTGGCAAAAATTATATACTCAGGATCCATTCAGAATTTGAGACCTAAGAGGGGGGAGTTTTGCTTGGGGGCATCCTTATCACTGATTTCCAATAATGTTTATTTGATGATCAAATTCTTAGCCTCCTTGTTCGGCCTTTTCCCAAATTTTTGGGGCGCAACTACCCCCCCCCCCCTATTTCTCATCCTCTGGTATGCCCATGCAACACCGCCAGGTTCACTTCCAAAAAAACTCCCCATCATCCCCATTCCAGTCATCAATTCTGAACAGTTTCTCTGGTGCAGATCTCACCTAAAAGGCTGAAAAGCCACAAGGTGCTGCCCTCAATGAGAAATTTCACAACAGGACACCATGAATGTCCATGATGGATCAAGCAAGTGGCTCAAACATATCAGTTTCACTTGCTCCAACTGAATCAAACAACCATACCAATGAATGCAGGTTAATCAGTTGTCATTCACACTTAGACAGCCCATAAGCCTGACTTGTTGGTAGCAGTTGGAATTAACACTCAAGCTTGGAGTGCCAATAGTGATGTCAGTATTGCAATACTGAATCATCTGGGCATATATTCACATGGAACATGGCACACTTATACGAGATCTGTAATAATCTGACTATCACTCACAAGGGTCAAACAGGTTGAATTTTCGTTTTTAAAATTAAAAAAATTTTTTTTTTTGGATGAACCTTTGACCAGTCAACAGTTCCAAATGTACTGTTGACTGGTCAACAGTCCTTTGCTAGGTCATCAGCCATTTCTGACTGATGTCATGTGACCTCACTTCAGCCAATCAGAGAAGAGCTTACATCTGTGAGTTGTTATAACATGAGATGTAACATCACAATGGTGTGGTGACGTCTAAACCTCTCTTTTATAGCATCAGTCGTTGCTTTTCTGTGGGAATGATTTTGTATATCTTGAAAGAGAGGGAGGTTCAAAAGGTGGTTACTGATACAACCACTAAAACTATTCATACCTTGAAAATTGATTTTTTTTTACATAATTTTGTTCCGTAATAATAGCAACTTTCTTATGACTGGTAAATTGTGGGACATCAGATATGTACACAATAAAATTTTATGTACAACTCTGCCTTATGATATGATACGATATTATAATAATTTATGGCCTTGTTGTACATCGACATTCTCGGGTGTACATATTTTCATGTCCCACATTTACCAATTAGACAGCTGTGTTATGCAAAACATATCAGCTAACCTTACATGACCAATTGTAAAATTTTATCATACTAAGATTGATATTCCACCAGCTGCCATAGATTAGATTAACAAAAAGAAACAACATTTTTCTGATTTGTCAAATTCCGTCCAACAATTCGACAAAATATGACGACTTACCTTGTGTCTTGGTTCTTGTCTTGCTCTTCTTCAATGGCTGCTTCTTTCATTCCTTCTTCTTGTATTGCCGCATCTTTATTCTCTGCTACATTCTCGTCTCCACTGACTGCTTCCATCATTCCTTCTTCTTGAATTGCGGCATCTTTCTTCTTTGCTACATGCTCTTCTTCAATGGCTGCTTCTATCATTCCTTCTTCTTGAACTGCAGCATCTTTCTTCTTTGCTACATTCTCTTCTTCTCTGCCTTCTTTCATCATTCCTTCTTCCTGAATTGCAGCATCTTTCTTCTTTGCTCCATTTTCTTCTTCACAGCCTGCTTCCATCATTCCTTCTTTTTGTTATTGCAGCATCTTTTGTCTTTTAATACATTCTCTGCTGACTGTAAATTCTCCTTTCTCTGGTGCATATCCTTATAATGGGGTACGTCTGACCTCCTTGTATCCCTTTATATGATTATATTGGAATCAATTGTGGACACATGTGCAATTAATTAAGGAAACATGAAGTCTTCAAACAGACCCTATCAATTGTTGTTTATGAGCCGTCGTGACTGAGTTAACTTCCAGCAGCTACAAGAAGTCAAATCTGCAAAGACAAAAAGACAACATAATATCAGTATATTTGCAAAATGGTGTATAATAGTGTATAAAAACATATGCTGCACAGCAGCATACCCTCGGCTACTCAGTGGCTTTTCTACAGACAGTGGGATATATTGGGTAGGATCCCCTCTACGAGCATTTTCTAAAAAGATTATTTACATGACCAATGTGGAAAGTCATCTTCTGTACGGAATAACTGCCTGGGGTCCGATGATAACTGGAAGTAATTTAAGGAAGCTAGTAGTGAAACAAAACCATGCAGTAAGAGCAATATCAAATATTAAGCGTCGGGTTCGAATTCTGCCATACTATAAAAGAGACAGACTTTTGAAACTTGAAGACTTAATTGAAAATGCATTACAAAAATTATCTTATAGATATATTAATGACATATTACCATCAAGAATAGTGAATATTTTTGAATTCAACAATCACCGTTATAACACTAGAAATAACAATAATCCTAGAACACCCCATCATAGCCTAGAAATCTGCAACAAAAGTTTTTTGGCCAGAGCACCTCATTTATGGCAACATATACCCCAACATATTAAAGATAGGAGAACCATAAAGTCATTTGCTAAATGTATTACGAGCATGAAACTGGAAAATTATTAGTTTTTAACCACATGTGTACTAAGTATTTGTAATAGATGATTGTCCTCGCTATTCCAACTCTGCTGTTCAACTTTGAACCAGATGAGGGATAGTGCAGGGAGCTTTTTTACTTTTTTACGTTAATGTATAGTGTATATAATGATATAATGGTATAATATTCATATACCTACATACAGTAAAGGCCTGGGTTGTCCTGGCTATTCCAACTCTGCTGTTCAACATTGAACCAGACGAGGGATAGTCCGGGATACTTTTGCATTAGTGTGAAAGGTATACAGTAATGTCTATTATACTATTATCTCTGTTTGTATAATGTATTAGAAAGTGTATGCACATATGTAGCTATTTTTGTATATTCATATAATTAGAACAATTACCTGATATATTGTAGGTCCAGTGCCGTGAGTTGGTAAAATTTCAGTTTTGGGCCTATATGCACTTACATTTTAGGTCATATCTCAGCCCCATAAAGGAATTTATGCCGGTATTATGGCTCGAATGATAGGCAAAAATATCTTCTTTGATGTAAATAGCAGCAATTGCATCCAAATGTCACTGGTCTTGAGATAATGAGTGATCAATGATTGCAGTTAGGGAAATTTTTGGTGTCCCGCCTGGACACTGCATGTAAAATTTTTGCATACAACTTTCAAATACAGGAAAAGGGATGAATTTAGGATCAATATTGCAATGCATTACTGTTCCCTGATTAGGTGGGCATCTTGTGAATCCATAAAAATGGCAATTGGATGTTTCTATATTTTTTTAATACTCCTTTTGTAATCCTCAGTTGGTGTGTCCCGGGTGAAGCTTAAAAGTGCAATGAGATTTTTGATGCCACAGAAAAACCGCTGATCGAAACATTTTTGGAAAATTTGATATACCAATGCATTGCTCATGACCTTGTCTGTCAGGAATATATCACTAAAAGTGGCTAAGGCCCTTGTGCCAGGAGCTGTGATGGCTTGAGTAAGACTGACAACAGCGCGACGCTCTTATATTCTGCAAACATTCTGTGGGACTTCTCTTGTTCGGGTACTTCCTGATGAAGGCTTGTTGCTGGAATTCTTGCATTCTTGGTATTATTGTCATGCTCATGAGCTTGGCTTTGTATTAGTGTACAGAATAGGGCAGAAAGTCCAACCCATAATGGCATTAGAGCCCTATCTTTGAGACTGACAAAAAATACGACGCTCTCACATTTTGAAATATTTATGAGGACCTTTCTTCTTTACACGCTTCTTGATGAAAGCTAGTGGAAGGAAAGTTACCTTTTCTGATATGATTTTGTTGCTCACGAGCCCAGGTTTCTATTGGTCTATAGAACGTGGTTGTAAATGTAACCTATCATGGTATTAGTGGCCTGTCTTTGTCACTGACAACAAATGTGGCACTCTTAGTCTTTGTAAAAATGTGTGTTCAGACATGTCTTGTTCAAATGCTTTGTGGTAAAGACTCTTTGCTGGAATTTTCACTTGTTTGATATTGTGTTGTTACACTTGAGCTTGGCTTTCCATTGGTATATACAATATGGTTTTTAGTCAAACCTATCATGGTATAATGGCCCTGTGTTTATGGCTGACAAAAAGTGCAAAGCTTGCTTTCGGCATTACCTACTAATTACACCATAGAAGGTATGAGAAGGCAAATAATGAAAAATCTTTTTTTTTTTTGTTTTAAGAATATTATTCAACAAAATGTGTGCAAGTTTCATAGTGATATCTTAAAAAGTCTTTGCTGCAGAGGTATTTGACGAAACAAAGTTTCGTGTTGAATAAACTGCATTTCAAGTTAGTATTTTCTTCACATTCATGTTTAAATTTACTAGCATAATGTGGCATAGACGTCACAAAAACGCATATACAACCTCAAATTTTTGGATTTGGAATCTAATAACACATAGGAAGCATATCAGTGATTACTGATTTTTTGGTCAATTTCACCAGAAGCTCCAAATTTTACCAACTTGTGGCATTGGTCCTGTATTTATTTACATATCATTGTTTATCTTGGGTACATCTAAATGGGGGAGGGGGTGCACCTACCCTTTGGGTTACAGCAGTTTTCTGCTCAGGTGCCCTCCTGTACAACATTTTACTTTAGTTATATATATATTTATGTATGTTCATTTTTCATTATATTGTAAGTGCCTACGTTGTGCAAATAAAGTATCCTATCCTATCCTCTCCCCCCCCCCCCAAAAAAAAAGAGAAAACAGCTAAAATATGAAAAGAAGTCAATAACTTTTGGCACAAGATCAAATTAACAGAATTCACAGGTAAAATAGAATTTCATTCTATTTTACCTGTTAATCTTCATCAAACAGTTTCACTGACTTAAGTTCATCATCCTGATCAAAATTTTAGAAAGTAGCCATGTAAATTATTGTGTTGTAGACACATGTTGTGATAATTGAAGTTAAATTGCAACATCTAGTGCCATTTCCAAATTAGTCCTCCTTAAAGGGGCATCCCTTGTCCCCCCCCCCCTCCTCAGCTGCTCAACACCCACATCAATTGGCCATTGTCTGCCGTACACCTATCTTCTAATAACGTTATACAATGTTATGCAACTTGACAAAAGAATGGGGGGTGGCACACTTCACACACTTCAGAAGTTTATCACTGTAGTTGGGGGTCCAATGAAACTAAGAAGTTTGGCTGGTTGGCCCAATTGCAACCTATGAAGGATGTTGTGATTTTTGTAAAGAGAGTAATTTGAGAAAATATATCATATGAATTCCGGTAGAAGATTGGATTTGTTTATGTATTTATGATGATATTGAAATGTTGAATCATTGTAAAGCTTTAAATTGTACTGAATTTTAATTGGTCTTGTATTGATATTGTTAATCAAGGTTTTTATTATTTTGTGTGCCAACTTGGGATAAATAAATAGAAGCCTGAATTTTGATCTATCTATCCATCCATCTGTCTATCTATCTATCTATCTATCTATCTATCTATCTATCTATCTATCTTTCTATCTATCTATCTATCTATCTATCAATATATGTATATATATATATATATATTTATACCATACTCGCTGATAAATCCTTCAATATTTACCATGATATATATCGCCATATATCACGTATATTTAGTGGTCATGTGACAAGTGGTGATGTCACAATGCACAAACACTGAATCAGCCAATCAGAAGCCAGCATTTGAATCATGACGTCATGACAGATGCCATTGAGCCTCACTCTGGAGTTTACAAGAGCTTTTGTAGCTTGAACATAATTTAAGTTATTGACACTGGAATATTGATTTAAAAAATAAGTTGTTAATTTTGTTAAATAAAGAAAAATTTTATGACCATTTTGGTATCTCTGGTAATACAATAGAGACATTTTTAGTACATCGGTCTTCGTCTCCATACACATTATAACAAATTAATCCTCTGAAACAGCGAATAATGGTATAAATCAGTTATACCAAAGGCATATTTGTGGTATACGGGATGTATACAGCCTCGGTGGTAAATATAACCCTCGGGCTACGCCCTCGGGTTATATTTACCACCTTGGCTGTATATATCTCCGTATACCACATATGCCCATGGTATAACTACTATATATATATATATATATATATATATATATATATATATATACATATATATATATATATATATATATATGTATATATATATATCTTTCTTTCTTCCTTTCTTCTGTCTTTTTTCTCAGTTATCTAGGGTTTTGCATTCATCTATAAGGGGGTGACCATTTAATATCAAGGGGGGTGGTTGGATTTTTTTTAAATAAATAATTTCTTGCTCAATTTTGGTGAAATAAATAAATTCATTTTGAGCGGCCTTGAAATAAATTTCTGCCTGGGTATTTCTTAATAAGGCGCTGGTTAAATCAGGAATGATAAATTCGGGACTTCAGGTGCCTGAAATAAATAAATACTACTGCCATTAATCATTTTGCTGAGGAAAACTTCAACTCCCCCTTGGAATGAAATGGATGCCCCCCTAATGCTTAAGCTATTAATTTTTCTGAACTGAAAGCAGGTCTCCCTGGAGCACACTAGGTTTGGTACCCTGCTGGTAATAAAATAAAAATACCTGTGGTATTTTCAATTACTTCGCAGGTCCGAATAAAACTAATAATGAAATGATACTTGAAAACTGATTAAGATATTAATATATCTAATGACCACATCTTGCTCACGCATTAGCAGCGCTTGCTGCCTATGTCTAGAGACAAGAATGGTCTAATAACAGCAGCATTCAAAGTAATGACAATAATATATATTACAAAATACACTTTTTACGAAAAATACATACAAAAATTGACTGTGACATCTTCTTACTAGATCCCTAGTAGCGGTTGCTGCCTAGGCCCAAGTCAAGTGCAGTCACAGCCAAAAATTCTATATATATACTATCATACGCAATATGGATAATTCGAACACAACTTCTAATTCTTAACTTGATCCAACTTGTATTTTACAAAAAGTTTATTAAATTTCCTGCTATCTACAATATCTTTTAGATCCCTAAGAAGGTGTAGCCACTCATGTTGTGCTCTGCCAAGAAAACTTTTCATATACAGCTGGCTAGTATGTGGAAGGACTAGAAGTAAATTCCTATATCTATAGTTCTATGGCTATGATTGGTATTTCCAAATAAACAAACAATTCGCTGAGGTAAAACATCAGCCATATACCTATGGGAAATTTTCACTGGCGATAGTTCCTTAATGTCTAGAAGCTCAGCCTTTTTATAATAAGACAAGTCTTGCTCGTCTTTTTAAGTTAAATATTGAGCGTAAAGCTTTATTCTGACTGACTTGGAGCTTTTTCACATTACTTATTGATAACATGGGTCCCCAGACACTCATTGCATAATTTAGGTGGAAATACATATGAAAAATAAATGAATCTTTTTACTGCTGGTAGATTACATATTCCGTGACATATTTAGACTATTGATACCTGATGCTAGTTTTAATGAGAGACTTTGCACATGGCAATTCAAGTTTAAATGCTCATCGATATAACTTAAATTCCAAAGAACTTGGTGTCGCTTACTTTTTTTACAATTTTATTATCTATGTTTACTTCTCCATTAAAATCATCTCTGCTATCAACATTTTTGAAAATTATATAACTAGTTTTCTCAATATTTAAGGACAGTGAATTATCCTTAAACCATTGTGTTACTCTCTTTAGATCTTCATTAATCTTTCAATACAGAAATCTAACATTTCTTGCTGTTGCATATATAGTGGTGTCATCTGAAACATGACAGCTCTACTGAATTTGAGACACTTTGTCATATCATTTTAAAGGATAATATAAAGTAAAGGACCCAACACCGAGCCCTGGGGAGCTCTAAATTTAACTTTTGTATTTTTCAGACTTCTTATCCAGTTCAATGTAGTTCCTCTTATTCCATATAATTCCATCTTTTTTAACAATGTCTCATGTTTAATACCGTCGAAGGCCTTTAACGTGTCTAATAGTACACATCTTCTTGTTGAAGCTATCAATTATATTTCCTGTAAGTTCCAATATTGCCTCAGTGGTACTTCTTAGTATCCCAAACCCATACTGACCTTCAAATATTTCATTATGTTTATTGAAAAAAGTCACAAAACGAATATGTACAATTTTTTTCTAATATCTTTGACACTGCTGGAAGTAAAGATATTGGTTGGTATATGGTAATTTGAAAGACACTCTCTGATTATATAAAGGCTTAAAACAATAGCCAATTCCATATAGTCAGGAAAAACATCTGAACGAAATGACTTATTGAAAATTATATAAAGAGCATTCAGAATACCAAGATATATACACAGGGCCGTACAAATGGGGAGGTGTTTGAGTTTGAGTTAGAGTTTTAGTTTATTTAATGCACCCAATTGGCACGAAGTCGCTGTGTGGGTCAGTGGCATAACTAGGGGACCTCGAGCGGGGGTGCACCTGGGGGGCACACCATTCTCTGGGGGGCACCCACTATACTCATTGTATATTTTAGCCAGAGTTGGAAAGTTCATATGGGGGGGCACCGATCCAATATGGGGGGCATGCACTACATGTGGGCTTTATCACCCTTGACAAGCAAGCAGTCTTTAACTGTCGTCCGTGTAAACAGAAGTTTAAGAAACAAGAACTTTAATAGCCTACTCAGATCTGTGTTTAATGACATGTCTGTAATCAGAAATGAGTTTATGGCACAGATGTCCCAACTCCAGTCACAAAGTGACACCATGACCATAAATGCCCACAAAATTATTTAAGAATTACTTTTGTTTTTTCATTCGAAAGCTGAAGTGATATTCTAACAGGTTCCTGAAGAAAAATAATCATAGTATCAAAGTACAATTATCTAGAATAGCACAAAGTACACAATATCTTTGTAAAAGTACTGATTCGTTAAAAATAAAAATTATGACCACTGCATATCCGCTTAAAATTGGTTTGAATTTAGGGATCTTGATGAAATTTGATGTGTATGTATATAGAGCAATAGCATGCATGGATTGGAATCATATTAATTAACAAAAATAAAGTTTTGGGGGTTTTTACCCCAAAAGAGGGTAAATAGCTATAACTTTGATTTACAGGGAACATTTTCTAAAGATTTTGCACATATTTAGTGTATGGTCTTGGATACATACTGCAAGTAAAATTTTGATATGTTGGGGTAATTTACCCTCATAATCAATATTGCATGGGATGAATATGTATTTTGAGCATGTCTCAGTTAAGTCCGTCTAAATTTTAAAGCCCACGAATGCCTGTTGTCACAGCAATTGAAGGAAGAGGTATCGCATGTTGGAATAAGCAAGGTAAAGAAAGGAAGAATGTTGCCAGTCTCACTCTAAAGAGTTATTTGCTACTGAATCTCACTCATTCTCGGATTGGGCGCCTGAGCTGGAAGTGCAATCGTAGCAGTAAAAAGCACTGAGGTCGAGTCAAAAAGTGGCTGTGCTGGCACTCTACGGCCCCCAAAAAATTTGTGAAGGCTACAGAATGTTTCTTGAAAATAATGGTTTACTTCAGATACCAAAGTAATGCATCATTTTTCAAAAAAAAAATTAATTTCCATTCCCACCTCAAAAGTCTAAAATTCTTTGTTTTTTTTTTTATGCAACAATTGTGCAGATGTAAGCCAAATAGAAAAAAAGAGCCAAGCCATTTACCTTAGAAACAGATTCCATCATATTTGAAAAATTCTTACTTGTTTTCAATGCAAATGAGGCAAAGTCAGACAACTAGTACCACAGACTCAGGTTTTTTTTGGTGTCAAGAATTCTCGACAGTAAAACTACAATTAGCGGCAGTAATGGATCCAGATGGTGGTTTAGGGGATTCCAACCTCCCCTATCCTTGAGCCTGTAGATTTTAACGTAAATAAATAAAAAAATTGATACTCTTAGTACATTTTCATTTGCCATGAGCGCCACCTAGTGCCTACAATGCAGTTAGGAATCCTAATGTTCACTCAAATAACAGGCCCTGCTGGCACTCTCAGGGATCTTAAGATTCTACATAGGCAACAAAATTTTTCTTGACAATATTGGCTCACTTGAGGCACCCAAATTATACATCTTTTTCAAACATTTCATATCGATGCCCACCTCCAAAGTTTGAATTCATTTTTGTTAACTGAAGAAAGGCAAATACATGAATAGAACAGTGAAAAAGAGAAAGGTCATTTATTTTACATACCAATTCCATCAAAATTCAAAAGATTCTGTGCCGTTTTCAATGCAAAAAAGCCTGTAAAGTGGGACCACTGTGGACTGACATTTTTGGTGTCAAAATTTCTCACCAAGAGAGAACACTGCGATCAGCTCCACCTAGCAGGTTTTGGCATCCCTTCAGTATGAAAGTGAAAGAACAGAAAAGTACTCAATTCACCGAAGTGAATACTAAGCTACGTGAAAAGGTTGCCACTCTAACTGCACAAGTCCAGAGTGTAAATTTGCAGCAGCTCTCCAGAGGCAAGACATCTAAACTGGTACTAACGGATTGTGCACTATCGACTGTCGATGAGAAAAAGCTAAATGACACAGAAGTTTGTGCATTCCCTAGAGCTGACCTCCCGACCCTCGAACGTGAGTTAAGTCAAATGAAACACCCGATTGGTGGTTATCACTGAATCGTCCTGGCAGCGAGCGCAAATAAACTCCGAGATGATGCAGAAATGTCCGGCATCATACACCGGTTCACTAAACTGATTGACTCAGCGAAGGCCAAAGCTGACAATGTGTGTGTTTCAAGTAGGGGAGAGTGGGGCATAAGGCCTAGTTCAAAAATAATGAAGCCAGGCAGTATATTTTCTGTAGGGGTCTCAAAATATGAGAATAGCTGTATGTGACAACTAAAAGGTACACTATTGCTTTAAGTACATTCTTGTGCAAATTTCCTGAAAATTTCACGACATTCTGGCTCATAGTTATTGAGATAGAGTCCACGTAAATTGAAAAACAGGCATTTTTTTCACAAAAAAACGTAAAACATAAAATCAAGTACTTTTATTTGCCAGTGTTGACATTATTGAGCTATTTGTACTCAAAGGTTGACTTCCAAAAATTAAGTCAAATTTGACGCTTACTGCTCTGGGATGCTCTAGTGTCCCTTTGACATGTGTCAGTTGAATCTTTTGGCCTCTGACACCTAGTCTTATATATTTTTACCCATTTCGGAGCTTCTTATAGTTGTGGAAAATTTATTTCACTAAAAAATTCCCATGAATAGCAGGGTAGGTGAATCTGTCGCAAGCGTAACGCCCAGAATACTTTGTAGCGCCACAGAGCAATAAAAGCTCCGTTTTAAATCTGGTTTGGCTTGTAATATTGCAAAATCTGTGTAGTTTTGAGAAACAATCAAGTAATCCAGGTCCGCAGCTGGTTTCTGGTGGTAAAATACAAAGATTTCTTAAATGGGGCTTTGTCGCAAGCGTAACGCTATGGAAAATATTGATCATATTTTCATTGTTTTCTTGTAAAGAGTAAAGCAATCATTATAGTATTACTTGTACTGATGCTCAACACGATATTTCAGTAGTTGGAGAATGTTTCAATGTTTAATTATCAAAATCTTGCTCTTTGTACAGCTTTTCCGAAAATTTGGGGTCAATTTCTTGAAAAATACAATAACCAATTCAAATTTCACTTTGATTTTGTAATTACTCTTATGCTTCATTCAGTTATAACTGATAATGCATATAAAATCAATTTGGGTCAAAACTAGAAAATTTTTTTTACTATTGTGTCATGCCATTACCCAAAATTGCGTTTTTGTTCCGAAAAATAGGCTAAAAAACACGCTTCTATCATCATTTGCTCTGTTCGTATTCACTTTGGTGGCACTTATTTGGTACCAATTCCAAGCCCACATACAGACGCATAACAAAGGATAGGTGAAATCATTTTAGAGGAAAATATGTACATCTGGGGAGAAAATATGTAAGTTTTTTTCTTTAATAATGCAACAAAATTTCGAAAAATACTGTTTTTCTCATAAATATGTGGTGAATTTTGATGAAAACAGCCATGGACACTTAAGAGTACATGAGTTTTGTCATCCAACAAAAAATATCTATTTAATTTGAAGATAAGTTACCATTTTGTCTAATTTTCTGTCACGGCCACGGAAATAAAAATAACTAAAATTTGGTAATATGAGTTTTGTCATCCAACAAAAAATATCTATTTAATTTGAAGATAAGTTACCATTTTGTCTAATTTTCTGTCACGGCCACGGAAATAAAAATAACTAAAATTTGGTAATATTCGGCTTTTATCAGATATTTCCACAAAACACAGCCAAATGGTAAATAGAGTTTCTAGAACTTAGACATGTTTGTTACAATATTATGTGGTAATTTGGTAAATATAAACATTTTAAAAGTTTGATGGTCATGTCACACTTTGGCTTCATTATTTTTGAACTAGGCCATAACCAAATGACTTACCCTTATAGAAATAGTTTTTGGTACAAGGCGGGTGGTTATGCCCCATGCTGGGGGCATAACCACTTGCCCCATGCGGCATAACCTTTCCCCCTAGGTACCAGGAACAAAAATAACTAGAGGATTTCCATATCTGGTGGAAGGATACTATGTCCCTTTCTGATGAAAATGCAGGTGCTCTTGACTTGGAAAGTATCAAACCATTTCAGTGTCCTCACTTTTGCTATGGTAATGATTTCTGAGATATTTCTCTCCGGGACGCTCCCACCTATATCAATCTTTATGTTTTTCAAGACAGCCCAAATGACATAATCTATTATAATCCTTCCCAAGTTTGTCTCACATTTACAGTAAAATTTTTGAGAACCCCCTCCTGTTTCTGTCACTCCCCTACTGTATTTTTGCCAGGGGTGGGTGGTTATGCCCCGTATTGGGGTAAAACAGCCATTACCCCTATTATCACCCATGACGTGATTAAATGACAATAAAATCCCATTTGAAAATTAATCAGAATACGAACCCACACAATGCCTATCACTGTTCTCTTACATCTCCTTTATGTTGAAAGTCATCACAAATACCGTCTCATGTTAAAATAAGATGAAGCCGCTAAAAAGACTTAAACAAAAAGAGCTGTTCAATTTGGTTTCGCCTCATGTTTCCTCCCCCTTCCAGTAAAAAGTTGTCTCACACAAGTAAATCACCAGCACTAACAATATTTTCACTATGTTGGATCATCACCTGGAACCACAGAGCGGGTGGTTATGCCCCGGGGGTTGGTTATGCCCCACTCTCCCCTATATGTCCACGAAGATCACCCTTGACTCATTGGAGACCATCAATGCTAACCTGTAAGTTTTGTATGATGAAAAGAAATGTGACTTTATTGATAACAGGTCGTCCTTCGTATTGGGTGATGGCACTGTGAATGATGGGTATTTGGTTGATGGTAAAGGTCCTGGCCTCACCAAGGCAGGCTCCAATAAATTGGCTGGGAACCTAAAATTGACCATCAAGGTCCCACAAAGTGACATCACGCAACAACATCATAGACCTCAGAAAATGCCTGATAACAAAGCAGCACGAAACAACCAATCACCTCGCATAAAGAATAATAGTGGACAACTGCATCGAGAATCACCCCGGAGACATGACCGTGAATCATCTCGGAGACATGACCGAGAACCACCTCGGAGCTATCCCCACACGGAATTGATGACATCGGCAGTGCATTATAATCCTGTAGGCTGTTATTATTGTAATGAGTCAGGTCATAGCTCAGCAACGCTGCCACCAGGGACCAACAACCTGCCATACGTGTGGCCAAAAAGGGCATAAAAACAAGCATCATCTTGACAACAACTGGTATTAGGACAACGGTCACTGTAAGACGGCCGCTGCCGATACTCTGACTGAATCCTTTTGTTCATTATTATACTTCTATATGTGATCAAATTATAAATGACCAAGATAAGCTTATTGAACTCACTGTAGACACTTCTCTTGACAATTCTATAGACGAGGAAATGCAAGCCCCATCCCCATCCTCAATCACTACAGATACATGTATGTGGTCAGAACTAAGAGCTCTAAGGAAAAAGTCCCCAAAGAACCTATTGATTGGATTCCTTAATATCAATAGTGTTAGAGATAAATATATATGTGCATGGAGGAAGCGTTCCAGTTTAATTTACTGGACTATTTTAATGTCTTGGAATCTAAAGTTGACTCTTCATTGCCAAGTTCATAGTTCAAGCCCAAAGACTTTGATATCATCAGAGAAGATCATAGTGACACCAGTGGTGGTATCATCAGTTATGTACGAAATGACATTCCTCACATTCGTAAGCCTAAGATCGAGGTTAATGATAACTGTATTCAATGTATATGTGTTCAGCTTATCATCAAAAAGGAGAAGTGCTGGTTGCAACGATGTATAGGCCCCCCTCTGCACCACTAGAACACTACTTCCGGAGCTTATATTTACTGACGGATCGCATGCTCTCTATGACTGACATGATAGTGATTATGGGTGATATAAACATTGATTCTAGAAAGTCGTCTAAACTGTCAGATTATTTGACAAATTATAATATAACCCAAATCATTGACAGTCCTACATGTTTCAAGGGCACACCAAGCCTTATCGACCATATTTATGTAACAAAACCCGACGGTATAGAGCACATGTGAATGATGACTGTGGCCTGAGCGATTTTCATCACATTGTGGCAGTATCCACCAGAATCTGCTACCCCCTCGATCACCATACGTGAAGTTGTACAGATCATATATGCATTTCAATGAACAGTCATATCAACGGGACCTCTCAACTGTGCCCTTCCATGTCGCTGACCTTTTCGACGACACAGATGATAGCTACTGGGTTATTAGTACCCTGTTGACTGATATTGTAGGTCAACACGCTCCACTTAAGAAGAAAGTTATAAAACATAGTGGACTCCCGTTTATGAACAGTTTACTTTGTAAGTCAATGTACGCCAAGAGGCAGGTCCACAATAAAGCTCGCAAACACAGAATTAATCAACGACTCTGGGAAGACTTCCGATGAAAAAGAAACCACTTTGTTGCACTAAAGAAAGAATCCCTCAGAAAGTACTTCAGAGATTGGTGTTCGGGTGACCACCAGTCCAAAATTCCACACGGCTTATTAGTGGCAAAACTTCATGCATATGGTTTTGATTATATTTCTCTTAGATTTTTTCACAATTACTTGAATAAAAAATGTCAGCTAGTAAAGATACATAATAGACATAGCTCATGGTCTCTAATATATAAAGGTATCCCACAGGGCTCGGTATTAGGATCGACCATATTCAATACTTTTATAAGCGACATGTTATTCATATTGTTAGCAAATGTGTTATTTATAACTTTGCTGATGACAACATATTATCGCTTTCTGCATCTTCATATAACCAACTACAGATAGATTTACAAAATAATTTGAATTCAACGTTAGTATGGTTTACAGACAATGGCTTCCAAGCAAATACAGACAAATTTCAAGTTATTGTATTTGGTAATGATGTAAATGCATTTAGTACTCTAAATGATAATGGTACCACTGTTCATTGTAATGATGTCATAAACATTTGGGTGTCTTCAATGATAAAAAAACTTGACTTAATGTTAATGCATTGTATAGGGTCAGAAATGTGTTTGATGAAAAGTCAAAATTAACAATTTACAAAGTATTCATTAAGTCGGTGTTCGATTACTGTCCATTAGTGTGGTCTTTCTGTAATAAGTCTGACACTACAAAATTGTGTAAGTTACAATTTAGAGCAGTCCGGTTTGTTTATGACAACTTTCAAACAGAATCTTGTTACTTGTTAGATTTAATGATCTTACTGATGTTAAAATTTATAATGTTATAAAAATAGCACTTGAAATGTTGAAATTCTGTAATGATTTAACTCCAACTTATATCAGTAATCTCTTTAATACCAGTGGAATAATATATGGTCTACTTAATAATAGTTGTAAAAATGTTGAACTCAGAAGACCTAGGACGACAAAATATGGCAAAAGGTGCTTCACTTATCTTTGTGCTAAGCTATTTAACATGTTACCTAGATCACTCAAAAAATGTCAGGATATTGACAATTTAAAAATTAACTTAACAACAAGGTTATTCAGCGGTTGTACAATGCTAATTTTGCAAAAGGATTCTTATTCTATTGCCATGTAAATCAAACAATATTTATTAATTGGAATATATATGTAGAAAATGCAAAGGGAGTATCTTGACCAAAGAATCAAACTATAATTTGGAACATATCATTTACATACCTGTGTGACCTCCATAAGTATTGAAGCATTCTAACTAGTTTGGTGTTCTTGATTCCTCCCAACTAACCGCCTTCATGTTCCTTTTATAAGTGGCTTCAATACTTATAAATAGCTTTTGATCTTTGTCATACAAGGCTGACGTGCAAGTCTTATTTAATCAATATTCAATTTCTGGATCAATGCCTCCCTGTGCATTAACACAAATATATCTTTATTGTGACTCATAAATTGTCTTTGTTCAATCTTGCATTCATACCCAAACTTGTCAAAAATAAACTAATTATCTAACATTTCAGTTTGTTCTTATTCCTCTATATTACATCACCCACCATCGGTATTAGCATCAAATTGTTATAGGTAACTGATATAATTTGATTCTACTGATAATTTTTCAAGTCGATCATATTATACTATAATCCAAAACTTAAGTAAATTTTATTCACTACCTTAAGATAACTGTATCTATCATACATTAAAAAATCAAATAAACAACATTATTCGAGCAATATGTAATAAATAAGATCTGGTTCACCCTTGCGCAATTAACACATCCATAATAGATCACAAAACTAGCAAAAGTAACTTTTAATCATAAATATAAAGTACCCCGGTTCTCCACCATTTTGCATAAGGATTCTTTAGATGTTGTCTACTATGATATCTTTATTCACACACATATATTGTGGTACGGGTTAATTAAATAAAAGTAAACAAGGTAAAAACAAAACAATGATAAAAACAAATAGTATTACAAAAGTATTACTTAAAAACAATTATGACACACATAATGTGTTAATCATGTCTGACACATCATCCATAGACAGATACTCACATGACATAAAGCCATCACGGATATTAATGAGTTCTTCCAGTTACCCAGTGCTACTTTACTGACAACTCTGACAACATCATTGTCACTGACTAGACATTTCATAATAAATTTAACAAATCTTCTACACAATTCGATCCTTAGGGGAACAAAACCTGATATGGCAAAAATTAAGTCACAATGAGTCATTGGATGAACCGTCCATAAACTTCTTAATGCCTTACGCCAAGCTATGCACAAGTCGTTAACTGCATTGCTATTCAATAGCCATATTGGCGACCCATATTGTTGTATTGTATTGTATATACTATCAGTCATGCACTGCAATGCAGGCACGAAATTCGTGGTGAGCCTTCCACAATGATACAGTTCAGGGCAGCCATAGTACGGCGCCAATGGGCAGAGACAAGGGGAACATTGCCCAAGGTTCCCATGCCTTAGCATTCTCCAGTGTTGGTGACCGCCGTATGATGATGAGTGATGAGAAGACTGTGAGTCTGGTACATACCCTATTAATTCAGGGATGTCCAGGGTCTTTCAGTTGCCCCAGCACAGAACACTGAATACAACACACCTCCATTTAATATCCCATGGGCTCGGACCAGGAGTGGGAGTCGAACCCACGACCTCACAGCCAGTGGTAGCACAAACAAGCGCCTTTAACCATTAGGCCACGTTGAACAACAGTATTTATCAAATAAATTACATTTTACAACCGGGTGGATATGACCGAAATCAGACATGAAAATATTAAAACTTTTTAATAGTTCTAACTTATGCTGGGGTCGGTTAATCTAGTACTTCTCCCAAACTAATCTATTGCCATGTAAAACAAACAATCGCCACTAATATTTCAGTTAAATCTCAGGTCACATGACCACCGCACTTGCCACCTATTAACATCTCCCACAGACATTTTACTCACTCAAACTATCCACTTATCCTTCTTTGTTGCTCTCATACTTCAGATGAGAGTCCACTATGGTCTAACTCCTCCCTCATTTACGTTTTCATACTCCACAACTCATCTGCCACCAGGAGTGCATGAAACTGCATATCTCTCATATTTTACTCCACAGAGCGCCGCATGTGTCTTTGTTTGTTCTAAGCTGGAGACACTGCCAAACCAAACGCCACCTACCAGGATGAATTGCTCCCGCAACTAATCAGGCTCTACCTGCCTCTTCATAACATCTTACGCCTCCAGCCAAAATCTGCTTCCCATGCATCTACAGGAACATTTCAACAATTAACCACTATCAATTTGATAGCCTATTCAGGTTTAAACATGTACATGTCACTCTAAATACTAAATACCAGTACCAAATGTCCATAAAATATTCCCTTACTTTTACATTAATTGCTTTTTTAAAACACAAAAGCATCACTTCACGATAATTCATTGTAAACTTCTTTTACTATAATGGGCATTTTCTAGTATTTATACATTGGAATATATATGTAGAAAATGCACCGGGAGTATCTTGACCAAAAAATCAAACTATAATTTGGAACATATCATTGCCCTCCATAAGTATTGAAGCATTCTAACTAGTTTGGTGTTCTTGATTCCTCCCAACTAATCGCTTTCATTTTCCTTGACTTCAATACTTATAAATAGCTTTTGATTATCGTCATACAAGGCTGATTTGTAAGTCTTATTTAATCAATATTCATTTTCTGGATCAAGGCCTCCCAGTGCATTAACACAAATATAGCTTTATTGTAATAAGACCAAAAACATCAGACTCCACAATTCTGATTCCTGACTCCGACTCCAAAGCCCTGCTTTTAAGTTATAACACTTCAATCTTGCCGTTTTTCTTAATAGATCTTTTTCAATACTCTTTGTGAGATGCAGCAGGGCAATTGTGTTCACACAAGATTGCAATTATGTATTGCACATAATTGTAGGATAGAATTGATTTTGAAGAATTTATTTGAACAAAAATAAGGACTTTCACATACACAGGGGCCTAATTTAGTGGGGATGGAAGGGATATGTCCCCCCTACATTTTTGACCTTGGGGGAAATTTTTTCGTATGAAATTATGGTAATAGCCATTGGGCTCAATTTGGAAGGGAACATTTCAAAGAGACGTGTTCCCACCTTTCTGTTGGGGCAGGTTACCAAGCCATAAAAAAGTTTGGAATTCATGAATGTAAAAAAGCCAGTTTGTGGGGCATACACTATCATAATATACACGACCATTTCCACATAAGAGGGGGGTCACTAGTATTCTCATCAGAGGACGTGTGCTTTGGCGAACCCCATTTTTCCGGTACTTTTAAGTTGTTTTTTAAAGGGGGTTACACCCCCCCCCCCCCAGGTCTTTAATCCATTTTATTAGCCCATATATTTCAAAAACGTGATTTTCCCTATCGATGGTGAAAGTGCAAAACCTCGTATGTCAAAATTTTGCTATTTTTAGATTTTTGGTGGAATGGCTATTTTAATATCCAATACACGCTGTCAGTTGATTACCTTGCCAGTTTGTTATTTTTGGAAGCTGTAACACACTGGTAACAGAATGATTTCACCAAACCTCGTATGTCGATATGTTTCAAAAAGTGAAAGTGCAAAACCTTGTAACTCAAATCAGAACTTTGAAGCACATATTGTAGGATATTTCAACTTTTTTTGAAAAACAATTAATGTGTTACTTTTTTATGACTCCCAGCAAGTTTCCTGATTAAAAAAATTTTGCCTCCCTATATTTGTTTTGGTGATGTAGGCTATAGAAAAAGAGAGTGCACGAAAATTTGAAAAAATTGTCATTTTCCTCACTCTTGCCTTTGTAGCCACTCAATAAAATTTGTTATTGCAATCTGTCATAGGCAAATCATAATTTTCACTGTTTATACATAGATTGAAAGTATATTCAGTGCTGCAAGTTGCTTTAAAGTGTGATAAATGATCGAGTTACAAGGTTTTGCACGGGTAGAAAGTGAAAGTGCAAAACCTCGTAAGTCAACATTTTCAATCACATCTGATGGTAACATCAATGCAGTATTTGGGAAGCCTCTGAAAAAAAATTTGCTACAACAGGGTGTCACTTTCTATGTATCTAGTTGGCCATAACTCACTTATTAATAAACATTACCATAAAAAAAGAGACTTGACAGTTTTTTTTCAATTTCTGAAAAACAGCTCGATGGTGAAAGTGCAAAACCTCGTAAGTCAAAAAAAGCTGTTTTTCAGAAATTGGAAAAAACTATCACAGATAATTCTTTATGGTAATGTTCATTTATATGCGAGTTAGGCTCTACGTGATTTATAGAAAGTGAGACCCTATTTTAGCATAATTTTTTGTCATAGGTCGTTGACCCCTGCATTGATGCTACCATCAGATATGAATGAAAATGTCGAGTTACAAGGTTTTGCATTTTCACTTTTTGCAAGTTAGTGAAAGTGCAAAACCTCGTAACTCGATCATTTATCACATTTCTAAGCAACTTGCAGCATTGAATGTACTTCCAATCTATAGCTATACAGTAAAATTTATGATTTGACCATAATAAATAACAACTGCTAATTTTAATTAGTGGCTACAATAGCAAGAATGGAGAAAATAGCAATTTTTCAAATTTTCATGCACAATTTTTTTCAATAGCCTACATCACTAAAACAAATATAGGGAGGTATAGATTTTTTAATAGGGAAATTTCCTGAGAGCCATAAAAAAGTGCAGCAATCATTGTTTTTCAAAAAAAGTTGAAATATCCGAAAATATGAGCTTTTAAGTTCTGATTTGAGTTACGAGGTTTTGCACTTTCACTTTTTGGAACAAATCGACATACAAGGTTTGGGGAAATCATTCTGTTACCAGTGTGTTACAGCTTCAAAAAACAGCAAACTGGCAAGTTGACCAATTGACAACATGTATTGGATATTGAAATAGTCATTCCACCCAAAATCTAAAAATGGCAAAATTTTGACATACGAGGTTTTGCACTTTCACCATCGAGCTTTTTTTGACTTACGAGGTTTTGCACTTTCACCATCGCTATGTTTTCAATAATATTTCCAAAGACCAATTTGGGTGTGGTCAAGTGTCAGTAGTTCTTTAAAATTGCTGGTGACCCCCCCAATTTTTTTTCTATGTATTCCTAATAGCCACAGCATGCCTGTGACAAATTTCATTAGCTTTTTATGGTTAGTTCTGAACTGTATCATTTCCCTTTAAAAACTCAAAATTTGTTGCTGAATTTAAAAGACAAAAAGAAATTGAAAGTTTTTAGCGGACAACAAGAACATGGTTATTTGTCTGGTTTTGCAAAGATTAGCAGACATTGATTCGCGTAGTCCATCTGCCACTTTCAAATAATTTGAGATCCATGCAAAGAAAGGCTTCTCTTAATTTTGTATTTCTTGGGCAATGACAACTTTCCAGTGACTTTTGCATGGGGCCAGAGAAGAATGCTCTAACTGCATGCCAACTCAATATTATGTCTCATTTTCTGACTAATTTAATTAGCACATTAACCAATTATATGACTGGTGTCATTTGTAATGTGGCATAAACTTATTTATGACAAATGTTATTTGTAAATTGACTAACTTATGACAAAGTTTTCTCAGTATTTTTTTCAAACGACAAAGTTAACTAGTCAATTTTCACTTATTAGCTGACTAATTAACTTACATAATCGACTAAATTTGGACTAACTTTAGTTATTCATGTCTAAGTAATTTTGAAATTGTCACTTTACTATCTTGATGAGTCATTCTGACAAAGTTTCAAGTCATGAAGATGTTCAGTGCACAATTTTCAGTGTGGAGGCCACTCTTTATAGAGAGATAGCCACACATTGTGGTCATAAACATTCAATTCAACTCAATTCACCATGCAGAGCTATAGAAATTTCCCTTGACTTTCATATATACAGTGTATGAAAAAGTCAACATAGCTATCGATGTTTTGCTTAATTTACATAGTTGCATTTGTAACTAATAGGCACACGCCCAATTTGCATTTTGTATCTAATCTTAATTATAGAGGTTGTAAAATATTGCAAATGTACAGAATGAAATATTTGACCAACCTTATAGTTTGTTGCGTCGTTCATTCCACTCAAGTCCTGTAGGCCTGCTGATACAGCTCTAATTGTTGCATACCAGCCGAACTCATGTCCTGATTTGCATACCTTTTATCAGGAATAGTTTCCATCTCAAAATATCTTGTTATCATGTATCCGAGCAGACGTGTGATCTTGTCACCCTAAGAAACTTTTCTGAAAAGTGGTATCTCTTATCAGTACAAGTGTTATGTTTTGCATCTTTTTATTTGGTTTCTCAGAAGAACGCAGATTAAGATATACAGCTGTCAGCTTGGAGTACACTCCAACATTCTTTTCTCTTTTCTTGCATTTACTCTTTCTTCTTTTTCCTTTCAGTATTTATCTGCTCATTAATTTGAAAACAGTATTTTCCTATTGTATTTGATTGACCTTCTTTGCAATATTGTTTTATTGATGATGTCCCTCTAATATTCGGAAATGTATAATTCCAGTACATACATGTATAAAAAAGTGTTTGTATATACATGTATATTTAATGGGTATGTATATGTAAAGGTATATGTATTTAGTTATTTATTTATTATGGTATTATGACTTATCAGTAAAGTCATGGTGTCAGCCTACCAAAGTTGATGCTGACATTTGTTTACCGGCAGTGCCGCCTGTGGGTAAATGAAACGCATGATATTATTTAATTTGTGCCATTGCATCAATGTTAAACATCCTCAACCAAACTGCTTGTAGAGGCATGAATTCTCGCCTGATGAGAGGAAAGCATATTGGGTCATAAAGGCCGATATGTGAGGCATGTTGCTTGTGACAATGTCTCTACTGCCATTGTGTCTAATATCAAAAAGTGCTTTTCAAAAGACTTTAGATATTCCAAATAGCACTATGAGTACATTTGAAAAGGTCAAATATCCCCCACGATGCTATTTGGATATTTAATCAGACGCTATTTCATCAGATGATATTCCATCTTAAGCTTTGGCTGACCGTATGGAGCTTTGGCAGACCGTATGGAGCTTTGGCAGCTGCCAATTATTCTCCGGTTCCTATTTTTGGTTCCAAAATATCCAGCAGAGGGGGCTTCAACTTCAGAGGCCCTGGATACATGCTGAACTTTATTTACATTGAAGTGCCCTCTTGTATTGTAGAAGAGATGGCAATGCATGACAGCCCAAAGTTCTAACAAATAGTGTCCAAATAGTTCCTAACCATGAGACACTATTTGGTCACTAGTTGTTGTAGAAGAGATGGCTGTCAATATAGTATGACAAAGTTTCTAACATAGCACATTAGAACTTTTGGAAAAGTTCAGTAGAAAATGTGGCTTGGTTGCTCTTTTTGGATATTTCGTTAGGGATATTGGCAAAGGGGAGTAGATATTGTGACAAAGACCTATTTTAGTGTCTGGCATGCAAAAAGCAGCCCGATTTGTAACACATGTGGCATAAAAATGGCAGCTAATTTTCTCTGCTGTAGTCGGAGTTAGGTATGGGCCAAAGTCTTTGATAAGTAAGTGAACCAGGCTTCCCTATTAAATAACATTGGGCCTGTATTTCACTTACTTATCAAAGACTTTGACCCATACCTAACCCCACCTACAGCAAAGAAAATTGGCTGCCATAAATATCCCACATGCCTCACATATCGGCCTTTAAGACCCAATATGTTTTCCTCTCTTCGGATGAGAATTCATGCCTCGACAAGCAGTTTTGAGGAGGTAGTCCAGTAAATTTATGTCATAACATGCCCTGACCCCAAAAAAATTGCAAGAAATTGTTTTATTGCATTTTTTCTCACAGTATAGAGTCATAAGAACAACATACTATAAAAAGTCTCCCAAAATTGGGTCAGCTAAAGTTGGTTAATTAGGTCATCAAAAATTTGGCTGCTAATCAGCCAAAATGTTGGAAATATTAGTCTATTAGAAGCTTATAAAAGCATGTTTTGGGGTATGAATGATGGTTTATGATTAATTTTTGTACTCTGGTGTGTCCTGAGGCAGAGTCAGCCTGGTGTCACCTTGGCACCCTCAGGTAACCTTTTTATTGGCCAAAAACAAAATGGCCACCAACCGTTAACAAAAATGACCATAACTTCCTTGATATTTGTATTGAATGCTGATTTCAGTGTCTATACCTGTGTTTTTAGGTTCAACCAATGCAAATAAACCATGAAATTGGCAATAGCTCCTTTCCAATTCATGATATACCTCAATATAAGCAAAATATTGATAAATAAATTGACTAGGTCCGATGGATAGAAGCAAAATCTAAGGGTAATTTCACAATCACAAAACTGCTTCCTGGTAATTCCACCATGAAAGCTTTTCTTAAATACAAAGTGACAATTTATAATAAAATACTTTAAAAATGACAAGAAGATTTTAAATCTATTGCACTCAAGTCACAGGAAGAGTGTATACAACATCATTACAAGATATTGGAAATCATCAACATTTTTTATTTATAATAGGCCTGTTGATTCTCAATTTACAAGTCACACAAATCTTTTCGAACATATAACCTTGTGTGATGTTTAACCCAGTGGTATTCATAATTCATACATAAAACTGGCCAGTGACTGCCCACTTTTCCTTGACACATGGCCCACATACAGAAAAAACCCAGTTTTCGGCAGTTATATCTGAAAAACCTCACAGCCATAATATATTCAATGAATAACTTTGAAGTGCTTCTGGCGCAGGCTTCGCATCCGTCATATCAGGGATGCTTGGTTAATTGATTGATTCGTTTCTGCATGAGGCATTTTGCCTTGCTTCTCCCAAATGTTCCCATTACGTAGCATTCATGCCTTCATCACAGCCATGCATATCATCACCTGGTGGTTGCTCCTTAAAGAGTGATAACATGCAGCTGAGGCTGTAGGTGACCATTGCTCCTGCAAGAGTCACTTTCGTACATAAGATATTGTATCACAGTGAATGAGGACCATCTCCCAACCTGCCTATAAACAGTGCAACCATAGCTTTGCATCCATTGCTTTCAGCAACAAAATGACTTTTTGTGGTAAAACTCCTTGGCCCTCTTCTAGGGTAAAATCTGCATTCATCAATTTAGGTAACACTGTCTTCTTTCCAATACCCTGGAGGTCATGTCACACCAAGTGAATAGCTCGTTGGTGCACAATTCACCCCCGAGCATCTGCTTTATCACCTTGTGATCTGCCATAGATGCTGTCCCATCAGATTCTCCTTCAGCTCGAATCACATGGCAGTCTCTTGAAGTCCTATATCGGGAAGTTAGGTGAATTAGGTCTTGCCTGTTGACATTATTTGAGAGAAAATCGTCTTTCTTGCCACTAAATATCATTTTATGTGTGATACTGACTCGGTTCCGTAATTTCATTCTCATGATTGTCTTCTCGTTTTTCAAAGCCAGAGGACCTGTTTTTTCTTGGGCCAAAAAGAAAGCCAGTGATGTAAAGAAATGTCCAAATAAAATGCACGGATGCCAGACCCATGCACAAATTGCCATGTCCATCTACAAGAAGAGGGAGCCTAGATCAGCCAGTATCTCCATGATATAACATGAAAGATAATGATAATGAACAGCTCATTGCAACTGAAGATCCAGGTCCTATGGCTATGAGTAATGAAAAGAAAATCATAAGAATGGAATCATTGGACCGAATCAAGTTCACACACAAGTTAAATATTTACTAGCAAGAAAGCAGAAAGGGAAGATGATCGCCTTGAAGATACGACTAAGACAGCAACGGATCCCTGGAGTTTGTGGGAAGTACAATATTATCTAGGTTTGATGATGTTGTATCTCATCTTTTACAGCCAAGTGATATGAAAACAGAAGTGGAAGTCAGAGGCCGCATTTAAATGAAGTGCCATTGAAAATAATGTGAAAATATCTATTTTCAAATTATTCTGTGCAGAATATCCAGTGCAGATAATAATAATAATAATAATAATAATAATAGAAATTTATATAGCGCCTCTTCCAGTATACTGCTCAGAAGCGCTTGTGCTGACCTAAGTTATTTATAGAAGCTTTTAAACAAGTGTGTTTTTAGATTTTTCTTGAAGCTCTCCAGGGTCTTCGAAACTCTTACACTTTCTGGCAATTTATTCCAGAGTCTAGGTGCCACGAAAGAGAAAGCTCTTTCTTCAAATTTGTTTTTGCTGATTGAAGTGGGCTCTGTTAACAGTGTCTGGTTGTCACTTCTCAAACTATAGTGTTGATTAGGTTTCAGCTGAATTAGTTGCTGGATATACGTCGGTGCTTGGCCATTAAGGGCTTTCCAAGCTGTTGTCATTAACTTGAAATGAATTCTAGCGGGAATTGGTAGCCAGTGCAGGTTCTTTCTGTAAGCTCCAACGCTATCGTGTCGTCTTATTTTCTCTATCAGTCGGACAGCAGAGTTTTGCGCCACCTGAAGTTTGTTCATTAAGCATTTGGATATACCATACAGAAGGCCATTGCCATAGTCAAGATGAGGTGTCACAAGTGCATTTACTGCAGTCTTCACCGTTTCCTTGCTCATAGATTTTCTCAGTTTCGAGACATTTCTTAGATTGAAATAAGCATTACGGCACATTTTGTTCACTTGTTTCTCCATATTCATGTTTTTGTCAAACATAACTCCAAGATTTCGAATATGACCAGCAGTTCTTATGGATACGTTTTCCACAGTAATTGAGGATAATTTGAGTTTGTTCAATTGACATTGAGTGCCAATCAAGAGAAGTTCTGTTTTGTCCCCGTTGTTACACAGCTTGTTTTCATGGAGGAAGTTTCAAATTTCTGTTATGCATTTCTCCATTTTCATTGCTGAGTTTTCTTGCTCTGTGAATGTTGGTTTGAACGACAAGAGAAGCTGTTCATCATCTGCATATTTTTGATCTTCTACTTGGTTATTTGCAGCAACTTGACTTACTGGAGCTATATATGAATTGAATAAGATTGGGCCCAACTTTGATCCTTGGGGAACGCCAAATTTGAGAGGAAGTTTGCCAGATGTTGCATCATTTACTACAACAGATTGTGACCTATTGGAGATATAAGACTCGAACCAGTCCAGAGCAGAGTGATCTACTCCATATCGGTTTTTCAGTCTTTTCAATAATATCCCATGATCAATTGTATCGAAGGCAGCTGACAAGTCTAGCAGCACCAACATGGTTATTTCCCCTTTGCTCATATTCAACATGATGTCGTTATGAATTTTAGTCAGCAGGGTTTCTGTACTATGAAATTGCTTGTAAGCCGATTGCTTGTCATCATCAAGTTTATTCTGAGCAAGGTGGTGCGTGTATTGTTTGATAATTGCACCCTCAATGACTTTGCCCAGGAATGACAAATTTGATACTGGCCGATAGTTTTTCTCAATATGATCAAGGCTTGCGTTCTTTAACAGTGGCTTAACGAGTGCATGCTTCAATTCTGATGGCATTTCTCCAAGAGACAGTGATGTGTTGACAATCTCTGTTATAATTGGGAGAAATTCCTCGAGGCAGTCAACCATCAACCACGTGGGAATAGGGTCTAGTTGACAGTGCTTGACTGGCATATCCCTGATGAGTTTCTTAATGGCATCTTGTGATAAAGGCTGGAACTGAGATAATTTGTTGCCTGAAAAATTTTCTTCCTCAGTAGTTGTATTTGTCCCTGAGTCCAGTTTTGACCTGATTTTCTTGATCTTTTCATCAAAGAATGAGTTAAATTTGTTTGCCAGATCTTCACTGTTTGTGTGATGTGGTAGGGGTAATTCTTGTTTCCTGTTAAGGCTTGTGTTAAGTGTCTTGAACATGGCTTTTGAGTTTCCTTTGGTATTTTCAATCTTAATCCTGAGATCATCTGACTTCATTTGATTTATCTGGTCATTCAGCGCATTGCGTTTTGCTTGAAACATTTCCCAATCTTTCTGTAGACCTGTCCTCCTCCATAATCTTTCAGCTTTTCTTTTAGCTGTTTTAAGGCTTTTGATGTCAGCATTTGTAAAAGGAGTAGATTTTCGAAGAGTGACAAGTTTTGTAATAACAGGGGCATGTTTGTTGAGAACCTCTGTGGATGAGTTGTAGAGAGCAACCAGTTCAGACAGATAGCTGGACGTTTTCTGCTGTTGCACTTTATGTGTCGACAAGTGTTTCCTGATGTCATTCTTGAACTCGCGCATACTGATACTTCGAGTTTTTCTAAAAGATACTTTCTTTTGAGGATTTTGACCTTTGTCAACTGACATGTTAAAGAGGACACAGTTGTGGTCAGAGAGCAGGTCCCCAACCATACAATCTCTGAGAATTGAATTTCTGCGGGTTATAACAAGGTCAAGCGTATTTCCATCTTTGTGGGTTGGTGAGGATACATGTTGTTCAAGATCATACATTTCAAGAATGCTGTTGAATTGGACAACTCTGGCATCAGTAGGTTTATTCATATGAAAGTTGAAATCCCCCGCTATTATGATCTCATTGTGACTTGACTGGTACTGAGCTAGGAACTGTGTAAATTCTTCATAAAACTGGGAAATTGTATATTGATTCTGCTTAGATGGTTCAGGCCTGTAAACCAGAAGGACCGTGACTATCTTGCTACTCAGATGTATTTCAATTTCCATGTGTTCAAAAGTTTTTGATTTCGTGTTTTCTTTCTTTGTTGCTTTGATGCCTGATCGCAAAATGCAGCCTACTCCGCCGCCAGGCCGACCTTCGCGTGGTGAGCCTAGGTAAAAACATTCTCCGTTTCTTTCCAATTCACCAATCTCAACTGTATCATCTGGTTTTAGCCAAGTTTCAGTGAAAAGAAACAAATCCAACTCAAACTCATCCCTAAAATCCTTTACTAAATGAGTTTTTTGTCTCAGACTTTGAGCATTCCACAAACAAGCATTAAAGATATGGTTGGATGAGTTCTTGGGTTTCTTGACAAAGCTGGAACAGTCTGTGTTATGTTCTGTATTAGATAAAATATCAAACTTATTTTTCAGCTTGAATGAATGAGCATGGTGAGTGCTACGGATTGGTTTTGTGGACAAAATTCTGTCTTCATGGCTATTCAGACCAATGCGCAAGACATCAGAATACAGCTTGTTTTGTGTTGACATGATTTTCAAGAAGGTAGTTTGTAGGATGTGCATTAACGCTTCACAGTATGGGTGAAACGAGCAATGCATAGATAAGTGCCACACAGTAAGGTTGTAGAGTGTAGGTACAAATTACAAATACAAGTGCCAAACAGTACGGGTGTAGACACAGGTGCCTCACAGTATGGGTGAAACACACAGAGCACAGAGAATTATATGCAGTATAGAGTGTATGTACAAGTTTCACACAGTACAGGTGTAGACACAAAGAAATGTAAACTTGGTACAGGAGCTTCACAGTACGGGTGAAACACAGAGAGCAGAGATATAGTGCAAAGAGCAGGTACAAGTGCCACACAGTACAGGTGTAGACACAGAGAAATGTAGACTTGGTACAGGTGCTTCACAGTACAGGTGAAACACAGATGTAGTCGTAATCGATCTCGGAATATCAAGTGTGACTCCACAATTGTCATGAAGAGACAACTAGGACCAAATTAAATCACCTGAGTAGAAACTTCAAAAGGATGCAATTTCAATTGCGGAGCCATACATTTTGATGGCACATTGCAACATTTTGGTACATAGGACTATATCAAGAACTTAAACATGGTCATGGGTTTTCTGGAATACAGAATTTAAAATTTTGCTGCATGTGCAGATGAATTAAAGCATTGTGGGTTTTGTGGGTATGGTAATTGTTATTACACTGTTATGGTTATTTTCATGTATATATTTTTCATTATTTGACATGTTCACGAATTTGTGGAGGTGTAAAAACGTACAAGTGCGAGTTTTTGGATGTGTAAAAACGAACATAAGTGCTCGTGTATAGTATATGTAATAACTAACACTCGTGGATGTGCTTTATTATTCATTCGTGGAACTGCCAATACTAACATTCGTGGAGGTTTTACAGGTTTCAGTTTTAAGGTCAAAATTATGTTTAGGGGTAGTTTTAGTCTAGTTTAGGGTTAGCACATTCGTAATTACACCTGTACAAATTCGTGAATGACAATATTTGACACTTCCACGAATGCCAGATTCATGTACATGTTCGTTTTTGCAGGTTTACAAATTCGCCCACTTGCAAAATATTGAAAAAATATATACCTCTTACTTCATGTATATATTTTTCACTGTTTGGCATGTTCACGAATTCGTGGAGGTGCAAAAACGAGCATGTACTAATTTGTGGTCATGAAAAAACGAGCATAGGTGCTCGTGTACATGTAATATTGTAATAACTAAAACTCGTGAATGTGCTTTATTATTCATTCGTGTATCTGCCAATACTAACATTCGTGGAAGTGCTATATCATCAGGGTTTAGTGTGAAAATTAGGTTTAGAGTAGGTTCTGGCCAATTTTGAGATTGCAATGTTAGTAATCACACTTACACAAAATTCGTAAAAAGCAGAATTTGACATGTGCATAAATGCCCTGTTCGTGTATATGTTCGTTTTTACAGGTTCACAAATTCGTCTACATGCCAAAAAATGAAAAAATATATACCTCCTTATTTTCTAAACTTCTGTGTAAATAATCAAAACTTTGAAGGACTTGAAGTCTTTTGCAAATTACTGATACACAGATTCCAATTCAACTCTCACTAGTTCATCTTTATGAGTTGGATACCTAAGAATCGATATTTTCATGGCATTGTATTGATATTTAAATTATAATTTTTATCTAAAAATAAAGATATACCAAAGGCTTTCATGGGGAAATTATCATGAAGTTGCATGTGAAATGTTGTTAAGTCTTCCCAACCAACTCGCCATAGTTCATTCATTTACCAATACCTTGCATATATTTTAGGTGCATTATGAATTGTAAAGTATTAACAATTTGATTGTTTTAATACATTGCATGACCCTAAAAACATAGGTATAGACACTGAAATCAGCATTCTATCACAAATGTCAAGGAAGTTATGGTCATTTTTATTAACGGTTAACCCAAAATATGCTTTTTTAAAAAAAAATTCAAATTTCAGGACAATCGGAGCTTTGGTTAAAGATATCTGATATCTTGAATGTCCAGAAAATGGCCTTTTTCGGTAATTTTGGCGTGACATGCATATTTTGAGCAATGTTTAATCCCTCATATGGAAAATAATGTGATTAATTTTGTCAGTGGAAAGGATGCTTAATTGTGGCCACGGGAGTTCTGGTTCTGTGACTATCAATTGCATTTTGATATTCTGTGTAGGCTACTTGTCAAATAGCATCAACGGGACCCCATGGTCGCCAATGAAGCCAAAAATTGAAATTTTAGCTATTTATGTGCGACAACTATGTGCACCTGTTGGTTCTTTACCTGGTATTCTGTGTAGTAGCCCTCCCAGCTTAGGTTGAACACCCCTCTATACCCCATTTCCATGAATACATGTCATAGCTGCTTCCTTACATCATCCTTTCTTGCTTTGTAGGAGTTGTCCCAACCCTAACGCTAAGTTTGTTGCGGCATCCAGTCAGACACAGGGAGGCTACATGTACCTTTTTACTGCAACATTTTTCCTCTTCGGTGACTCAATTGTTCACCACCAAAATGGATGCTCTTGCCTTTTTGGATTTTCTGCTAATATTGAAAACTGTTGCTTGTCCCAACCCTAACAGCTCTGTCCCGACCCTAATGCCTTCTCTTTTGCACCTCTGTGTGACATGAAACTTTCTAGCTTTCAACCAATGATTCTTTTTACTGCTTGCTATTCATGAGGGGCTATTACAAACTCCTTGAGTCCTCTGTGTAATTTCAGATGGAAAGTGCCAAAAGGACTGTAGACATTTTTTGCACCTACAGGAGTGGGGTAAAAAAAGAGTAACATTAATATATGTCAAAGTTCTATGTTAGCCTATCAAAGTGACTTAAATGTGCCACTAGTCACTGGCTGCAGGGTGAATCTTCTCTTGTAGCTGAATGCAGCACCCAGTTCACTGGATTAAGCTTGTTTTATACCAAAAAAAGTAAATTTACAAGAATCTTTTCAAACTGACACGAATTCCGCACAAAAAATAAGATGACTATAGATGGCATTTTGTGAATACATTATTATGTGTGTATCGACATTTTATGGACATTGAAAGAACACTGCGAGAGGTCTGTGGTGCAGCCTTATAGTGGTTTCTGCTGGTTCCATGCTCCGGGGCTATCACTCCAACTTTTAAAGTTAACTCTGTTTTGAACTTAAAACAACACTAATCATTACATTGTATATATATTAAATGCTCAGTTTTAATGCTATTAAATTGTTCATATAAATATGCCTATATAGCCTCGCCCATTAGATTGTAGTTGACTGGTTGTCTGATTCTATGCTCCTTTTTATATGTGACCCCATATATTAATTTCTAATATTTTATTGTGACATATGTATCTCTTTGATGCTTTTAAATGTCAATCAAATTCTATATATATGACCATCTTTATCAGTTTAGAAATGTGTAAATCTTTGGTTAGAAAAAGTTTGATTCTATCTTGTTTTAACACTGGACGAATCTTTGTGAAAAATGAAAGTCTTGAAAATTTGGAACAATTTAAATAGATTTCTGTCACACCAAAATAAGCATGCATGTCATACAAGGCCAAATAGAATAAGAAATTGATTAGGTATGACTTATACAATGCTTATGACAGAACTTAATCATAACAGATTTTAACTTTACATTGTTTCGTCTTTCACTGAGAAAATCACAATATCTTTGTTGGATATGGAACCTTACTTAACCCTGATTTTTTTCTTATTTATTGCCACAAATATATACTTTAAATTGCACCAAGATTCCATGCAAAATCAACACCTTTATTATTCACCCTCATGTCACGCTCTTATTTGCACCAGGCCTTATGTACATGCAATTGGTCAATTGATTAAATTAAATGATCTGAATTGACAATTATGCAGACTGTACGAGCTCTCAGTATTAAGAACTATGCACACAGAGTCCATATAAATACACCTTCGAAGTCTCATATGGGACCGTTCAGAATTTATGACTGAGGGATGGGAGTTTTGGCCGAGGGGGTAGGCCTACTAAATTATCACACATGTTCCAAGGGGGGTGTTTTTTTTTTACAACACTTCCAAGCGGGGGGTAAGAAATTTTAACAAAGAAGAAATGTTAAAAAACACGCAAAAACTCATTTTATTTGAATCTGTACGTGTAACCGTGTATAACAAAGTATATGTGCAGTGGTGTATCCAGGATTTTTTCCAGGGGGACAAACCACCAAGACATTTCCACAAAATCTGTATTGCAAAACCAACAGCTTTTCGCGTGTTGCGCATTGTGACACAAATTTGAAAAAATCTTTCGGAATCTCATTACTGTCGTTGTTGTCTCTAAATTATTAATACTATTTAGTAATTAATATGTCTGAATAATATGGTTGAAAGTGTCTGGATGATATTGTGAAAATGCTAAAACGTTGGGAAATGTTCAAAATAGCTAAGGAAATTACTTTCTTGGTTGGCAATTCAGAGAAATTTACGAAAGATATAACTGAGAAAAATTAAGCATATCTTTGCACAAACAAGAAGATCTAGGATCTAAAGTACAAAGAAACAAATGTGACCTGCTAAACCAAAATGGGTTCAAAGTCGGCCAGCTATCATACAGTGGGGTGCGAAAGTTTGGGCACCCTTTGAGTGGGGTCGCATTTTTTCAAATTTCAGACAGACCATTTGCAGAATCTTTCCAACATGAAATGGGTGAGTGAAGGATACCCATGCACTAAATTTCAGCTCGAAAGAACAACGGAAATATAAGAATATAAAAAAACATTGGTCTTTTTGTCATATTTTACATGTGCAAAAGTTTGGGCACCCCTACAGATTCTGATCTTGATTTTTCTATAACTCAACATTAAAACAATATAAAAGCTCTAAAACGCATTGGATAATAATGTAAGTATCCCAGGACTTCATTTCTTTGCATTTTTTATTGTGCTCCCCAACAGAGAGACTCCAAACGTTCCATCTTTGTGGTACCTATGGCATCAATTGCACATGTCCAGTTATACTGAGAGTTTTGAAAATTTCTTGGCCAGGAGACCTGGTTAGCCTCTCCTGTACCTAAAACTAACATTTTATCTAAAATATCCAAAAATATTTTAAGATTTCCATTATTTATTTAGGTTAATATCCAGCAAAATTAAAAATATTAGTGTGCAGTTCAACTTTGTGTTGCCAGCCAGGGACTATTTTTGCTGAAACAATTTCAATTTGGGGTTAATTTTGTTTCTATTTAGTCTATTTTGCTATTTTGTAACAATTCAATCTTATATGTCAACCTCATAGACCTCCACAGGTGTGACACTGAACGTGTTCGACAGGTGCATTGTTCCACCGTCAGCATGCAGATGTGAAAAGCCAAGCTATACAAGGTATAAAAATTACATAGCTTAATCTGACCGTCTGAGTCATGCCAAAGGACCCATCTAGCTATTTGGAAGCATTCTGAATCAGTCACTGTGGTGTTTGAGACAAGGGGTTAAAAAAATGCATTGAAATGGAATTGCTCCGATACACCAGAATGTGATAAACAAGTTTGACTCTCCAAGGGCAAGAATAGGCATGCCGAAAATTATGGATGACAGCTGTATTAATTCTGAAATTGTCATTTCTACACAACACAACTCAAAAACAGCAGGTTTCAGAAATATTTTAACAAGAAAAGTCAAGTTACTCAGACATAGATGCCCAGAAAGTTTAACTTTTGTGGCATTTTAGGTATTTTAGTTGGATATAGGTCTGAGCTGCTCCGCAATGTCATCAAAGAATAACCTGTCATGTTTAGGTAATGAAAAATTAACACGATAAATCAACTTTTTAAGCTCCTGGACTCAAAATAATAGATATTTTATTAAATAATCTGTCATACCTTGGGTACCTCCGATTTGCCAAGTTTGCAGTCATTTGGTTGGGGATTAAAACTAAAAATTCACACAAAATGAAGTCCTGGGATGTTTACATTATTATCCAAAGCATTTTAGAGCTTTTATATTGTTTTAATGTAGAGTTATACAAAAAGCAAGATCAGAATCTGCAGGGGTGCCCAAACTTTTGCACATGTAGAATCTAACAAAAATACCTATATTGTTTTACATTTTTATATTTCCATTGTTCTTTCTGGGCAAAATTGAGTGCATGGGTATCCTTCACTCACACAATTTACGTTGGAAAGATTCTGCAAATGGTTTGTCTCAAATTTGAAAAAATGTGACCCCACTCCAAGGGTGCCCAAACTTTTGCACCCCACTGTATTCAGATGTGAAAATGACTTTGTTCTACTGGAACTTGGCTTTAAAACGATGTTTCATTTGTCTTGATATCGCCACCCAATCCAAAGATATGGCACCTCAAACATTTAAACATCGAACTTTGCGAAAATGGCATTTGAATTTCCCGCAATTACAATAAAAGAACTTGGAAAATAAAGAATGATGCCCAATTTAGATAATTGAAAATCAGTTATTGGTAGAGATGGTCATAAATAATCAAAGCAAATAACTTTTTCTTAAACGTGGTACCAACAGCTAAAAATCATCAAAATGTGACCTCTTGACACATTTTGCTAATTTATGGAAAATACAGATTGCCTACTTTGAACTCATTTTTGTGGAGCAGGTCACAAATGTTGCAAGGAAATTGAGAAACTGTTATATGTCTTTAAAAAAAAGAAACAGAGGGAATTAATGTGTTCTCTTTTTGGTAATTGGTAACTTGTGGAAGATATAACAGTTACAAAAAATATCAAGGATTTCTTTACAAAATTAGGAAAATCCAGGACCATAAATCTGAGAGGAGAAAAACTCAGAATAACCTATGTTGTAGAATTCTATTTATTCTGTTGAGACATAAACATGATAAATGAAAGCTCTTGGGAATTTTTTCTTTCCGTTCACAGAAATATCACGGTAAAAATTATGGAGAAAATTTTGTTTCAGAGAACCTATTTGTTGAACTTTAACTTTAAGTTTCGGGAAATTTGAAATTTAACATTATGGAATTTTTTTTCAAAATTGGTAAATTTAAGGGAAATAAGGGGCAAATTAGCAAAAATTCAAATCATAAAATCGAAAATCCTGCAAATTTTGTTCGATACATATTTTGATAAAAACGACCTTAGGCCCAGCACAATTTCCTTTGTTCACACATTCAAAGGGAAAATTGTGAAGAAAAATGGGGAAATCTGATAAAACTCTATGCAAAAATTAACTTTTCTTTCAATTACATTTTTATTGATTTCCCCAGTACTTTTTACCAGTTCTCCCAATTTCTGGTAGTATCTCAATTTACCTTACCATTTCCCCATTTTGCTTACCACTTCCCCATTTTACTTATAATTTCCCCATTTTTGTTACTATTTCCCAATTTTTCTTCCTATTTTGGCAATATATCTGCAAAAATGTCCCCAAAATCCTTTCGGGGGGGTGCAACTTGTCCCCCCCCCGCTGGCTACGCTACTGTAAATGTGTGTATTGCTTTGTATGTCAAGGCGGGGTACCAAAAATACGTGTGAAACCTAGGGGCGGGGTACTAAAATTATGCATGAAACTCAAGGGGGGTATCAATTTTTGACGGGAGTTCCAACAAATCTTCCACCCCCCCAGTCATAAATTCTAAACGGTCCCTATAGTCCATGACTCAGACTTAGAATAATTTATTTTTTGCTGTTCCCGACAAAAATAGAAACATTATATAATACAATATTCAAAATATACAATAAGCTAGGAGCAAAAGGACCCCTCTCTGGCAAAAACTTTGCCAATGCTGAGGAGCCCCATTGTTGAGAAAGAGTATCCAGGCATTGTGATTGTAGTCCGGTGTATGAGGTCAAAAAATGGACCCGCAAGCTAACCAGCTGGAATTCAGTCCACCTTGTACCAAATTTTCTGAATTTTCCAGAAATGACATCCGTTTTGCTCCAGTCAGAGACTATATCCATGAAAAATGGTTATCAAGGCAACCCTTTTCTGTTTAGAAATATGTATAAATAATGGATATTGTTCTTTAAAATAAGGTATGTTTGCTGCAATTGGTGGCATTTGACCTGAAAATCTTCCCTTGCATGTTTCACGATGTTTCAGTTGGATTTGCAACTTTTTATTTTTGTTATGTTACCATAGCAACGGTTTGAATGATAAAAAGTCATATTTTGCCTACTTACTGCAAAAACAACATTGATGACAGGAAAAATATTTCAGTTACCAGAATGCTTTTTCTGGTATTTGAAAGCGCAAGTCCCTAAAATTTAGAAAAAATGATCAAAAGCCAGCTGTCTTGATAAATTTTGCCTTGGCAACAGATTTGAATTGATGATGCACATTTTTTGTAAAATCTGGAAGATAGTGTAATTGTATTATTTTGCCCAAGCAAATCTCAGTCATGAAACATTGATGGTTCAGAATTAAGACCACGTTGATAATGAGATCATTTTGAATAGCCTAATGGATGGTTTTTAATTGTGAAGTCCCACTGTACTGCTTCTTCCTGGTCCACTGTAATAATATAGTACGATTTTATGAAGCGCCCATTCCAGGTAAATCTGCTCATGCACCGGCGCTCACTATATTGAACGGCAACCACACCCATCATTTATTAATACAGTGATAACCTCTGGAAATTGCCAGAGCAGGGTTCGAACCCACATCCTCATGTGTACAACGTAGGCACGCTACCCACTGTGCTCGTACCACGGAACCACTACTGATCTTTCAAGAAAATTACAGTCTTGAAGAATTGATAAATGAGAATTAAGACCATTTTGACCAGACCAATGGGTTTCAAAGGACCTTTAAAACTATGGGTTTCCATTGTGCTTCCGATGAGACAATAGGCTCACCAGGTTCTTCGTTCTGAGGATATGTAGTCATTTTGGGCCAAATTATGTGGTATCAATTCTTAATCAAATTACCATTGCTGTCAATGGAAAAAAATTCTGGGTGAAATTAGGTGGTCTTACTATGGAGGTGGTCTATAAGTGAGGTTCCATTGTTCTTGTTTTTACCTGTGCTTCCTAAGATATACGAATAAAATACAGGATGTAAATCCCCAATCATCCATCCATCAATCATATCCAAATTTAATTCAAATTTAAATGTTATCATCATTGAACACTCACACAAATCTTTTAAGGCCAATGCTTTTTACCTGGACTTTTTTACCTGTGCTTCTTATGAGAAGTTACACAAGTTCACGATCTTAATTAATCTGACACGAGATAATGGGATTGTCAGGAGTTATGATGGCAATTGTCAACCTGGTGATTTCATGAGTAACTAGTTAATTACACACGAAATCCCATGGCTTCCTGGCATGGTGGTGGGGGGGGGGGGGATTGGGTAGTTGTGAACATGTAATAGTTCTGAAGTGCAATACAGATACTGTCAAGATTCAAGAGAAACTGTTGAAATATTTTTGTTTTTCACTTCAACTAAACTTAATCAAGCATTTTTTACAGGTTTTCAATTCTGATTAAAAATTCAATATGATCAAGAGAACAGATTATTAAAACATGGGCTGTGCGACAGCAAACCTTCAGCGAACAGAAGAAGATAGAAACATAAGAGTACTTCCAATGGAAGCACCTCCTTTGACTGCGTTGTGATTAGATATTGAATAAGTATGCTATGCAATGTTGCAAGCATGCATCGACCATATATAGGTTGTGAGCTGTGGGCCGGAAACATATCAATTCATTGTTTCTAAATTGTTTCTGAATATTTCAAAAATAGTTTAATACCAATGAAAAACGCCACCTACCTAAAAAGTGACTCTTAAAGGTGCATATATGTACGGAATTTCATCCATGCATACATGTAATAGTGGCTGAGTCTTGGGCCGGAAAAAAAGTTAATAATTATATTTTTTCTGATATTTAAGAAAATATAGAATATCCATCAATAGGCACAAGTAGACCAAATAGGCAATATGTAAACCAACATTTCATTGATATACCTGCAATAGGGGCTATGTCCTGGCCCAGAAACGAAACAAATTTTAAATATATTTTTTGTCAATATTTCCAAATGTATCGAATATCAGTCAATCAGACCATAAAAAGGTACAACTAGGCCAAATGTGCAAAATGTGTACTAAATTTCCTCAATATGCACACAAAAGTGGCTGAGTCCTGACCCAGAAATGAAAAAAAAAATTATATATTTTTTCTCAACATTTCAAAAACTATAGAATATCCATCAATCAGACCATCAAAATGCACAACTAGACCATATAGGCGATATTCGTACCAACTTTCATTCATTTACATGCAACAGGGGCTGAGTTATGGCCCGGAAACGATCTATTTGCCCGCTGCCCACCCTCGACAACATTTTACAGAAGTGATAACTATACCTTCTTTGAACATCGTGCGCTGAAGGTAAAAGCCAAAAAAATCTAAAAAGTCACTGATGTACAGCAAGCAGGATTTAATAATGTACTGTATTTTGGATAATATCCGAGAATTCTCAGGAATCTTTGGCAATATATTAGAAATATCCCTGGCAAAGTTGCCGTACTAAACTGACTAATCCTAAATTACATATGCCATCTTTGACAATGGATAAGTGTCTCATACCAGAGTTCCACTGATGCACAAGTGCAAGTTTTCAAATTGCTTTTACAGAGTTACGTCCTATGGTGATAAATGAAATATAATTGGACTACATTATATCTCATAGTGAGTGTAAATGAATCTCTTTCATAATCTTGTCATTTCACAGAAGAGTGTAAAGTTACGTGATCGGTTCGCGTTCGGGTTCTCCTGGGGCTTCATTCATTGTAAATGCATTTGGATCGATCAATAAGAATAGCAAATAAAAAGTTCTTGACTTCGACATCCCTGCATTGAGTGATCAAAGGATGCAGATTCATTTGAAGTGATCTGGACAAGTTCATATTGCATCCAGGGATTGCATTCTGGTATTGAAATGCCATTACAACTCTGCCTTACCTCATGTTAACCACATCCAGCAGGGACTTGAACCTGCAAATGGGCCCCTATAATAACTGTCCCTATCATTCATGGTAACATTTGAGCCAAAAGTAAGCTACATAATGTTCAATGATCCGACATTCCTCAAAAAAATTCTTATACATTGTAGATTAATAAGAACCATGTCTCCTCAGTGAACCCGACGTTGAGAGTTTGAAACAGGGAATTTCAAAATGGCCACCATTTGCTATTGCCTGCACCTGCTCAGTAGGCCTGAGCATGCCCATTGGGAACGGGGTCACCTCTTGGCATGCTCAGTGATATTTGGGTCAGAGCAAATTTTTCATTGCATTTCGATAGTGTCGACCGAGTATGAGATATCCTGGACAAATGGTACGTGGGTGAAATGTCCTTGACAAATGAATCCAGGCTCAGAAGCCTGCGACAATGCGATTTAGGAACAGATGACCTGGGCAGTGGATACCAGTTAATATTGTCCACCAAGACATCTGACACCAGGATCAAATTTCCTTGACATTTGATTCCTGGTTACAATGTCCTCGACAATTATAACTAATCAAAGCGAAAAAATTGTCCTGGACATTTTGAACCCAGAAAGGACATTATAATCCAAGAAATGTGTGTCCACTGGACACTCATCCGTTAGTTTAAAGTGTCGAGGGTATTTGATTACTGGAGGACAATTATCAGTCTCACACTGTGTCCAGGGTTTGGATGCGGCTCTTGCAGGGTCACCTTGACAGAAGTTTGACGGCAGTTTCAATCATCTTTCTTCTCATTGCCATGTCCTCTTACTGTTCTAATTATCCTATCAAGTAGTCCTAAATAAATACAGGGCATTAATCCCCAACCTTCCACATGTCAATATAATATAATATAATATATAATAATATGGATTTATATAGCGCTAATTTCAGTAAACTGCTCATCAGCGCTTTTTCAGATCAAATCAATTGTAGGAATTCTGGAACAAATGAGTTTTCAGATTCTTCTTGAAAAGTCCTAATGTTTGTGCAGTCCTCACTTTTTCAGGCAAAGTGTTCCAGAGCTTTGGTGCAGCATAGGAAAATGCTTGATCTTCAAACTTATTTTTGTTGCATGGAGCAGGTTCTGCTAACAGCAGTTTGTGGTTGCTTCTCAGGTTATGTTCTTGTTGAGATTTGACTTGAACAAGTTCTTGGATGTATTGTGGTGCCTGATTGTTCATTGCCTTCCATGTAGTTGTCATCAATTTGAACTGAATTCTTGCTGTGATTGGTAACCAGTGCAGTTGTTTCCTACTCTGGCGGACACTTTCGTGTTTTTTCAACCTCTCAATTAATCGCACTGCTGAGTTTTGAGCAACCTGAAGTTTATTTAACAATCGGGTAGCAGTGCCATACAACAGCCCATTTCCGTAGTCTAAATGAGGAGTAACAAGTGCATTGACAGCAGTTTTAACTATTTCCTTGTCCAGGTTTTTTCGGAGTTTCGACAGGTTTCTTAAATTGAAATGTGCGTTACGACACATTCTGTTGATCTGCTTCTCCATGTTCATATTATTGTCAAAGAGCACTCCCAAATTGCGGACATGGTTGGCAATTTTGATTTCTACATTGTCAACATTGATAGATGTCATTTGCAGTTTCTTCAGTTGGTTTGGTGCTCCAATCAGAAGAAGTTCAGTTTTATCTCCATTATTGCACAGCTTGTTGTCATGCAAGAAATTTCTAATTTCGGCAATACAATTTTCCATTTTCTGTTTTGCATGTTCTTCACCCAAAAAGGTTGGTTTAAATGACAGGATAAGTTGCTCATCATCAGGGTACTTCTGATTGTGAACTTGATTTCTTCGTGCTACTTCACTGACTGGGGCAACATAGGAGTTAAATAAGATTGGTCCAAGTTTGGAACCTTGAGGAACTCCATAATTGAGCGGAAGTTTGCTTGACATTTTATCATTTATTATCACCGACTGTGATCTTTCAGAAATATAAGATTTGAACCTTCTTAAGGCTGCACTTTGCACACCATACCTGTTACGCAGTCTTTCTAGCAAAATGCCATGATCAATTGTGTCGAATGCAGCAGACAAGTCCAACAATACTAGCATTGTCACCTCCCCATTGCTCAGATTAAGCATAATATCATTATGGATTTTTGTTAAGAGGGTTTCTGTGCTGTGAAATTGCTTGTAAGCTGATTGTTTTTCATCATCAAGATTGTTCTGAGTGAGATGATCAACATACTGTTTGATTACAGCACTCTCAATAATTTTACTCAGAAAAGAAAGGTTAGAGACTGGCCGATAATTCTTTTTGATCAATTCAAGACCTTCTTTCTTTAAGAGTGGTTTGACAAGTGCGTGCTTCAGCTCAAGGGGAATTTCTCCAAGTGTTAATGACATATTAACAATTTTGGTTATGACTGGCAGAAATTCATCAACACATTCAAGCAGTAGCCATGTTGGCATAGGATCAAGTTGGCAGTGTTTGACAGGCATTTCAGTGATAAGTTTCTTGACTTCTTGTTCTGATAGACTTTTAAACTGATGTAAATTGTGGCCAAGGTTGGTTTGAGAGGCATCAGTTGTGATCTTCGTTCCTGAATCTAATTTGGATCTGATGATTTTGATCTTTTCATCAAAGAAGTTGTTGAAATCATTCACTAGTTCTGTTTCATTTGTGTGATGTGGAAGAGGCAGATCTTGTTTTCTGTTGAGATGAGAATTTAGAACCTTGAACATCGCCTTAGAATTTCCCTTTGTGGCTTGAATTTCACACCTGAGATCATCTGATTTAAGCTGATTAAGCTTTTCATTGAGAGAATTTCGTTTTTCCTTGAAGATATTCCAGTCTTTTTCTAAACCAGTTCTTCTCCATAATTTTTCTGCCTTTCTCTTTTCCTTTTTAAGAGGCTTTATTTCTTGATTTGTGAATGGATTAGGTTTGCAAACTGTAACAAGTTTAGTCTTAACAGGGGCGTGTCTGTCAAAAATCTTTTCAGTTGATTTGTAGAGTGACACAAGTCTGTTCAAGTAGACTGATCGATTATGGTGTTGTAGTTTTTGTGACAGATGCTGTTCAATGTCTTTCTTGAATTTGACTATATTTATGCTGCGGGTCTTTCGGAACGCAATCTTTTTCTGTGGATTCTTGCCCTTGTTAATGTCAATGTTAAAGAGGATACAGTTATGGTCCGACAATAGGTCACTGACAGCACAGTCTCTGAGAGTTGTTGTTTTATTGGTTATTACCAAATCAAGTGTGTTTCCATCTTTGTGTGTTGGTGAAGATACATGTTGAACAAGGTCAAACATTTCAAGAATGTTGTTAAATTGGATAACTTTGGCATCATCTGGTTTATTCACGTGAAAGTTGAAATCTCCGACTACTATAGTTTCATTGTGATAAGTCTGATAGTGGGATAACAAGTTTGTGAATTCATTAAAAAATTCTGATAGACTATATTTGTTCTTCTTTGAGGGTTCTGGCCTGTATACCACAAGAAGTGTGACAATTTTTCCATTTAGTTGCAACTGAATTTCCATGTGCTCAAAAGTTTTTGTTTTTGTGCTTTCCTTTTTCATTGCTCGAATGTCTGTTTTTACAATGCATCCTACTCCACCTCAAGGTCCAATGACTTTTTCGCACAATTGTGTTCTTCTTATCTTGTGTCATTACATTTTCAGATTCAAAGCCATAGGAAAACAGCTAGGCCAGTGATCTGGGCCAAAGAATTGCCTTTCAAAGTACTCAAGGATTCACGACAATACAAAATGGTGGAGTTTTGTCTCAAATTTGAAAAAAGGCCTTCAATGAAAGGAAGTTTGTCCTTTCTGAAGTAATTGGGCAATTTAGTCTGTGATGAATTGTCTGTTATTTGATACGATGAATTCAGTCTTTAATTATAGACAGCACAATAAGAACATAAATGTGAGCATTCGATATCAGATTGGATCTTTTGCATCAAATGATAGATAATGCCTTTGACATGAATTTCCTAATCACTATCACTTTTTCAAACTATATGTGTGACAGTAGGAGAATTTGGAGAAACTGGGGTAAGTTGTGAAGCCCATGGTAGTAGTGAAATGAAGAACCTGGTGAAGAGGGTAACAATCAGTGATAATTATTACACCCATGTGTACACACATTTTTACTGTACCAACATCACGACACACCATGACTGAAATTGTCATTTGCCATGCCATACTTAACCAATTATACATGCACCTAGATATTTGTATGGTCAAATTTTATAACAGGTTGCTGCATTAAATCTTGTCAAGGCTTTTCTATGCATGGAGGTAAAATCATGACAACTGAACTTGCCCGTCACATGGCACAACTTACCCCACCACCGGGGCCATTGTGCCATTTGACCTACTGATTCAAATGCCTATCCCTCCCGAGCAGCAACGTAAATCAAACCTTTCGCTACGTAATTATTTTGGCAAGAATCAAACGTTGGGCCAAACAACTTTTGTCAAAGGTAGGGCAAAGGTAATTTCCAAAAGTTGCACACAGATGGAAAACCAAACGTAAGTCGCAACCTTAGTATGAGGTTGGCATATAGTTTGTTTTATAGTTTGGCCGAACGTTCGAGTCACATGTAAGTCATACTTTTGGTTGAGAGGTTGAAAGAATGTTTGGTTTTAACGTTTGGCTAAACGTGGCTGTCACACGTAAGTCATACCTTTGGTTGAGAGATTTGAAGAACGTTTGACTATTACGTATGACCTCCTGTTTGTCTAACATTCATTTGAGAGGTTTTTGAAACCTTAGACTATTACGTTATACATACCTTCGGTTGAGAGGTTTGAAGAGCGTTTGACTATTACGTATGACCATACCTTTGATTCATAGGTTTGTCGAACATTCACTTGAGAGGTTTTTACAACCTTAGGCTATTACGTATGACCATACCTTTGATTCATAGGTTTATCAAAGGTATGGTCGCACATTTGGCAATACGTAAGTTCCAAGGTTTCTCCAACGTGTTTTTGATATGTATGGACAACGTTTGAAAGTAATGTTCAGGGCAAACGTCTGATCACACGTATCTGCCAAAGGTTTGTTGAAGGTTTGCACAAAGTTGCAGAACCTGGGATCATGAGTCTCAGAGAGCCTTGTAGCGCCATCTATTCCGTACCTATTCCAAGCTATCTGGTAACTTTGAGTGTATAAAACCTTCAACAGGATGCTTGCTGGTGATAATTGGATGAAGCCATAAAGAAATAGTAGCTGCAACAGTGAAAAAAATTGGCAAATAAATATCTTTTAAACTGTGTAAGATTAGATTGGGCAAAAAAAAATTCCCAAGTACTGCTCAACCACAAATGAGCAAGAGAGAATCACTGAAGACCGGAGATTAAGTGAGCTTACTTGCATCGGAATGCCACCTATCCAGCAGGCCAATTTGGATTGGGATTTTTCCAACTCTTCAGAGTAGCAGCATTAATTCCTTACAAGGTAAGGGAATATTCTTATTTATTGTAGTCCTTAAATGGACTGCAGACTGCTTGGTAAAACAAGGAAGAAAAGTCTGCTAATTTTGGAGCCACCTTCAATGCTTGCTGCTTGGCTCTGCTCTCTCTATCTCTCTCTCTCTGTTTTTCTCTTCTCTTCACTGTTTTTAATTCATGTTTTCTCTTTTGCAGGTGTTCAACAAAAATCCAAACCAAGCATAGCCCCTAAATGAAATAAAAACTCTTGAACCCCCCCCCCCACCAAAAAAAAAGTCCCAGCAGCAAAATAAAATGGGAACTTTCTCTCAACCATAATAAGGGCAGTTGTATAAGGGCTTTATTTAATTTATTTTTTAATTTTGTTTTTCCACGGGGCTAGCAGACTGCTGGACCGCCAGAAGCAATGCGGCGGCCCCCGGTAAATCCGAGCGCTCCGCCCCTGGCCGGCGCCTCCCTGCTTGCTGGTCGACAAAGCAAATTCATGTACATTGTGCACACTGCCACTCGGTCCAGAACATGAGTATTCCACTGTAACACGATATAATCGTTTCCCAAAGATGTTATACGTTGGATTCCATTCTTAAAACCAAATCACAGTTCATATTAAGCCAGATATAGTCCCATTTATTTCCGAAGTGCGAGAGATATCAAGGAATCCACATGTTTCACATCTCCGATTGACAGTGTGACTGTGAAGCATACACAACCCCACAGTCCGTCCCATGGCGTCAGATTATCCCAAATACTTCTGCTAACATTTCTGGTTGGTTAAATTATGTATCTCTGTGGAATTACTGCTGTTCTGGACCGAAATACAACGGAATACACATCACTCGCTCGCAATGGCGTCCTTCTTGTCGGATGTTTGGCATGCGCAAGACACAGCGCGCTGGGCTGGCCTGCCACGCCCGACGCCCCAGAGGCGTATAACGACCATTCCTTCAACGTGGGGGGTGCGTTAACATCAGAGGTTTGAGAAATACGCAATAAATACGATATATACGTACGTAATAATCTCGTAAGCATTTGTCGACAAAATGCGTAGTTTTCAAACGTTGGGTCCGATGTGTATTGAAGGTTTAATGCTTCCTCAGACCAACGTTTCTCAAAGGAAATTGTCCACAAGGGATACCGTCATCTTCCTAAAACAGATAGATAGATAGGACAAGTTCAACCCAGTGAGCTCAATTCTTGGCATGGTTTTGGGCATGCAATCAATCATGCGGGATGATTGATGAGATGTAAAAGAGAGCAAAAGTTTTTAACCTGTTATACATTTACACCATGTGAGGTACATGTACCACCATTGATAGAATTAACTTATTAAAATATATATTTTTAAAATGTATATTGTTATGTAATCTATATATGGATGTGCTGGAGGATGCAAACACTATCAAGGAAAGATTAATCATATGACTACATAAATTATGTAATCACAGAAATACTTTCAAAAAATGTAAAGAAAAATTATTGTTCACGAGTTTGCATTATAATGCACATAAAATAACCCACATTTAGCAAAAGATTATATGGGCTGGGGTAACTTTAATTGATCTAATGACATCAGCCATGCCATGCGCCTGACTAAAAGGCAATTTTCTCAATTTCAAAGGTGACTTTGAAAGTGGAGAAGTGTCTGAGAGCTCCACTGAGGTGTAAAGTAAAGTGCAAGATCCACAAATTCCTTTGAGAATCATCTGAAGTAATTGGAATGTTATTGAAGTGTTGTTGCTTTTATTCCAAGTCTCTTTCAGACTCTTATCAACAAATTAGAGAGTGTAAAATTCCGTAATGGATTCTTATATATGGATTAAGTTCACAGAAAGCTACATGTAAGTTAAAGCGGCTTTTAAGGTCCATGAAGTACTTTGAAGGTGAATGACTTTGATGTTGGACTTCCAAGTCAAATAATGGAAAATACGATCTATCGATGGGATTTTTTAAAAGTTGTGTTGGGGATTCATGAATGATATCTCAGAATGGTAAAATTCTAATGTCTCACAAAAATAAGTTGGCGTAATGTGTCAATGATACTCAAAATTGGCTTGAGAAAAAAGAACTTGCATAACATCAAAGAAGAAATCCAGGTCCAAGGAGAAAGTGCAATAAAGTGATATGAAGTCTCAGTGATCCAAAAATACAGGGTGGTCCCTCATTTATTATATGAGCCATGTCCCCCTACAGTGTGCTCATACATTTTTCACAAGAGGTCTGGAAGTGTAGGAAACTGCTTAATGTATTGGATATTTCATATTAGGAATATAAGATCATTGGCTGTGAATAATGATTTTTTATAACTGCATTACATTTGTGACCTGGTTATTAGTTTTTATAAATACCCTTTCTAACGCAAGTGCATGAATTCAGTTCACTGAACTTTCCATCAACTACAACGTGACCTGTTGCCATTCCACAAGTGTCATCTTGATATGTTTGAACTTGCCTTCAGAGACTGAGGAGTGCAAACCTAAATTTGGCTGAAGAACTTCCAAGCAGCTAGATCATTGGAAAGTCATCTCACATGTAAGAAGGTATCTTAAGATAATAATTCCGAAACTCGAGAGACTTTAAAAAACAGTTGCTGAGATGATTGTTTGTATTTCACTCACAGACAAAGAGTAAAGTTTTATTAATGTGGAAAGCATGGAGATATGAAATGACTCATTCTGGCAATCAATCACATTTCCCTAGTTGTGACACAAAAGCATTTTTATCCATGATAAGTGTTACATTTTAAAGAAGATCATCCACCTCTCTGATTACATTCTCAGTGCATAGCTTTGAATCAAATCTTACTTGTAAGTCTAAAATTGTAATATGTGTATTTTAAATAACTACAATATCCTAGATAATCTTGGAATCCACCAAGAAACCTCACACTCTTCAGCGTTGTGATAAGAATTTGAAAGAGCAATTGAATATGACTCATAACAGTTCAATCATACTTCAATTACCTCAGATGATGACACTCTTAGTAATCTAAGCATCTCACTCATACTTTCCCCGTCTGTGGAACTTTGAGTTACTTATCCACTTTCATCAGTTATGTTTGTAATGTGAGGCACTGCTCACAAGATTTGAGGGAGTGAGGTGGTATCTTAATGTAGGAGCAAGTTTGGGCTTATTCCGCGAAATTTGCTTTAAAAAAGGAAATAAATAAGGAGATCTGGTATTCTCTTAGAAATTTCAGTAGATTTTACTGTTTTGACAACTGCTTTGAAGTATGAGGGATCGATAACAAAGACCGAGTCAATCTCTATATATTTTATAGTTGATGCCCAAGTAAACTTGCGCAAGTTTGAAGCACAGAATTACCCTACAATCTGTGCTCAGAAACAGTCAGTTGCAGACAAATCTTGTTTCCCATTGCAGCAGTATCTGTTGCAGTTAGTGAGATATCTTCATCCCTGCTGACTTCTGTTCCTCTTCACCTCCTGTTCACTCCGTGCATGATATTCAATTTCCGGTAGCCAGAATGACATCAGTGGTCAATCAGAAGTCGCCTCTCCTCCTTACGTCAACTTGTGCCACGTTGCACTGCTGGAATATCACACTCCCACTGCGTCAATTACGAGGAAAGGGTGAAAATAACTTCTATTCCCCCGTAGTCGTTACTGCAATGATGCCAGATACAGTGATGCACATACTCTGCAGGCTGGCTCAAAGTTTTTTGTGTGAAATGTTGATTTGTCTATATCTTTTAAAGTCCATTTTGGTACACTGTACGACAAAAAGATATAGTTATGATTAAAAACCCAGTAAAGACTTTTGTGACCTTACAAAATGAATTGCAGGACTTATATGATTAGCTAGCTACAAATAATGTTGAGCTGTCAAAATCCTACTTGTAAGTATTATTCATCCTCCATACACTGATGTGGCAGTTTATGAAAATCATGGTTGATGACACTCAACCTGAATGCACTCTGTAACCTGAGAAAGTGGAACATTACGGCGGAGGCCATATTATGCCAAGGTCCACACATTATTCCTAAAATTAAGAAAAAAAAAGTTTTCTTCTCATTTACTGCATGCTATGGCTTCAAGTCAATTCTGGGATATGGCCATTCTGGGATGTTTCTTCAGTCAAATAGGTGTTACATGTAGACTGATTACTTTTCACCACATTAAATTCTGATTCCGCCAACAATGTCAGCTACATCACTGTGGGAAATTTTCTCAATTTCAAAGATGCATTTTAAACTGACTGTGAAAGCGGTCACATACTATTAGGTGGTCCTAATTGTGAGGTTCCACTGCCCTTCTTTTTACCTGTACTTCTTATGAGAAGTTACACAAGTTCACGATCTTAATTAATCTGACAGGAGATAATGGGATTGTCAGGAGTTATGATGGGAAATGTCAACTTGGTGATTTCATGAGTAACTAGTTAATTACACCACCAATTCCCATGGCTTCTTGGCATGGCGGTGGGGGGATTGGGTAGTTGTAAACTTGTAATAGTTTGTGAAGTGCAATATACATTCTGTCAAGATTCAAGAGAAACTATTGAAATTATTTTTCTTTTTCATGTCAACTAAACTTTAACGAGCATTTTGACAGGTTTTCATTTCTGAGACTGAAATTTAAAATTCAAGGTGATCAGGATCAGGAGAACTGTTTATTAAAACATAGGCTGCACGGCAGCAAACCTTCAATGAACAGCATCAGCTGCATCACATGTAATATGATAAAAAGACAAGAGTACTTCTTCCAATGGAAGCACTTCCTTGGACTGCGTTGTAATGAGATATTGAAGAATTATGTTATGCAATGTTGCAAGCATGCATCGACCATATATAGGTTGTGAGCTGTGAGCCGGAAACATATCAATTTATGTTTTCTAAATTTTTTCTGAATATTTCAAAAAGAGGTTAATGCCGATGAAAAACACTATCTAAATAAAAGTGACTCTTATAGGTGCATACATACGGAATTTCATATGTGCATACATGTAATAGTGGCTGAGTCTTTGGCCGGAAAAAAAAATTAATAATTATATTTTTTCTGACATTTAAGAAAATATAGAAGAATGTCCATCAACCAGGCAGTCAATATGCACAAGTAGACCAAATAGGAAATATGTGAACCAAAATTTCATAGATGTACATGCAATAGGGGCTAAGTCCTGGCCTGGAAACAAAAAAAAAATATTTTTTTTTTCTCAATATTTCCAAATGTATTGAATATCAATCAATCATACCATAAAAAAGCACAACTAGGCTATATGGGCAATATGTGTACCAATTTCCTCAATACACACACAAAAGTAGCCGAGTCCTGGCCCAGAAATTAAAAAAATAATTGTATATATTTTTCTCAATACTTCACATTAGTATAGCATATCCATCAATCATACCATCAAAAGACACAACTAGACCATATAGGCAACATGCGTACCAAATTGCATCCATGTACAAGCAAAAAGGGCTGAGTTCTGGCCCGGAAATGATCTATCCGCCCGCGGCTCGACCGCCCCCCGGAGGACGGACAACATTTTACCAAAGTGATTGATTGAAAATATTTTGATTGAAAATATGTTTATTCAGGGTATCACGTTCAGGTCAAGCCTGTTCTTCAACGAGGCCCTGTTAAAAGTAACAAAGTACATATAATATATATATATAAACTTTTATTAGACATTGAAATATCATAAAGATACATGTGTCATATATATAAAAAAAAAATAAAAAATATAATGAAGTAAAAAGAGAAGATTTGTATATACAAAACAGAAATAGTAACTACATCTAAATTTACAAGTAATAAACTATTATTGAGACATAATTTATATACAAAACAGAAATAGTAATTTATATAATAATTCATATATACAAAATATAATAATTTGTATGTATACAAACAGTAATAGTAACTACATCTAAATTTGCAAGTAATAAACTATTATTGAAACATAATTTAATAAAAATTCAGCAACCATGTACAAAGAGTTTGTATAAAATAACAGGGAAAAAACTAATTTAAAGCAATATTCAGAATATTTTTTCCCAATATCATTTACACATGAATTTTAGTCAACCGAATACCACATGAATAAACATGTTTGGTGCCTTATATATATATACACAAACAAATAAAAGCAGTTAAAAATAGAATCTAGAATGCTGTAACAAGCTACATATACAATTTACTTTAAAAATGCTCTTTAGCTTTACTCTTAAAACTTTCAATATTTGTGCACTCCTTTACACAGTCTGGTAAACCATTCCATAGAAAGAACTCCTCGCTGTCTCAGTATGAACATTTGGTACAAATACATCATTTTCATTACAGTCCTTGTCATATTTACATGGAATCTCAAGTTCTTTTGTATGCTGTTGAACTGTGATGTCTGAGATGACTGTATTCTAGTATTGCAATATATGTAAATTAAATACAAGCTGTGATGTCATTCCAAACTGGGTCAGATTCCCCAGCTTCTAACCAATGCGAATCCACCAAACTGAGCATCACAGTTTCAACTCAGTGTCAGAGTTAAAATTAGGTCTGGGAAAACCCATGCAAGTTTGACATAACAGCCTCTCAGCCAATGGGCTGCCAGAACAAATATACATAACATAAGCCATGTGTTTACAAACAAATTGTCAAAGCCTTCTGTTTATACCAACTTCCATCTCAAAGTTTAAAGTTGTAAGTTAGCAAGTCTGTAGATTTATCAAAAAACTCTGTGGGGATTACAACAGTTGTCTAATGTGAATGCTCACCAAGCTGCCATTTGGTAGGATTAGACTGGTGATTGCTGTGATAAATCATTGGGATCAAAAATGTAATGCTTCCTTCAATATATCAATGTTGGAACTGTGATGACGTAGTTTACGGTCAGCCCATTGGCTATCAAGCTGTGATGACGTAGTGTAGGGGCTATCCCTGATAAAACTGTTACTCTGACACTGTGTTGAAACTGTGACGCTCAGTTCAGGAGGATCAACATTGGCTAGAAGCTGTTGAATCTGACCCAGTTTGAAATGAAATCACAGCTTGTAGTTAATTTACATATATTGCAATGCTAGAATAGAGTCATCTCTGACATCACAGTTCAACAGCATAGAAAAAAAAACTTGAGATTCCACGTAAGTATGACAAGGACTGTAACATGTCTGGTTAACCTGCCATTTACCTCTATTTTCATTATAATTTCATTACTCAAATAATCAGGTGCTAAACCATGTATGCTCTTAAAAACTAAGAGTGCCATAAAATAATCCCTTCTTTGTTTAACATTCATAACTTTCATATCAATCAATAGATCTATCCCTCTTACATTGATATAGTCAAAATTTCCATAAATTGCTCTCACAGCTCCATTTTGCATTCGTTGAATTTTACAAATATTAAGTTCTGATGAATAGCCCCAGACAGTAACTTGGTTGGATATAACTTTTATACAATTGAACAAGAGATTGATGAGGCAAGAAGCATCTTAACCTTGACAACATCCATACTTTTTGACATAACTGTTTACTTAATGAGTCAACATAGGTACACCAAGTTAAATTTTGATCTATATTAAGTCCAAGATAATCGCCACTGTCTACATCATCAAGTTTGTCATCACCAAGGAATAATTCCATTTCATTATTCAAAAACATTTCCCTTTGTCTAGTGGTAATTAACATTGAATTCGATTTTGAAGCATTTACTACTAAGAGATTTTTATCATACCATTGTTTTACTTAATCAAGAGAACATTGCAATTTTTCATAAACATCTTTAACATTATCTCCATTACAATAGATCAGCACATCATCTGCATAGAAATTACAAATAGCTGATCCTAAATAAGTATTATTAATATCATTTATATAAATTAAAAACAGAGTGATAACAATATCTTCTTTGAACTTTGTTCGCTGAAGGTAAAAACCAAAATATCTAAAAAAAATTACTGATGTACAGGATTCAATAATGTACTGTATTTTGGATAATACTTCGAGAAGTCTTAGGAATCTTTGGCAATATATAAAAAAATATCCTTTGGCAAAGTTGCCGTACTAAACTGACTAATCCTAAATTACACATGCCAACTTTGATAATGGGGAAGTGTCTCATATCAGAGTTCCACTGATGCACAAGTGTAAGATTTCAACTTACTTTTACAGAGTTACACCTTATGGGGAAAAATGAAATATAATTGAACTACATTATATCTCATAGTCAGTGTAAATAAATCTCTTTCAAAATCGTATCATTTCACAGAAGAGTGTGATGTTTCTGGATGGGTTCGGTTTTTCAGGTGGGCGGGGTTCCTGAGGCTTCATACATTGTAGATGCATTTGGATTGATCAATAAGAACAGCAAATCAAAAGTTCTGGACTTTGACGCAGGGGTGCCGGAAGTAATCACGGGTGGCAGGGGCGGTCGGTCAAGAAAGGGCAAATCTAATTCGCGCGACAAAAATTTACGGAGCGGCAATGATAATTTTGAATATACACTTATAGATTTTGCCTAAATTCACTGTAAATTAAAGCCAAATAATGTTTTTTCTTGGAGATGAAAAGGGCAACCTTGCCCCCCTTGCCCCTCCTGGCCAAGGGCAGCAGGGGCAATTGCCCCCCCCCTGCCCCCCCCCGTTCCGTCACCCTTGCTTTGACGTCCCTGCACGAAGGGATCAAAGAAAGTTGATTCATTTGAAGTGACTTAGACAAGTTCATACTGCATTCTGGGATTGCATTCGGGGATTGAAGTGCCAATACAACTCCGCCTTACCTCATGTTAACCTCATCCAGACTTTTTATGAGAATAACAGAAATTCACAAAATAAGAGGTAAACTGTGCCAGTTAAGGGGTGACTATTTACTAATAGGATAGGGGGGAGCTTGGAGTTTTTCCAAGGCGTTAAATTATTTATGCCACGGTACCGTTGGCTGTAATAAGTTATTTTAAGCACCCGAAGTCCCGGAATAGTCATTCCTAAATCAAAGCAATATCTGGTTAAGAAACATCCCGGAAGAAATTATTCATTTTCATACTACCCTAAAAGAATGTATTTATTTCACCAAAACCGAGCAAGAAATTATTTATTTAAACCCCCCGAATATTAAATGGTCATCCCCTTACATGCAATTTGCAGCTTTGACACTGTCATAGTATTTCATTTAGTATACCTTTTCCATGGCATATAAATTTTTAAAATTTCTTGCTTGCACAAGTTGGGGTGAAGGCCCACCCCCCTCAAAAACAGCTTGGAAACACTGGCTTGTGATTGGGTGACCAAGGTGTCGAATAGCAAACTGTAACAAACCTTAAAACCTCAGGGGTGGACTGGCCTATGTGGCAAAGTGGCAGCCAGTGTTGGAGTCCTCGAGGCCGGCCTCGTCCTCGAGACCACATTTTGATGGCCTCGGCCTCGGTCTCGGATGACCAATCCTCGGCCTTGGTCTCGGTCTCGGACCCTCTGGCCTCGGATATATGCCCGAGGCATGTCCGAGGCCAGCCACATAAATAAAGTACAATTTGTTACAGTCAAACTTAATTTTCCTGTCAGTTAGTATAATTATTACCAGTCAGTTTACCTTATCTATGAGACCTGCCTTAAAGACAAATTATCTATTCTTGGCTGAGTGGCATGTTATAAGGCAGTGTCATTTTTTGTGATACGTACCCGGTAATGAAGTTATGAATCTCCAAAAGTATTAATATAAATATCTTTTATTTTCCTTCACTAATTGAGGTGTTTTGACATTGAACATTGTTGCATGTAAATTTCTAGCCTTATCGTGGAAGTTTCAAAGTATTTGTTTTCATTTAATGCAAGATGCCTTAGTACCTGATCATTAACTTTACACGCCAGAGTGTCTGACATATTACACAACTCGACAAAATAGAATAGGACAACATTTTTGACAGAATCTACCAACAGCCAACATGCATCCATGCATCAAAAAATATCTTTAATATACATGTAACACAAATATGCCACTGCCTAATAAATTGCAAATTAACGGCTCAGAGTATGAAATACTATATCTAGAAAGCGTAGCTTTTAAAGCATTAATAAGAAAGTATGTAATGAAACGGACAAGCTGCCTCAAAATTTTAGAAAAAAACTGCACGATTTTTTGACCAGTCATGCCGAAAAAGATTTAAACAGTTATTCTTTCGCAGCAGTCTTGAAATAAATTTCTGGTGGACGGACTATCTCAGTCTACAATGTTTGTTTTAGAAGTATATAATTGAGGTTGTCAGACACTTAAAATAAATATTTATTTATTTATTCCCTGTGAGACCAATTCCACGCCTCTGTCCTTTGAAAAAGTAATGATTGCCCCCTAATTGTTTTCAGTGCAGTCTTTTTTCTTGAGTCATTGAGTGAAATCTTTAATTGCACTCCTATAGCTTTATTGTATGCGATATGTTGGCTAAATGTCGATAAATACCACACTAGAATAGCTTGGCAGTTAAACATAATTTATGTTCAGCTGACCTCGGTCTCGGTCTCGGATGCTCATGCCTCGGTCTCGGTCTCGGAGGGTCAATGCCTCGGTCTCGGTCTCGGTCTCGGATGCTCATGCCTCGGTCTCGGTCTCGGATGTCCTGGCCTCGACTCCAACACTGGTGGCAGCTAGTGCTGGACATCGTTTGATATTTATCGATTCGATAATATCACTATAAATTTCTAACGATAACCGGTAATTATCACGATGTATTCACTCGTTTAATCCGCGTTTTACTGCAAATTGCGTTTTACTGCAAATTGTGTCCGCCGAAACCTCGCTTTACGCAAACCAAATTCTCGTGACCAAGCGAGACCCAGCGAGAATCTCATTTAAAAAAAGATGGCGGCGTCGAAGTTCAATTTTTCGCAACCAACGGTCTATTTTTCGTCCAAAATGACATTAAACCACCCGTTTTTGGCCAAATTTTGGATAGAACAATATCGTTGATATATCCGGGAGCTGGAACCGGTTCTCGATATACGGCTGTGAACCGGTTTATCGCGATATACCGGTAAATCGATCCAGCACTAGTGGCAGCTGCCAAGGGCCCATCAACTCTGGGGGCCCAAAACTGGTTTTAAAAATCAACAATTTTCCAGCAGATTTTTGATTGTTTGATGCAACCACATAAACTGAATAGGACAGGACCCTCTCACATGGTGGCCCCATCTTATAATTTACCGAACTATATATGCTATAGTATTTTGATTTTATTTTTTGAATATAAGCTGACACCAGGAACTTGGGAGGCCCCTAGACTTATTTTGCCACAGGCCTGAAATGGTGCCAGTCCGCCCCTGTAAAACTTCAAGGTTGACTGTTTTTATTATAGTTTTCTTGGGGGAACCAAACTGCCAATCAGTCCACTGTCCGTTGACCATAAAATCCACTGGAATTTCTTTTGGGTGAGCAAGTCCATTTTTATTTTGCCTTCCAGTGGCAGATGGTAATAAATTCCCAAAGGAGAACAAAACATGAATATATTGCTAATTTGTGGAGGGCTCGTCTGTCGTCACGCAGAAATGTATGGGTAGAAAAGCCACAACATAACCACAATGTTGAGATGTGTTCATGTAAAATGTTATGACAATGTTGCACTGAAGAAAAGGTTTGTGTGAAACAGACATAACGAACGTTAGCTGGTGTCCTTCAAAAATTTTGTGTAAATTCAGACAGAAGGTATGTGTATTTCAGACATTGTCAATCTTGATTTTTTGTGTGATTTGATCAATGAAACGTCAACAATAGATATACCTTTTGGCTGAATTTACACAAACTTTTGGACGGACACCAGCTAACGTTCATTTTGTCTGTTTCACATAAACCTTTTTTTCAGTGTGCCACAAACTTGTATGCTAATGTCATGTTTTCATATTGGTTCACAACATTGAGACAAAATCATTATTATTTCTGCCATACATTCCACAGAAATGTGCCACTTTTAGTATTTTTCAAACTTTGAGGGTTGTCAAATCATTCACAGAAGCAAACCGGTATATAGTCTGAAATACACAAAACAAGTTAAATTTTGCTGATATCATGATTTGTTTGTTAATAATCAACATTTTCCTCCAAAGTTATCAGATTTTTTTACCAAAAAAATAAAATGGAAAGAAGCAGTTGCTTATTATTATCTTGCTGATCACACTTACATCACAGAAAAGCTAAGTCATGTTTTTCTGGCTTGCAAAGGTACTGGGCAGTTCTTTTGAAAACATTTTTACTAACGCTTTTGTATAGATAATTCACACTTCATCTTTATAAGACATTGCATGTACTTTGTCCCATCAGTCATGCTCAAACATGATAAATTGACCTCATTCAGTTGATTTTGTAGTTTTTGGATGACTTTTTGTCATTTTTATCTAGTAAAAAGTGACAGGTAACTTGGCATGAATTGATTTGAAGATTATTCACACACATTTGTATGAAGAATGATGGGTAAACATTGTCCCACATGTCACGATCAAACTTGATAAATTGACCACATGCAGCGAATTACTTGTTTTTGTTTATATTATCATTATTATTTTGTACAAAGTGACACATAAATGGTCATGGATTGTCCTTTTTTAATTACAAATAATTTCTGAGGCAAAAAAGCACTGAAGTCCTGTGCCCGAGTCTCAGAAATCTTACTTGGAGCATGATAAAAATGTTGGTGTTAGAAAATTTGTTGCTGAACTGCGAGAGTCATAAAGAAAATCTAATAACAAAAATGGTTGGCGAGTTTATATGGAATGCATCTCACAAATATATATATTTTTGTGAGTAGATGTCATTGATAATGAAAATAACCAAGTGCTCGTTTTAAGCTGTTTAACTGTGATGTCACATCTTAACTCAGGGGCACAGCTTGCACCCCTATTCTCTACATTGCAATATAAGTAAAATAGCTACAAACTTTGATGTCATTTTATAGTTGGTCGGATTCCCCAG